>CM065778.1:120156530-120266530 GCA_033296515.1 Macrochelys suwanniensis | reverse complement strand
ACTGCTCAGCTGGATTAAATGGCCAATTAACTATGTAGACCCTGGTAGTAATGCCATCATGTGAGTGTTATGATTATTCTCATACTTAGTCATCTTTGTTGTTATATTTTCTAACATAAAAATAGTTACTATTAGTCATGGGATACATTTTTTGATGCATTTGGAGACAGAAAAACATGAACAGCAGGAGTCATGCAACTTTAAATTTCCCTTACAGACATTTCAGCTCCCCTTCCTCTTTTCCCTAATCTCTCCTGCTTCTGCTGTGCAAGCCTCACAAAATAGTAATTAGGATGAATACACAAGTATGGTATCATGTGATGCATTATGGTACAGTAGGAGGAAAATATAAAATATGTAGTTAGGGAGTGGGCAAGCTAGGTCTCTTGTCTGGATGAAATTACATGAAAAATTGAAAGATAAATAGATTTTTAATTGATTTTAATGCTTTTTGCTATTACCCCATATCTGATAATGGTTGGGGGTAGTTCAGCTTTTAATTATGGTTAATTGTGCTGAAGTCTTCAATGTCGCAATCAGGAGGACATCCGAATTCTGTAGTGTTTCATTATCAGTTACTGCAGCAAGGATATGAGGAAGCTAAAGCTGTTTTTAGTCATTTCTATGTCAATGCCAATGGGGCATCATTTCTCAGGCAAAACTTCCCTGGACTATAGCGGGACTGAGTAAGAACAAGAAGATCCAGGCCAATGGGTAGTACTTGGGTTTGCTGCTGGTTTCAATGGTACAAAAAGTTCAGAAACATCCCAGGCCAGTTCCAGATTTGTGGTACGGCAGCTTTGTGCTGCACCTTTGTGCACTTGGGCCACAAAATCCAAGTGGCCCAGGAAGGATCTTCTAGGTGAAGGGAGATCCAGCAGTGGCGTACAGCTTAGGGACTCATACACCACATATTGCAGGAGAAGCAGCATGATTACTGATGAGGTGGGGTGGTCAAAACACCCTTATATTATGCTAATCCTGGGCTATGTTGTATGTTTCTTGTGATTGTTACAGGCCAGTGTAAATTAAAGCAACTTTAACTCAGTGTATGGTAGAAGAAGCACATAAATGTGCGCCAGGAGTGGAGCAGTGAAAGCAAGTTCTTTAAGCCACCGTTATACTCCATCCACTAACCTGCACTTTCTCCAGTCTGGGAGTACTTGAAGTAAGCAGACCTAGAAATTATTAGACAGACACCAGTTTAAAAATAATAGGTGAGTTCCATCCTGACAGAGGCAGGAAGGTATAGACTGAATAATTGGCTCTTTATAAGTTTTGTACATTATTTTTCTCCTGTCACATTTCCCATTAAATTCTTATGTGCATGTGTGTGTGCACACGTGTATGGTTATCCTTCTTTAGTACCTATTCTTCCTTGCTGCTACTCGTCAGATATTGTAGAATGGGGTAGCAATGCTATGTTTATTCATTTGAATGAGGGCTCCTCCATGTTGCTAGCAAACAAACAGGTGCATCTATTAGGGACTATAAAAGCTGCCATTCAAAAAAGCCACTTAGACTAAACACTAGCAGGATAATCTAAGTGTTGTAAACCAGGGGAAATGGTACAGGGCAGGCCAGGGATCCTGCCTGAGCTGCCAATCCAGTAAAGGTTCCATTTTGACAGACAATAGGTGTTTTGTGGATATGTATCATCAACCATCTTTGCAGCCCTTGCTTCATCTGAATCCATGAGGAGTTTGATGGCAACTCTGAGAAACCCAGAGTCCTCCAGGCCTCTTTCTCTCTGGACTACCAACGTCATGCTGCTGCTGAACTTCAGTACCTTATTGGGTCTAAATCAGGGTCCTGTTGCATATTTGTAGTTAATTAGGTTTTGCTTCCATTGCTTTATGATATTTTCCCCCCTCCCTCATGTAGGAGGAGGGATCCCATGGTATTTGAAAATCTGGGGTCCCCATATATAGCTACGATACAATGGCCTTCTTCATATATTTTTCTGAAGTGGAGGTTACCTATCAACATTCACCCAATATTTTTATGCCAGAGCTAGACCTGTATTGTCAGTTTCATTGTTGCACAGTACCCACACGCTTGGGGTGCGGGGGGTGGGGAAGGAGGTCACCAACCATTCTTTTGTGACAGAACAGATAATCCAGGGTATCTCTGGCATTATGCTGTTTTCATCAACAATGCACAGAGTGGCCTGTTGCTGCGGATTCAGTCTATGCTAATGAGCATATAATCAGTGGTTTACACACAGGCCTGCATGTCCATGGACATATATGCCCTCCCACCATTGTAGGTCTTAAAGACATATTGCGCAGGTGCCTTTCACTGTTCAGGCAAGCAATGGCACAGCCTTGTGTGGGAAAATATAGCTTGCTACCTGCTATCATGGAGCACTAGCAATTATCAGCTGTCTGAAGCCCTCAGGGAAGGGAAGTAGGTCAAGCTCTGGCATATTTGCACAGGCTTCGTATAGCAATAGCTCTATGGGGTGTTATGGAAATACAGTGACCCCTCACATTGTGCTTGGGTTAGGTATTCTGAGTAGTGACAACACTGAACCTTATATAGACAATTCTGGGGTGTGTGCTGGTGCTGCTTCTGGCACTGCTGTTCTGCCTCACACCTGGTACTTGCCCTGGCACAATGTACAGTATTGAGAGAGCTTTCCTCCACCTGTGCCAGTGGCTGCTTATCCTACTTTCCTGAATATATGCCTTCCTGTGATTGTCAGCATATCAGACAAGTTGGATGGATATGATCAATGGTGTGAATAGAAGACTGATCCCACTCCCTTGATGTTGTTCTTTGCTGTTATTTCCCAGGTGTTGTATTCTCCGCTTGCTGCTGCTAGTTGCCCAGCAGTACAGAATCTCATAAGAATCTCCAGCATCCCTACAAGTCCCTGGAGCCTTTCTTGTTCTGTTAAGTAACAGCACTGACTTTTTCAGTCCCATTGATTGCATGCATACTTTCTAAAGTTCTGTGTTTTGTTTCTGCCAATTTGGGGATTCCACTAACTGCTTCCTGACAAACCTGCCGCATCATCTGGCAAGGAGCTCTTTCGGAACCTAACAATCTCAGTTTCACACATCGTAATTCTAAAACTGACCCATGAAGCAAATTAGTGTTATTTATTCACTCACTTTTTGGTTATGGCTTATATTGACTATTCCAGTGCCCAGTCAGGAAGTCTTTTCAAAACTACCCACAATGGTAAATAAACCTTCACGAGTCTCACCTCTAGTTATTCTATATTTTTTCCAAATTTAAGCTTCTTTCAATATTTTCTCTCAGCTCTTTGAAGCTACTTATTGTAAATTGTGGGTTTAGATTTTTTTTTTTGCCACCATTTCTATACTGGGGACCTATATAATGTATAAAGTTATTCAATTGTCAGTAAATCTTTATTCAGCAAATGTGAATGCACCTGGTCTGGGTATTTTTGAAACAAAGTGGCATACATTTTGTCCTCACTGGGGCTGGTGCTTTTTGCAGCTCCACTGAAGTGATTCTAAGAATTGTTCTCTCTTGATTTTGCCATAAGCTTGAAGCATCTGGTAAATGGGTGCAAACTCTTTCCACTCATGCAGCCATGCTTTAAGTTGCCATTACATCCTCACTAGCACTAGCTCTTGTTAAACTGTCAAAATGTGACTCATCGGACACCAGAGGTTTGATTTAAGATTGGGATTTTACTGTGTGCTGAGGTGAAAAGGCCTGCAAGCACTTTCACGTTAATTTCCTTGGGCAGGTCTCTCATACTGTGCTTTGTTCCTCCTAAGTAAAGCAAATTGTACACAAGAGCATGAATAATGGTTAGTGTGCTTAGAGGGTATTTTTCTCCCAGTAATCCTAGTGAGTACTGAAAACACCGGGGTCCACTTGCAGTTTCCTTCACCACTTTCAGAACTCTTTCACCTTATATCCCTTTGTAGTCCGGATATTCATTCTGTGTCCTTGGTAGCTTGCTTGCAATGCAAGAGAGAGAAAACATTCACATATTCCCTACACCATTTTTCTCTTTAGTGGGTATTAGCAGATGTGCTTCCAGCAGACTGGCTAAGCACAAACAGGCTTTTAGGCTGACAAGTGCATGAACCAAAGGCCCTACTGGTGAATGCGCTTGTGTTCCCCACTCTCCCTGCAAATATCTTACTGCCCTGTCCTTCTAGAGAACTCCTGCACCATACCTAGCATACTGCCAAAGTTGGATTTCTTCAAAATATCCCTCTCCCTCCCTCAAGAGGATCCGCTGATTGATTTTTTTTTTCTTGCTGCGCACTAACTGATGTTTATAAGTGCTCCTGCTGCAGAGTCATTACTTAGATTCACTTGCTTCTCTTGGATAAGCACGCTAATCTTTTGTCTTGAACAGTAGAATAAGATTCCACCCTTTGGAGCAACACTCAAGTAGTTTCCTGAGTTTCTTTTTTAGTGTTTCTGTCGGCCAATCTCCTGCCTGCTCTTCTACTGGATTACCTGGAATTCAAGGAAAATCCTTCTTTAACAATTGTGAGAAATTGTGTGTTGTTTGGGGTATCTTGGATGAGAAAAAGGCATTCATATCATTTTCTGATAGAGGGGAGGGGTGGCTCAGTCTTGATCCAATTCTGCTCTCCTCTCTTATTTTAATATTTTTGCAAAGGTTGCTGCAGAAGGAGAGGAAATCTCCACCTTAGTTTATTCAGTCTCCTTGCATCCTTTCTTCTCTCTGGCTTTACCATCTTTCTTCCTTCTAGCTTCTGGAAGATAATCTTAATTACTTCTCTCCTCACTTTTTATAGCTTTTCATCATTTCTTTTCCAGACTTTCTGAGCCCAGAAAGCAGACTTAACTTGGTTACATTCTCTCTTCTTCACCATAGCCAGAAATTGTTTCATTAATTTCAACAGAGATGCTACCAATGAACATGACTTCATATCTGGGACTTGTGGTGCTGACTGCGGCCTGTACCTAGCATGTAGCAGCATCTATGGGCTCCTCTCCTGATGTAAATCTGGAAGACAGTGGAAGAAAGAGTCTGTGGAGACACTGAGGGTATGTCTACACAGCAATTAAATGCCCACAGCTGGCCTGAGTCAGCTGACTTGGGCTCGTGGGATTTGGGTTGCTGAGCTGTAAAATTGTTGTGTAGACTTTCAGGTTTGGGCTGGAGCCTGAGCTCTGAGACCCTGCAAGGGGGGTGGGTCCCAGGACAAGGGCTCCAGACTGAGCCCGAACATCTACACAGCCATTTTTAGTCCCATAGCCTGAGCTCTGAAAGCCTGATTCAACTGACCCAGGCCAGCTGTGGCCATGCTGCAGGTCTTTTCGTCCAATGTAGACATACCCTGAGGGAAACAGGCAGGAAAGGCTGTGAAAGCCCCAGGAGAAGGCATATACAGTATTCCAGTTTTGAGCGAATTGACTGTTTGATATAGTGAAAATAGTGACTGGCCATTTACTATTTCTCTAATTGATATAAAAACAAGACTAATAAGAGACAGCCCAGCTTACAGGCTCTTTACGTTGCAGAATGTATTTCCCCCACCTGTACTATAGTGATGCATTATAGAATCATAGAAAATTAGGGTTGGAAGAGACCTCAGGAGATCATCTACTCCAACCCTCTCCTCAAAGCAGGACCAACCCCAACTAAATCATCCCAGCCAGGGCTTTGTTAAGCCGGGCCTTAAAAACCTCTAAGGATGGAGATTCCACCACCTCCCTAGGTAACCCATTTCAGTGCTTCACCACCTTCCTAGTGAAATAGTATTTCCTAATATCCAACCTAGATCTTCCTGACCCCAACTTGAGACCATTGCTCCTTGTTCTGTCATCTACCACCACTGAGAACAACCTAGCTCCATCCTCTTTGGAACCCTCCTTCAGGTAGTTGAAGGCTGCTATCAAATCCCCCCTCACTCTTCTCTTCTGCAGACTAAATAAGCCCAGTTCCCTCAGCCTCTCCTTGTAAGTCATATGCCCCAGCCCCCTAATCATTTTCGTTGCCCTCCGTTAGACTCCAATTTGTCCACATCCTTTCTTTAGTGGGGCCCCAACCTGGATGCAATACTATTGTGGCCGAATAGAGGAGAATAATCACTTCTCTCGATTTGCTGGCAGTGCTCCTACTAATGCAGCCCAATATGCCATTAGCGTTCTGGGCAACAAGGGCACACTGCTGACTCATATCCAGCTGCTTGTCCACTGTAATCCCCAGGTCCTTTTCTGCAGAGCTGCCACTTAGCCAGTCGGTCCCCAGCCCATAGCAGTGAATGGGATTCTTCCATCCTAGATGCAGGACTCTGCACTTGTCCTTGTTGAACCTCATCAGATTTCTTTTAGCCCAATCCTCCAATTTGTTTAGGTCACTCTGGACCCTATCCCTACCCACCAGCATATCTACTTCTTCCCCCCCTAGTTTATTGTCATCCACGAACTTGCTGAGGGTGCAATCTATCCCATCATCTAGATTATTTATGAAGATGTTGAACAAAACCAGCCCCAGGACCGAGCCCTGGGGCAGTCCACTTGATACTGGCTGCCAACTAGACATCGAGCCGTTGATCACTACCCGTTGAGTCTGACAATCTAGCCAGCTTTCTATCTACCTTATAGTCCATTCATCCAATCCATACTTCTTTAACTTGCTGGCAAGAATACTGTGGGAGACCATATCAAAAGCTTTGCTAAAGTCAAGGTATATCACGTCCACCGCTTTCCCCATATTCACAGAGCCAGTTATCTCATCATAGAAGGCAATCAGATTGGTCAGGCATGACTTGCCCCTGGTGAATCCATGTGGACTGTTCCTGATCACCTTCCTCTCCTCCAAGTGCTTCAAAATGGATTCCTTGGGGACTGAGGTGAGCCTGTAGTTCCCCGGATTTTTAACGATGGGCACCCTATTTGCCTTTTTCCAATCATCTGGGACATCCCCCAATCACCATGAGTTTTCCAAGATAATAGCCAGTGGCTCTGCAACCACATCAGCCAACTCCCTCAGCACCCTTGGATGCATTGAATCCGGCCCTATGGACTTGTGCATGTCCATCTTTTCTAAATAGTCCTTAACCTGTTCTTTCACCACTGAGGGCTGCTCACCTCCTCCCCATACTGTGCTGCCCAGTGCAGCAGTCTGGAAGCTGACCTTGTCTGTGAAGACCGAGGCAGAAAAGGCATCAAGAACATCAGATTTTTCCACATCATCTGTCACTAAGTTGCCTCCCCCATTCAGTAAGGGTCCCACACTTTCCCTGACTACCTTCTTGTTGTTAACACACCTGTAGAACCCCTTCTTGTTACCCTTCACATCCCTTGCTAGCTGCAACTCCAATTGTGCTTTGGCTTTTCTGATTACACCCCTGCATCCTCGAGCAATATTTTTATACTCCTCCCTAGTCATCTGTCTAAGTTTCCACTTCTTGTAAGATTTCTTTTTATGTTTAAGCTCACCAAAGATTTCTCTGTTAAGCCAAGCTGGTCACCTGACATATTTGCTATTCTTTCTGCACATCGGGATGGTTTGTTCTTGTGCCCTCAATAGGCTTCTTTAAAATATAGCCAGCTCTTCTGGGCTCCTTTCCGCCTCATATTAGCCTCCCAGGGGATCCTGCCCATCAGTTCCCTGAAGGAGTCAAAGTCTGCTTTTCTAAAGTCCAGGGTCCATATTCTGCTGCTCTCCTTTCTTCTTTTTGTAAGGATCCTGAACTCGACCATCTCATGGTCACTGCTGCCCAGGTTGCCATCCACTTCTACTTCCCCTACCAATTGTTCGCTATTTGTGAGAAGCAGGTCAAGAGAAGTAATTGTATTCTAAGGACAAAAAACCAAAACCCGCCTATGAATTCATGCTCTTTCCTATACATCTGAGCCCTGAATCTGATCTCATTTACACCAGAGTAAATCAAGAGTAAAACCACTGAAGTCCACCATCATTTAGGCACTTTTATGTGCCCACATTACCAGAGTCTGTCTCCATAATGTATACATCCTCACAACACCTCTGTGAGGTAGGGAAATGCTGTTATCCTCAGGTCACAGCTTGAGAATTGAGGGAACAGAGAAACTGAGTGGTTGGCTAACATCACACAGAAGGTCTGTGGCAGGCCAAGGAATTGTACGGATGAATCCTATGCTCCATGCCAGCATCTTAACCACTGCATCATCCTTCCTCTCAATGGAATTATTTCAGTGTTTAAATGATATTAGATCAGAGTCAGGCCTCCCGGGTGTTTAGGAGGCTGAAAGGTATGGTTGCCTCAGCCCTCACTGCAAATATTTCATTTTCATGAAATTATGTGAAGTAAAAATATATAGGATTTCTCCCAGCTCTAATTCCCACCCTTCTTATATTCTTCTCAGCTCACCTTATTTCCCAGTTATTGTATACAATAATAGGTTATGGAAAATGTGAGATACCAGCTCAAGGATAGTCAAGATAAGTCTTGTCTAGTTATCCAGGACTCACTTCTTCCCCCATTTACACTATTACAACCCGATTTATCTCTAGGTGTTTTAGTTACAAGGAGGTGACCAAACAGTGGTAAAATAAAATGGCAGAAACAAACACAAGGAGAAAAAAATCTTAGCAACAGAAAGTACATAAAACTGAAATATTTTAAGTGTTGATCCTTCAGACTTTCAAAATGAAGTAAGTATTGCAAGTTCCTCAGAAGCCCATTTCCCACTGGCACATTCACTGTTCCTGTTTTCTGAGTAGAATATAGCACATTCTTTCCTCCACTTCCACTCTATATTGAACAAAAGCTCTGTTGGTCCTTTCCTGTTGTCTTGAGCTTACGTTATGTATCTTATCCCTCAAAAAAGGATTGCAACTGCACTGTTCTTCCACATCTACACTGGAGTTGAAAGTGTAATTTCCAGCTTGGGGAGCCATGACCATGCTAGCTCTGATCTAGCTACTGTTCTAAAGCTAAACGTTTTATTTGACCTGAAAGTGATTTTTTTTCTGACTTCTTGATTTATTGAAAAATTTGGGAAATTTTGTTTTTTGTTTGTCCTGAAATTTTTGTTTTGTTTTTTGAATCGTCAGTGTTCTGAAAAATCTATTATTCATCCAGCTTTACTTAAGAAGATAGTCTAAGTGCTATATTCAACCTGAATTGTATCCAGGGATGTTGTCTAAATACGCTGCACCCTGTGTGTTTGTTGAGACATCAACCTTTCTAAAGTTGTGAGAGCACCACTTAATCTAAACAAGAATGGTTACAAAATGAAGGGCCCTTGTGTTAGGGCAAAACCTGTTCTGAGCCTAGATTCATTATTCAGCCAATTTTCTTTTTTCCTGCTCTGACCATTTTCAGGTTGCTGGGCATCCTAAACAGAAAGGAGGAAACTCTTCTTCTTCTTTAACAGAATGGTTCTCCGGTGCTATAGAATACAAGATCAAGTCTCCTATCCTAACACTGGTTTTACATTGATGTAATTCCAGTGACTTCAGTGAAGTTATTCCTGATTTATGATGTTGTGAGAGGGGAGTAATATGAGCAATAGCTATGAATGGTACCAGCTCATGCACAGTATAGTACATTTTACTTATACAAGAGACCCCCGCTAGCCTGTGTGCCACTATAGCGCGAATTCAGTATTAGCACAGGGGCGAGCATGGATCCCCAAATAAATTGTTTACATTGGGATCCATGGTAACGCGCTGCCCCTCCCCTGCGTTAACGCGGTACCGCACCTGGCTCCCAAACCCCACGTTCTAGTGGTGTATATGTATACAAGTCCCAAGGAACTTTGGGCAGTGTTCTTTGTTCTTTTCATACATCAAAGCAAACTTTTGTATAGTTACTCCAGTGTAAGACTTTTACATATGAGGATGTTGCTGTGACGGGTTGTACCCCACTTCTGGGATGCCACCTGATGTACTGGGATTTCACTGAGGGCTAGTCTACACTACCTGCCTGATTCGGCGGGTAGTGATCGATGTTCTGGGATTGATTTATCGTGTCTCATCTAGACACGATAAATCGATCCCAGAACTGTTCCCCGTCGACACCGGAACTCCAGCTCCGTGAGCGGAGGAAGCGCTGTCGACGGGGGAGCCTGCCTGTTGCCATGTGGACCGGGGTAAGTACTTTTAAAAATCGATCTAAGATATTCAACTTCAGCTACATTATTCATGTAGCTGAAGTTGCGTATCTTAGATCGATTCCGCCCCCCCCGGTGTGGACCAGCCCTGAGCCTCTCCTGCTCATTCAGCCTGGGTTCCCTCTCTGTGCTTTGCTGAATTAGGCTCCAGCCTCTTGCAGCACACATACACACACAGGTAGGGCCACACCCTGCTGCAGACACAGGCAGCAGTCAGCTCTGTGTGAGAGGACTCCCCCAGCACTCACGTGCACACTCCTTTTGGGAATTAAATCCAAAATAATGCTATCTTGCGCTGTATAGAAAACCTGCACAGTGCAAGCTCATAAAAATCTGCTCTCTTCCTCCAATGTGAAGAGAGATGTGCATGACTTCTCCCCCGCCCCCCAGTTATAAATTGTACACACTGGGTTATATAATAAACAAGAAATAAGTTTATTAACTACAAAAGGTGAATTTTAAGTGAATATAAGAGCTAATAGACAGAACAAAGCAGATTACTGAGCAAATAAAACAAGGTATGCAAGCTAAGCTCAATATACTTAAGAAACAGGTTACAAAATGTAATTTCTTACCCTAAATGTTATTTTAGACAGGTTGCAAAGTTTTTGTGGTTCAGCGTTCCAGTTATATTTCTTTTCAAACTGGACCCCTGTCTCCGTCTGGACTCCCCCTCCCAGCCTTCCTTTCAGGTGGCTTTAGCGATCTTTCTTCTTGGGCAGACAGGCCATGGAGAGGAGGAGTCCCGTTTCCTTTCCTCCCCACCCTTAATAGGATTTACTTGAGGTGGGAATCCTTTGTTTCCCAAACTTGACCTCTGCTTCCCTTCCAGTGGAAAGTTACAAGAAGTCCCAGGTAATGTTTAGTATCAGGTGACAAGACCACATGACCTAGTAGTGTCACAGTTATGTCCCCGGACACCTCCTAGGTAGGGAGAGAGATTAGTATCTTCGTGGTCTTGTTGTTCCTTCCTGATGGCCCATCAAATCTGATGGCCTGTCATCTGGTGAGTGTCTCCCCAATACACACCCAGTTGTAATTATTACATAGTCTATATTCCTAACTTTAGATACAGAAATGACACACGCATACAGATTAGATAATCACATTCAGTAAATCATAATCTTTCCAATGATACCTTACAAGACACATCTTGCATAAGGTATATCTCAGTTATGTCATATCCATATTATAAGCATATTTCAATAAAGAATATGGAGTGCAATGTCACAGTTGTGAAGGCCAAGACTATAACAGGGTTCAAAAAAGAACTAGATACGTTCATGGGGGATACGTCCATCAATGGCTATTAGCCAGGATGGTGTCACTAGACACTGTTTGCCAGAAGCTGGGAATGGGCAACAGGGGATGGATCACTTGATTATCTGTTCTTTTTGTTCCCTCTGAAGCACCTGGCACTGGCCACTGTCAGAAGACAGGCTATTGGGCTATATGGACGTTTGGTCAGACCCAGAATGGCCGTTCTTATTAATTAAATTATTCTTTCTCTTAAACCGTTAAATAAGTGATATTATTGTCATTTCTTCAGAATTATAATTTTGCTTTTAGTCTGACATGTTATTACCATAGTTTGAATAGGATCAGGTATTTTTTATGTAAATTGGGGGGGAGGGAGGAGGATAAAATTGGATGGGGATGGGGATTGAAGTGGATAGATGTAGTTTACTGTAAAACCAACTCCAGGTGGCATATTTGCATATAGTCATGAATGGAACACTATTGGTATGCTGGACCTCAGAAATACTCTTCCATTTTTAGACAGAATCACAGAACATTCTAGTTTTCTCATTTATATTCAGCACATATTAACAAGAATCAGGATAAAGTCTCATTTAAATTGTGCATGTGCGGCTATGCTTTTCCCTCATGAGGTGAAATATAGATGTTAATCCATGCTTGAATCTGAATGTGGTAGCAAAATGTGCCTTGACCGTAACTCCCTTACATGTGCCTGAGCATCCAAGTTGTTTGAAAAGGCAGCGCACTAGACAAAGTATGCACATTTAGATCTGCATTGGAGAAACATAGTTTATATCAAAACAGCTGTGCCTCGGTTGGACAGATTAGACAAAGGCCTGTAGGACTGTGTTGGAGGATGGTGCAAATATATCTCAATTATACTCTTCAGAGACTAGAAATGCTGGGTTATTCTCGTTCCCTCCAGGTGCTGTAAAACAATACATGTCACAAGAAGTGCTAAAAAACCAATACAATGTAACCAAAGATACAAAACCCAATGTTTCAGAAATGCAAACTAATGGAACAGTCATAGAAATGGAGGGGAAAGAGTGGGAAGGTTATGAAGAATATTTACAATGAAGCGCACCCTTGGGGAAAAAATTGGGGGCCAGATCCTCAGCTGACCCAAACTAGTATTGCTCCTTTGAAGTCAAGGGAATTATGCTGATTTATGCCAGTTGAAAAACTGGCCCAGTATGTGCTGTTTATTAATAGGGAGTGAGGGGCTGAACATTTTGGAAAAGGGGAGTGAGTTTCATACTTCAAAGACCACTACAACAAAGATACAACTGCCTGCCAATCAAAAAGATGATAGTGGTGGCATTCTTACCAGGCAGGTAGCATCAGAAGACAAATACCTCTGGGAGGATACTCCAAAAAAGAAAAAAAAGGACTAGACCGTAGCTAGGCTTAACACTAGTAAGGGTATTATAGAACATAGAACAACAGGGCTAGGTGAAAGACAATCTATCATAATATAGCCATCAAAATGTTAAGGCAGGAGGAATGCAATATAATCAGAATAAAGAGCAAACATGCTACTGTAGTCTGGGCAAGCTGCAAGCAAAGAGGAAATCCTGATGTATGTCCTAGTAAGAAATTGCAATAATGAAAGCTTGTAGTTTCAGAACCATGCATTGTCATTGTGAGGTCAGCACAAGATGTGACACAGAGGCTCCTTAGCAAAGGGTCCCCTGTAGTTTGCAAACAAGTCTCACCTCAGACCTGAGAAACTCACGACACCAAACATATTTTACAGGATATGTATCCATAAAGAGTAACGTATAAGGTAGCCACAGAAAGCTCATGACTTGTCAAGATTCATAATCATTTTGAGATGTATGTGTGGGTAATATTTGAGGAATAATGTAATGGAAAGTATGCTTTATGGACTTGGAGTAAAAATTAGTCACCAGAGGATAATATGTCTCAGTGATGGCCCATTCAGGCAGGAGGAAGTTGTTACCCAATCTGCTCTGTTTAGCCAGAGATGCAATACAAGGCTCCACTGTTAAGCAGTGGTGGATTAGCCACTGGGCCAAGGGGGCCTATGCCCAGGGGCCCCGGCCAATTGCAGTCCCCTGGAAAAATGGGTGTGCCCCAAACCACTTCACCCACCCGGCGCTTCATCTGGAGAGTGGGATCAGCCTGCTGTCTTCTCATCTTCCTGCCCAGTGCTCCTGTCAGGGAGCAGGTGAAGCCTCCGCTCCCCGACACTTCTCCCTGGCAGGAGTGCTGGGAGGGCGGGACAAGGCAAACCTCCACACCCTGACCCCGCTCCCTGGCAGAAGCGTGGGGGAGGGTGCAGGGGGGACTGCAGGCGGAAGGGGTGGAGAGGCGACCTCACTTGCTCTGGCCTCATAAACCCCTAATCCACCTTAGCTGTTAAGCTTTGCTCAGTACCAAGACTTTCAATGGAAAACCATCAGAGGCAACTGCAAACAATCAAAATCACTTGAAGGTAAAAACTGCACATTACAAGAAGACAGGCGTTCGCTCTGTCTGTGAATAGAAACAAAAGACTATTTCAGTATAACACAGAGCAGGGAGCAGTCCTCTCTGGAGCCATTCACTGAGAAAAACCCTTGTGGAGCAGCGGTGCTTTCATGATTGTTTGAATCCTGGTTCTTTTGGATCCTGGCGAACCAGCCAGTTCGCAACAGACCGAACTTTGGGGGAAAATCTTACTTTATTTGACAGGAAAGGTAACTATTAATAAGTGTAGATCCAAGTTCATTTCTTGTGGTTTTGTATTGAAATAATTTATTTCCGTCCCTTTCTCTCATTTCTAGTTAAATCTTTAGTCTTTCTTAAATAAACCTGCTTTTGTTCTATTAGAAGTGCTCAGAAGTGCTGTGTGGTGTATAGGAGTGGTTTAAGGGAAAACTGGTAAACTGGGGCACAGTGCACCTTAGGCTTCAGAGGATCTGGAATTGCTGTGAGTAGCCAGTGTCAGGGGCTGGATATCATAGGGCAATGCTTCAGAAGGGATTGGGGGCAGGGGTGCACCTGCTGTTATCCTGTAAAGCAAAGACAGGACTGGCATAGCGCAGAGGAGAGTGCTTGAGTGGCTGACAAGCCGGTGATATTAGGGCCTTATACCCAGACAGGCATAGGCAAGATTCCCTGATGTTGGAAGCGGGAGGTAACAAGATGACTCTCATGCTGGATGCCTTGAGAACTATCACACAGGATAAATAGGTTGTTTTATAACGTGCTTGAGCCATGGTTTTCTGTGGAAAAGGCATATTTAACAGTGATGCCAAATTCCTTAATCTGGCAACACACTTCCAGAAAATATCTTTCAGTAGTGGGGGAAGAGGCAGTCCCCTTTATGTCAATAGCTTCCAACACCTAGCAAGTTTTCTGTCATCCCAGAGTTGAGGTTGAGATGATCCAAGGCCGCCGATTGCCAATGACAATTACGCATTCCTTCTCATAAGCAGGAGAAATACGCATACATGTGTGTAACATCAGAGTATTTATTGAACTCTGTCCTGTGTTTAGAAAACATCTTGCCAAAAGACCTTAATGTTAAGGCATGACTAGGATTTGGGAGATTAGGGTTCAATTCCTGGCTCTGCCACAGACTTCCTCTGTTGCCTTAGGCAAGCCATGTATTCTCTCTTTGCTTCTGGTCCCCATATGTCAAATGGGAATTACAGTACTTCTTTTCTGCTTCCCTTTGTCTGTCTTGACTATTGAGATTATAAACTCTTGAGGGCAGACATTCTCTTACTATATCTCTCTACAGTGTCTACAGCAATGGGGCCTTGATCTTGACTTGGGCCTTGAGGTGCTACGGTAATACAAATAAGTAATAATCTATTGAAAAAAAGGACAGAGGATAGTTTTTTGATGGACACCGGATGTTAGAGTAGCACTGTTGTTTGTACTGTACAAATTGGAGGCATCTGTAACTTAGATCCTATTCTCTGTAACCCTATCTTTCTGAGGAAATAATTTTTCAGAGGGAAAATGTCACTAAATCCTCATTATTAATATGACAAATTCTGAAGGGTATATTTTTTAAACAGCACCTCTATCAGTCTCTCCCATGTCACCTAACTTTTATGCAATAACACCGTTCCCTTAGCAATAGCATATAAAATATCTCTCACTTCCCAATATTATTCATAGAATTCCCATTATAGAACATTGAGAACCCAGATTAGAAGAGTACAAGAATATTTTATAGCCAGTTTGAAAATGTTGTTACCACTGCTATAAATTAAGAAGTTAAATTACTCCCACATTGAGTATTGATATACTGTGCATGGCAGAAAAATTCCTTTGAAATATACTGTACAATACATATGGAGAAATTCCAAGCCTGTTGATCACTGCAAAGTGACTGCCAGCAAAGTGGAGTGTGTATGGAGGGGTTGGGGGTGAGGGTGGGAAATCTGATTGCAAAGTCTAGTCTTACAACAATGATCTGAAGAAGGGTAAAACTCAGAGTAATAAAATATCTCATGGTTGGTTGGTAATTAGTGGATCTAACAATGAACTTTCTTTCCTCCAGCATACACTCTCTATGAAGTGAAGTGGTATATAAAAATATATCATTGGTCACCAGGTGCAATTTTCTATAAATCTATGGTGCTTACATACATCTATATAGACATATATTAGGTGCAACTTTCAAGAGGCCTTCACCAGACCACTAAAAATGCACATTTTTGAGTAAATGTTTTTGCATGAGCAATATTTCACATTCAAAAACTTAGACTGGCAAGAAAAAATAGTATTTATGTGGCAAAATAAGAACCCAGGGGCCAGATTTACTGGTACGCTCTGGCTGCTTTGTGCCACTCTGATGATGCAAAGCAACCATAAACGTGGTTTAACTAGCCAGTTAAGTCCTGTTTACGACTGCTTTGTGTTGCCAGTGACGCAAAGCCGCCAGAACATACCAGCAAATCTGGTTCCAGATGTCTACAAATACACATGCACAAATCAGTTTTTGCACTTACAAATCACACACATGAAAAATTAAAGACAAATAACGTGCACGGAAATTGCCACAATTTTAGGAGGTTCTTTTTAAAATGTTACCTATTATCTTCATATGTGCCTTATAAAAAGTGGCACTTCATTAAAAATTGTTAGACATATGTGCTTATTATACCAAATTGGCAACCAAACTGCCTATTTTGAAAAATACAGTTAAAGGGGTCCTCATACACATTTTACAAAGAAATCAAAACAGAATGAACTAAGCAACAAATATAAGCAGCTTACTTTTATTTTGCCAAAATAAAGCAAATTCATTAGTTAACTTTGCAGAATAAACAACAATGTGTTGTAGTTAAAAAAATTTTTTTATCACCTGTTCATAAATGAATATTTATCTAAGTTGGCAACAGAACCAAATATGTATAAATAACATGATCTATGTTTATGAACACTACTTTTTAAAAGAGTGTCTTTTGGACTTGCTGAATTACCCCACAATCACAAATAGAATCAACTCTCAACAAGATTCATTTATACATAATGGGCAAGCAAGAAGTTGTTTAAAAATAATGACAACACAGCTGTACATACACACGTGTGTGTGTGTGTGTGTGAGAGAGAGAGAGAGAGAGAGATTACTCTTGGTGGATTTTCTTCCCTGAGGAAAGAGGGAACAAACAGTAGAAGCTGAACCACACTTTTTTCCCTGCCTGCACTGAAAAATTCAAAGATAATCACAAGCTTTCTGTAAACCCTGAAGCTTACATGTGCTTGTTGGACCCTTGACTTTTGCCCTTCAGTTGGTTCTTCTTGGATTAAGCTCACCCTGGGATATCCTCTTATGCCAGCAAGGCTTAGAATGGCAAAGAATGCAACAAATGGAACTGATCTATAGCCCAAGACAGCAAGACAACAGTGTTAATACTATACTGCCCAAAGTGCCTTATCTTAATGTATAATCATGTAGCAAATCATGTATTCATTTGTATTATTAAATAAAGACTAACATAGTTGTACACCCAACAGAGCATAAGGAATGCACAAAGGATCATGGGTTCCCAGCATTCTCTGCTCCCTTTTGGAAAGCCGCTGACTCATTCCCTAAGCAATCAGTGTTGTGTGCCATTACAAATGGGATGGTTAATAGGCCTGCATCCATTATCATTAGTGCATCTCAGCACGCAGGTACATGATGGGTCCTGCCAGCGCATTTGCTCCAGCTCACTGAGCCAGGGGCCATGCTCCATTGCAAATGAGGATGAGGAACACCTGCTCCAGGGTTTTTCAGCAGACCAGAGTCATCCTTCACATCTCATGCAACACTTGTTCTGTCAGAATGCAATGCTGGCACAGGCCAGAACAGTGGTTTGCCAGGCGTCCAACTAAAGATTAGAGACTTCCCTGTGGTGGTCTGCTAAAGTTCAGCTTTGAATTTTTTCAAAGAAACCTTTTAAAAATTTATCAATTCCATATTAGGCATTCAGTCATTATGTTAAGGGTTTAAAAATAAAGATGAAAAAAATTGCTTCAGAAATTAACTTTTTTTGGCAATTAGAATGGGAACATAAAATATTTATTAAATCTGATAATTTTATTCACAGTGCACAGTACTGACTGTTTGGATATGTTTTCTAAGAGGGATTTTATTTTTGGAAAATAAGGCTCTGGTTTCATTTACAATGTTGTGTGGTTTTATTTTTAACTGTACATACAAAAGGACCAGCGAGTCAGGACTGTGGCTTTCTTCAGCTTCATCCATTCATTTGGCATCCACTGCCAAACCCAGGCAGGTTTGTTTCAGCCAGCAGAAACCAAAATTAAGGGCAAACATGCAGTCTTATCTTAAAAGGGCACATCCAGGGGTTGGCTGAACCGCAGGTAGCACAGATCAGGGTGAGAGGTGAGGAAAAGTTGGCAGGTTTGTTCTCTTGTACTTCTGGGATCACTGTAATGGGTCCCCACTGTCTCTGTAATAGACTGGAGCAGCATTGAGGGCTGTTGTAACTTATGCTGATTGTTAATGCCTTGTAACAGCTGAAACCACAGGCAGGGATTGGGATGACCTAGGGGCCTCTCAGGCATGCCCTCTTTCTCTGGCTATGTCCCTTTCTTCTTTACTATGGTGGCAGCAGGGAGAGGGAACGATGTATGAGACCCTACCGTCCTTACATCATCAAAGAATCCCTCTTGAACTGGGGAAGTCCTCTCAGATCTGGTTAAACTGGCTTTATGGCCAGATTGTGCCAGTGGCACAGTGCAAACTGAGCAACAATGCACTGAAGGATCTAGTTCACATTGTCTTGTGAGAAGTGTAGTCCTGTATGTCTAAAGTAATTTTCCCCTCCCTCTCCAATATCTTCATGCCTTTTAGGACTTGGTCTGAGATTCTCTTGGCTCTATTACCTCCTTGAGTAGGAGGACAGAGTGATAATCCTTCCTATTTCCCACAGAATGTTCTTAAATTACGTTTTTTCCAGCTATGGGTACCTGCATGGCCCTACAGTATGCCAATTTTTTTTGGCTGACTTAGAACAACGCTTCCTCAGCTCTCGTCCCCTAATGCCCCTACTCTACTTGCGCTACATTGATGACATCTTCATCATCTGGACCCATGGGAAGGAGGCCCTTGAGGAATCCCACCAAGATTTCAACAATTTCCACCCCACCATCAACCTCAGCATGGACCAGTCCACACAAGAGGTCCACTTCCTAGACACTACAGTGCTAATAAGCGATGGTCACATAAACACAACTCTATATCAGAAACCTATTGACCGCTGTACTTACTTACATGCCTCCAGCTTTCATCCAGACCACATCACATGATCCGTTGTCTACAGCCAAGCTCTAAGATACAACCGCATTTGCTCCGATCCCTCAGACAGAGACAAACACCTACAGGATCTCTATCAAGCATTCTTAAAACTACAATACCCACCTGGTGAATTGAAGAAACAGATTGACAGAGCCAGAAGGGTACCCAGAAGTCACCTACTACAAGACAGACCCAACAAAGAAAGTAACAGAATGCCACAAGCTGTCACCTACAGCCCCCAACTAAAACCTCTCCAGCGCATTATCAAGGATCTACAACCTATCCTGAAGGACGATCCCTCACTCTCACAGACCTTGGGAGTCAGGCCAGTCCTCGCTTACAGACAGCCCCCCAACCTGAAGCAAATACTCACCAGCAACTACTCACCACACAACAAAAACACCAACCCAGGAACCAAACCCTGCAACAAAACCTGGTGCCAACTCTGTCCACATATCTATTCAAGGGGTCCACATGTGCTCATTCACCTGCACATCTACCAATGTGATATATGACATCATGAGCCAGCAATGCCCTTCTGCCATGTACATTGGCCAAACCGGACAGTCTCTATGCAAAAGAATAAATGGACACAAATCTGACATCAGGAATCATAACATTCAAAAACCAGTCGGAGAACACTTCAGTCTCTCTGGTCACTCAATAACAGACCTAAAAGTGGCAATTCTTCAACAAAAAAACTTCAAAAACAGACTCCAACGAGAAACTGCAGAACTGGAATTAATTTGTCAACTGGACACCATCAGATTATGCCTGAATAAAGACTGGGAGTGGTTGGGTCATTACAAAACCTAAACCTAATTTCCCCAATACTAATTTCTCCCTACTGTTACTCACACCTTCTTGTCAACTGTCTGAAATGGGCCACTCTCATTACCACTTCAAAAGTTATTTTTCCTCCCTTGGTATCTGCTGTTAATTGAAATGTTTCGTTAGACTGACCTCACACTTGGTAAGGCAACTCCCATCCTTTCATGTATTTATACCTGCTCCTGTATTTTCCACTCCTTGCATCTGATGAAGTGGGTTCTAGCCCATGAAAGCTTATGCCCAAATACATTTGTTAGTCTCTAAGGTGCCACAAGGACTCCTCGTTGTTTTTTTCCCCTGTTTATATTCTTACCTCAATGAATCCTGCAGGGATCTTCCATTTCTAGCTGGCATGTCAAGCAGTTTCTCTGGGGTGGAGTAGGCTTTCATACTGCTTTCCTTGAAAGGAAGTTAATTTCCTCCCGTCTTGACTTAGTGTGGGGTATGTACAACCCAGAATGGCTGCTCTCTCAAAGTAGAGCCTGGGACATGCTGAGGTAATGCCCCCTCCCTTTGCAAGGCAGAACATTAGGCTATGAACTGCCCTCCTCGGTGTTGCTCCTGGAAGGAATAAGACTGTCAGAGAAGCTGTTATCTCACAATGTGGGCATTGACATGTTACATGACATTTAGTCATTTTATGGAGACATTGTCTATGACATGTCAAGTGGTGCCCTAGGTGATGAAAATAGGAGAACCTCAATGGCCCACATAACAGCTAAGCACTCCTTCTCAATCCTTTCTCCCAAGGAAACAACTGCCAGCCTAACTAGAATGCTGAGTGATCTTCTCTGTCTATTTATTGGGACTCCACAGCCCGAAGGCCAATTTGAAAGGTCTTGTGCTGGTGTGTAAATTAGTTATTACAATTGAGACTGTATAACACTGTCCAACTACAAAAGTTCTCTTGGATAGATTGGGAGCCTGTTTAACAGGCTGTTGACTAGTGAACATGGCCTCAAATCTTTATATTCAGTGTGGCTAGTCGAGGTCGCTGCAGTGATGGCAAAAACTAACATGAACCTTTTGGTGCCAGCCTGTGAGACATAAAAATGACTTGATTTCCTGCACTCTGGTGGATGTGTTTCATTATGCTTTGAATTTTGCTTACCAGCAGACAGATTTGGCCTTTTCTCAGCGAATACTCTAGTGAGGCTTTCATCTTTGCCAATGTCATACCTGATGAGATTTGCTGTTTTTTCCAGCCTTCAGGCTGCTACCTTCTCTAGGTTGGAATCCCAGAGAAACCTGTAGATTACCATATTGTGAAGATAGCAGTGGTATATTGATCATGGGGCTGAAATATCTGGTTAATCAGCCACTGGAACATTGCAGGTGCTCTGTTTAACCCAAACAGCATTGTGCATGATCCATGTTTTATTCTGCTGTTCTGGGTTGAGGGGTATTTGCTTATACCTTTTTGTGAGATCGAGGGCAGTGTCTTAATATCTGTATGCCAGGTAGATGAGCTAATCTAAATAGTTTCTAAAATCAGTACAAATTTTTATGAAGGATTTTGAAACAGATCTACTATTGAGGATTCTTCAGTCACTCTTGGATTTTTGAGTCCCTCTAAGTTCTAGCATCATTTGGAATTTCTGCTACAAGGTCTCCCTCATTTGGTTGGAGTGGTTACCATACTGGTTTGCCTAGTTCAGTTTTAACTTAGTGTAAGAATTTTTTTCCCCTGGACGTGATGAAAGTACAAAGATAAAATCAGTGACCAGTTAGACTGTCAGTGCTTTTTTGTTTTAACTGGGAGATGGCAGATTTTGGCCATAACTGGGATTTATCCGGGTAGGCTGCAATGAATAGCTGCTGTTGGCTTTGTCACAGCTTGAATTCATTTATGTGACAAATTTGTGCTTCTTTCCTTTTCCCATATTATTTAACTTTATAATTAACCACTCATATCCTCCAGATAGCCTGGACATTGCTATTTGCCAACATGCTGTAAATGTAGCGCAAATGCAGCCTCAGGAGTACCCACTCTCCAGGTAGGAAAATCAAGAACCAGGTGCCTGTGCTACAGGATTTCCTGGGCCTGCTGGGGACCCTGTATGTTCTTCTGCACCAATACATCTAAACCTTTTAATTTCTCCCAGAGCTTAAGTACATGCTAAACAACATTGTCCCCATTGGAAACTGATGCTTCTCTTATTTCCTTCACCAAATCAAGAATTCCTTGAGCTTTCTTCCCTTAACACAATTTAAATGAAGAGAATGCTGTGGAGGCTTGGAGACCTCCTGTAAAGTGAAGAGCACGGATGGAAGTAGCTGGTCCCAGTCATGAAGAAGACTTGAAGAAGGGTTATATCTTTATCGAGCATATTTTAAAGTGACACATTAAATTTTTTCTGTCAAGCTGTCTGTCTGGACATGGTAGATGTAGGTTCTGAAAATTTTAATTGTTAATAATGCACAAATTTATTTCATGAATCTATACAGGAAACTAGCTCCTGATGCATGAGGGTCTCCCAGGGCTCTTGTAACATAATGAAGTTGCTTCTGAGTCAAGGATTGCATAGTCCATAATGACCAAGCTATAATGTTGTCCAACAATATTTCTTTCTAGGAGTCCCACCATGTCTACTCCTGTTTGCTCAAAAGGATCATCTGAATGGAAAGGGCACTAATGGGGTTTTGACACTACTTTGGAAGACACTAATGTGAGTCAGGAGGCACATAAGTTGGCTGTATATTCCCAGCCATAAAAGGTAGGTAAATAGACTTGATCCTATTCCCCACCCCTTCAAGCATCCTGCCACTGGAATAGCATGAATCAAGTGTAACCCCTGACATTGGTATGGCCAGGGAATAAGGAGCTGCTATGTTTTACCCCTGTTTGTCTATCTTGCTCTGCTATGTTCAACTGGTCAATGTTCACTCCAGAGTGTGAATGATGATATGCTTGCTTTGATTCCACTTCATTCTGCAATTTGATCGTAACATGTAATCAATGCCAGCAAAGTGTGGGTCTTGTGTCCCCAGTGGCCAGAACATGTATGAGGTTTGAGTCTGCTACTGGCCCCCAATGAATGGCTCTTATCCTTCAGCTCAAACAGTAGAGGTTCATGCTTTGAGATCTAGAGGTCCTGGGTTCATTTTCCACTGACATTGTTACATAAACATGATATATGGAATCATCCTTCTGCTGGTCCATCATGAACTTGGACAATGCAGTTAGCTTTTCATGCTCTAGCTCCTCACGTTGGTTTGTGGAATTATCTGGCAGAGATGGCTTGCTTGTTTCAGATTTGGGTTCCACATTTATTCCCACCAGGTGGATAAAATCCTCATGTGCTATCTTATAGCCTCTCTTATCTCAGACTTCTATTTTAACTCTAACCATGTTTTTAACTATCTGTCTTCTAGATTTCTACACCTGGAATTAAGGATTAAATAACTTTGGACCTTTTCCTGGGGAAAATATTGCCCAACAGTTCCTACTGTGGTTTGACCACCTCAGGCTCAGAGGCTCTTTGGAACTTCCTCAACACGTGATGAAAGTGCCCCCAATCTCACCCAAGTATGTCAGGTTCAGCCATGTGCTTCAGCCATGAGCTTAGCAGTCCTTTGAATTCATGATGGTAGGAGAGAGTTTAATATCCCTGTGTGTGCACTCTCCACATAGTGTATCCCATCTTCAGGATTTACTAGTTATTCTTGGACTAAAGTTTGGCTGTAGTAGGAGTTGGCTAGAACTTGAATGTCAAACTAGGCCAAAATGGTGATTTCAGCAAATCCTGTCTTTGTCACCAATTTTCTACCACCCAATGTGGCCATATTGCATTTCTCATGCATACAGACATTAGTAGGAGATATGGATCCTGGTTGTCAGCTGGAGAAAAATCCTAGGTTATCTCCCAGGGTATCTCTCATCTTTAGGTTGTCGGCTGTTGGTATTTCGTTATTTATGGAATGGAGTTTATGTGAGGGTCTAAGGACCTTCCTAGCTTTTAGTTCCTCTGATAATCTGTCTTCTGGCCATTTTTATTCCTGAGTTTTTCCTTGTGGAGCTCCAGGGGAAGACATCTTCTATATAATTATGCATCAATCCATCAGTCTTAACACCAGGTGAGCTGGTGGCTGCACCCAAGGGTGTACAAGTGTAACCATCTGTTGCATTCACTGCTGCTCTTGGCTGGCTATCTGTTGGATCAACTGATGCTGCTGTTGCTGCTGGGCCTAATGCTCATTCAGCCACTGTACTAAAGGTTCTACATCTGTGCTTTTCTCTTTGTTCACAGAGGCATTCCAAAACTCCACTTCTGGCACCATGTGTTTGACTGTGGCCCAGAGAAAACAAAATTAAGGAAAAATAAATGGTATTAACTTGAAGTTGCTAGTGAGAAATAAAGTAATCTTGTGTAACTAGAATAGTCTTTTCCCCAGAATTGTCATGCCTCCTACCTGGGGCATGGTCTGGAAGTCTCCTGTTCCTGTTACCTGTTTGCATTAGGAGGTGAGAGGAAGAACAGTTGCTCCTTCTATCAGAGAACTGCCAAACTTTTATTCCATTCCTTCCTTAATAAGTCCAGATGGAGATCCGCCCTCTCCAGCTGGCAAGCTGAGTAGCTTCTTCAGAAGCCTCTGCCTGGTTCCCTTGGAAAGCAGTCAACACCTTCCCTATCTGACTCATTACATGGTGTATGCACACTCCATCACATGGCAACTCCATTCAGTACAAAGGGGCAGATCTTCAGCTGATGTAAATTGTCAATGGATCGATGTCAGCTTACACCAGCTGACAAACTGCCCCAAAGATCAAATTTAAAGAGAGACTGGTTATGACACACTCTGACAGAAGCAAAGCAACTAATAATTAGTGCTGAGACTCTACGGTGAACCATGCTTAGGTACTTTGAAGATCTTTAAGGAATAGGTAATTCAACCAGCAATAAATGCTGCAATTGACACAACAGGGAAGGGAATAGTTTAAATCCTCCTGCAAAAATTCTCATTTTGGGTGTTCTATTACACCCTAAATATTGTTTAATCATATTATTTGTTCAAGCATCTCCTTGTTTCTTGCTGCCACCCCTCCCCACAAACCAGCTAGTGTAAAAATGCAGAATACAGTAAAAATAATATTAATACAATGTTACCATGAAAATGCTCATACATTGTTTATAATGGCTTTACTGGCTTCCTCAGAGGCTTTCTAGAATATTGTATCCAGGATGACTTATTATGTACAGTGTGTATAAAATAGACCTGTGGCTTTGTGTAAATTTTAGGGGAGGGGAAAACTAGCTTTACTTCGGAATAAAAAGCAATAATGTCTTCCAGCAAAGAAGGCCTTTTTTTCTAGGCCTGGGCCTGTTTAAAACTTTAAGAATTCCTGGGGCTTTTATTCATTTACAGTAAGTGCCTTTATTCTAATTTCCATCCACCTTCCTGGTGCTGCTCTCAATGAAAGATATAACATGATCCAATGACTGGAAGCTGAAGCTACCCAAATTCAGATTGGAAATAAGGCATACAATCGTAATGGTGATAGTAATTAACCATTGAAACAATTTACCAAGGGTCATGGTCGATGCGCCATCACTGACAATTTTTAAATCAAGACCATGTTTTTCTAAAAGATATGCACTAGGAATTATTTTGGGGGAAGTTCTATGGCTGGTGTTGTACAGGAGGTCAGATTACATGATCATAATGGTCCCTTCTGGCCTTGGGATCTATGAATCTATGAGTGTTGGTGGTAGTGATAGCTCTTCAAGCACCAATAGAACTATCTGCCCTGCCTAATGGTCTACGAGTCTCGGTTCATGTGGGAGTTGCTTTCAGAAGCATTCCAGTCACATTTTGAAAGTCTTGTTGGAGCAGCCCATGAGGGTGGGCCTGAGGATGTCGCAGGCCCAATGTGAGTATTATTAATAAGTCGTTTGAACAGGTAAAATTAAAAGCTTGATTGAACTTTTCTGAAAGCAATCCCCCATGTCTGCCCAGAATGCTGGCTTCTGCAAGAAGTATTATGGGAACACACAGCATTTGTTTTGGTTCCCATCGCTATACAGCCAGGAGGGCAGTATTAGAAGAGCCAGCTGAGAGGCCAGGAAGGTGATACAAGAAAACCAATAAGGAATGCCCTTTTTAAATATAAATTGACCGGCTTTAAAATTTCCCACCAGCACTAAAACCAGTATTATTTATTAGTTTGTAGTGAATAAGAAAGAGCTTTGTGTTTCTCACATGATACATTTCCTGCTCCAAAGAGCTTAGATGAAAGCAATGAGTGAGTGTGACAAACGGTAAGAGAAGGCAGGGTGAGGAAAGATGGGGCAATAACCACACAATCATGAGATTATTCAGCATAGCCCTCTTCTTGGCTCTTACATAAAAGAAGAGGAGGTAAAGACCTAAGAGACTGAAGAATTGACTCCTTATTCCAGGCATGATGGAATGTACAAACATCGCTGATCTTAGTGTTGGTCTAAGATTTTTCTACACCCCAGAGAAAAAATCTAGTACAACTATGGCAGTGCCTCTGTAAAGCTGAGGGATATTTCAAAGTTCCATCTGCAGCAGAAACAACGCATTTATTAAATTGCTTTTTGAACGTCATCACAGATGGACAGAATTGTACTGCTTATGGGCCTCAGCATCGGCTTAAGTGCTTTTCTTAATAAGTGCCTAAATAGAGCTGTGAGGAGAATAATACTTTGACATGTATTTTTTTCTGATTTGAAACAAAAATCAAAATTCTCCATGAAAGGGAGTACGGCTTTGGCTCCTGGAAACCCAGGGGTCTGTCTCAGGGATTGCCTGCCTGGTGAGCTGCTCAGGAACCATGAATCTGGGAACTTTGGAACTGGGGCTTCCAGTCTCCTGGCTCACCATCATCCTACCTGGTGGGCTAGAGGGGAGCCAGGAATCTGGAATCCCTAGCTGAGCTTGAAGCCTCATAGCTTGGGAGCTGCAGCTTCTAACACTTCCAGGCTCCTGGCTCTTTGTCAGACCACATTGTGGCTGTTGTGGAACTGGGTGGGCAAGCTGGCAGGAAATCAGGGTTCTGTCACAACTTAGTTGAAGTTGAACTATCTCCATGAAATGTTTCAATTATGACTCATTGGCATTCTCGACCGAAGAACGTTCTGTTGGAGAATTTCCAACCAGCTGTAGGTCTAAGTCCCTAAAACTTCAATGGGATTTAAGCACGTGCTTAAATCTTAGCACAAGCTTAAGTGCTTTGCTGAATAGGCAAAGCATGTAAACATATGTATAACAGGGTAGCTGGCCCCTTAAATGAAATTGGGCCCAGCTCTTCTGTTCCAGTTCAGGTGCACCATAGTTTGGTGTAATGAGGAGGGCAGGGCTGCCCCTAGGAGTTAGAGAGAGTGAGCACAAGGACAAAGGGAAGGAACCCAGAGAGGGAGAGTGAAGAGCTGATTCTGGCTAGAGAAGTAGAGAGAGCTTGGGAGAAGAGCAGAGCTGGGCTGAGATCTCCAGGGAGGGGATGCCCTTGAAGGCGGGAGTGGTGAGAGTTCCCTGATTGAGCAGTGGAGCCAGATCAGGCTGGTGAGCGCAGAAGGCAGGAAAGCAGTTGGAGTGAAGGGGTCACCTAAAAACTCCCCCAAGCCAGAGAGCAATAGCCAGAGAGGGCTGGAGAGAGCCGGAGGCTGAGAGTTGGAGAGGAAGATGCCTGCTGGCTCTCTGGGACAGAGCTGAAGCTGAAGGGCCAGAGAGGGATGAAAGGATAAGCTTGCTGATGCCTCTGAGCAAGATCGTGAACCATACCTGGGAAGGAAACAGAGCAGAGAAGCACCTCAGCTAGAAGGGTTGGGGTGATGTATGGTGAGAGATGCCAGAGCCATGCTGGAGAGCTGAGGTGTGATGAGAGATGCCAGAGCTGTACCTGATGTGTTGTTGATGGACAGTTGGGACGTGAAAGTGTGAATGTTCTGTTTGCACGATGCTGGTGAAATCTGGATTATTGTTGTGGAATAAATTAAGTCTGCAAAGGGTTACTGATATTCTGAAAGCTTGCGTGGAGTTACTGGAGACTCTGGAAGAAAGAGGAAACTGAAGTAGGCATGTGAGTTGTGCCACAGTCTGGCTGCAGGAGGATGCCCCAGAAAGGGGCTGCCTTGTCAGAACATGCTTAATGAAAGTCTAAGTCATTACATTAAAAACTCTGTTAAAATGTAATTTAAGTTAATAGGATCACACTACAGTAATTAGAGGTGCTGCTGACTAGAGACCAAATATGCTGTGGTCATTGTGAGCTTTATGTAATTACTACACTTGGCTGTGCTTGTGTGCTCCAGTCCTGACCTCCAGCAACCCTGTTTTGTTCCAGAGCTGGTCGTCTTGTATGCAGATATTGCAATTTAAGCCAAATTGTATGGCAGTGGGTTTGTGAAGTGACAAGCGACCATCTAAAACAGATTTGAATCTAGGCCTCTAGAGGTGAAATGCTAGTGCATTAACCCACTTTACTACCCAGTCTAGTACTAATACATTTTTAAAATACATTTTTTAATTGAAGAGAAAAAAGCATCTTACATTTAGAACAGAAAATTAAAAATCACGGAACAAACTAGATAGTACGGCCAGAACTAGTGAACAAACGTATGGCTATATGCAGGTTACAATATGCTATTGCTCATGTCATGCTTGCGTAAACATTTTCTTGTTGATTTTCTTGCTATTGTTTGAAGTTAAAGCTCAGAGGCTGATATCTTGCTCTCACTCTCCCCCCACTCTTTCTTCTGCCTTTATAGGGACACTTGGTTCTACAGGAGCATAGGTTGATAATTGATAGATACAGATAAGTTTAGATGAGATTTTCAGGGCTTCTTCTCGATCTCCAGTTCCCAATGGTTGAAATCTGGAGACTTAGCTAGAGTGTCCCAGCTGATTCCAGCTGTCAGAAATGGTGCAAAGGAAGAAAGGTGATCTCTAAAGCCGCTGTTCAGCAAAGTACTTGCGCACATAAAGTCAGTGGAGCTGCTACAAGCTTAAAGTTAGGCACGTGTTTGAATACCATGCCGACCCAAGACTCATATAGCCAAGGTCCAAACTTTAAAGATCAAAGTCAATAGACCTTCAACTGCCCCTGGAAGCAAGTTAACTAATGCAGCCTATGACACATAGAAGTAATACTTGTGGCATGTATAGCACCACTAAGTAAACACAGCTTCATTCCGTACTGTCTGAAGCTTCTCAATGGTCTTCCAGGATTGTCTCATGTAGATCAATTGCTGGAATCTAGTGTATTGGTCAAAAAAGCATGGATAACAGGTAAGGTTCACATCACATAAGCTAAGTTCCAGGTGAAAATGCGGCGGGGAGCCTTCCTACCTATTGCAGCAACCTGGAAATCTAGAAATAGTCAAAGTGCCAGGAGAACCATTTAATTACAAAATGTGCTAACAAAGAGCGTACACACCTCCTCAACAAAAAGAGGGAGGACAGTGAATTCTCCTAAAAATCCTGATGAGCTTTTTATAGACAAAATGTATCATGCATCTGAATAATGCTTAATATGTTAACACCACTACTTTACTGAATTTTTGTGTTTTGTTTCCACCCTACCAAATAACAAATGTGTTTGCTCATAATGTAGAGTATTTATTGCCAAATTGAAGTTAGTGATTATGCAATTCCTGTTCATTTTTTAGAAAATATTGTGTGAATTTAATGCTCCTGAAAAACAAGGGTGTGATGGCACTTGCCTGAGCCAGGCATAAAGCAGACTGAAATTGAACAAGCTTCTCATTTAAAGCTCTGCCAATGCACCATGAATCTGACCTGCAGGACCCTGCTATTGTCCTGGACTTCTTGAGTGAAAATCTGCTATTGTGCCAAAATAGTCTGGTGATTTTGTGAAGCACGTAAATGGAGACCAGGCTGAGACAACTAAGCTCATATTCATGCTTGTGGCCTCATCAGAATTTGAATCTTGGTCTCCAGAGGCCCTCTAGCTTCCTTAAATTTCATTTTTGTAAATAATGAAGATAGTTTTGAGTTTTACAAGCAGAGAAATGTCTTAAACCAATAAACATTTTATATCTGTGTCAAAAGATGCTTAAAAACAGCCAACCCATGTTTTTTTAACAACTAGGGGGAAAAAAACACCTATGCCAAGTTCCTGAAGCCTGAGCAAATTTTTACAGATGAGTTATAAACCCCAGACTAATGGAGATTTAATGGAAGCGCTGACACAACCGAAACTAGAACAGCGCAAATGTACTGCTACAATAACCTGAACTCTTCAAACCTTACCCAGTGCAGTTTCCTGTAAAATGACTCATTCTTCTTACTACTGCCCCTCCCCCCCCACCCCAATTCCTTCTTTTAGAGCACAGGAATAATAAATTTCATAATGTAGTACTTGTGGCAATTAAAAATAGGGGATTTGAAAATATGCTTGCTCTTCCTTCTCCTAAATGCTTTCACGGAATGAATTTGGCAGGACATCTTGGCAGAATGGCAGATTGTTGGGACTGTGCTCTCTGGGAAACAAACAAACAAACAACAAAAGGCTATCGGTGCAAAATTCAAGCTTGCTTTGATCTGGTTCTGAGGCTGGAGAGGTGGCTTGATTCCACACAGGCGAGCCACAGGATCATTTGTCTCTACTTCCAACAAATAATGTGTTGTTTTTATTATGAAACTTAGAAGAAGATACTTGTACTATAATCAACCAACTGCTATTTTTATCTTCATTAAAGAGACCTCAATCACTTATTTATTCATTGACATTTTGCAAAGAAAAAATTTGGACCTGATACATATATCATTTTTTGAGCCATATTTTCTGAACGTTATCTCAGCCTAGGAAGATGAATCAGTGGGGATATATATTGATGGAAACCCTACTATGTGTCTGGGTATTACCATATTTTGCAGGATGTGGTCAGTGTGAAAAGGCTAATTTTAATCAACAAATGATAGCCAGTGAAAACCTCCATAGGTGAGAGGAAATCTGTAAGCATGATCAAAAACATGCTTCTGATTCACGACTAAATAACGGACTACAGGGAGGTACATCTGTAAATTATACAGGAAGCTTTCTTCAGCAACTGATTCACCCTGACAGTTTTACTGGAGTATATGAAAATTAGTATTAAAGATGTGATATGTAGGCTTCTTTCCAGGAATTCCAATCTGGTTTCAATAAAATGGAAACACTGATTGGAAGTGAAGTTGCCTTCCGGTTTTGCCTTTGGCTATTATGTGTTCATTCGCAAAATGACTGAATTCCACAACTACTTTTAATATTCACCTTTTGAGTTCATCTCCCACACTGGACACATTGGAATGATTAAAATAGCACTGCCTCCTGATGCCGGATTCTCTTTAATTTGAAACAGCCTAGGTGCTGAGAAAAAATGAATGCTCCTGTTAAGTCCATCCTTTCTTTGCATCAAGTTGCTTCAATGCACATCTAGAATAGAATATTAATACAGCAGTATTAAAAAAATATATAGTGCTTCCTGAGTAGCTGCCAGAAAAAATAAAGATGAAAATTTGGTGAAAAAAACAGATTTTTGCACTTTATATTGGTGTGCTTGCTATAATGAATTTGTGCTGTGACTACATATTCTTGCTTATGCTACTTTACTTTGGCAGCTACTGTGCCCTGTACATCAGTGTTGCTATATAAATAATATTAACTATGAGAAATTTGTATTGCTACTGTAGTGCACTATTGGCATAAGGAAGGCAGATTTTAAAATGTCTAAAAGGCAGAAAATTGAGAATTGACAGGTACAGATATTTGCAGGATTTTGCTTTGTAAAACTTTCAATCGTTACATTTAATGTGCCGTTCAAAAAATTTGCAAATTCTTGTTTTTTATATTAGCTGATTATACCATCTCCTCATAAAGCATCCAAGCTATTTTCATGTTAAAATATTTGTAAGCAAATTAACCTATTACTGAACTTCCAATATGTTTGCTAATGTACTCTTAAGTAGTTTGAGTATTTAGGGAAATGCTATTGCAGAAATAGAAAAAGTTACGTAGAAAATTCTACATGGGGAAATGGCCGGAATTCTCTAAGCATTAGTCCCTCAAGGAGAAGGAATTAGTAGCCACAAAGCCGGACAAGGATATGTGTGAAGAGACTCAGGTTCCAGTTCAAGCTGAGATCTTGTATGTCTGTGTGCATCTGCGCAAAATGCCAGCTCTTTACTACTGCTCCCTGCCCCTTTCCCCTCTTGGCAACATAGCTCACTCACAAGTCTTCCGGCCCATAGCAATCCTCACTACTCCCAAAATGCACACTTTGAGCTCGGGCTCCATTTATAAGGGGGAGAGTTTTACACGGTGAACCACAATCTATGTTGCTTTGAATAGTGTTAACTTCCATGGGAAAGTCAACCAGGTGATTATGCTGACAAGATTATGCTGCTCCTAGATTGTGCCCTCCTATAGGAGTATGTGTATCAATAAAAGTGACAAAGAGTCCTGTGGCACCTTATAGACTAACAGACGTATTGAAGACGTATTAGTCTATAAGGTGCCAGAGGACTCTTTGTCGCTGCTACAGATCCAGACTAACACGGCTACCCCTCTGATACTTGTATCAATAAAGGCACTTCTGTTGTTTTGGGAGAGGGGCAAAGGAGACTGCACTGGCTTTACTCCTCCATTTCTTTGCTGACTGGCCATGTTTTTCAGTATGATGCTATGTGTTTGTTTGATTACCCTCCAAGCCACTCTGAACAGAGTATTATGCATATGGCTCTTGATCTTTGTTCTATAGATTGTAATCTCTCTGGGAGAAGGGCTATCTTTTATTCAGGGTTCAACAGTTCCTGGCATCATGGGGCCATGATCCCTGATTGAGGCCTCTAGGTGTTATGGTTTATAATTTAAATTACAGTCATATTAAAACTTCTAGTTTATGTGTGAAATGAAGGAAAATCCTGCGTAATAATGTCAGTCTGTTTATTAACGGAAAAGGTTAAATTGTCTCTTTGGCAACCAGTGTGATCAGTGTTCTGGTATTATATCATAAAGAGGAAAACTGACTTTCTGCAGTCATCCAAAGCAATATGACTCAAAATTTTGGATGCTGATACTTGTGCATTCATTCCTGATACACTTACCATATTTTGTAAAGGAATGGTCTCTGTGAAATGAGAATACCTGTGTTATGTACCTTCAAGGTCATGCATAAAACAATGCCTAGCATCATGTATCAAAATACTGTACTGTTTAGTGTATTTTACAAGATTAGTTGGGGCACCAGCAATGCTGTCAAAGTAGTGCCTCCTGAGAATACTTTTGAATTATTGAACTATGAAGCAAACCTCAGCAGTTCCTATCTTTACTACTGTGCTGGTATCAGAGGTTCTTTAAGGTTCTGCTCCTTTACAGCGGAGCAGGAAATAAAACAACAGTAAACCTGTAGAACAAGGGCATAGGTGGAATACAGGAAAGAAAAGCAGGTTCTCAACTGTTCCCATGACTCTGAGTAGCTGTCACCAGCTCTCTTCGCTAACTGAGCTCTGCAGGAAAGGGGTGTGATTAGCTGGGAGAAGAACTGAGGAACAGCTATTCTGAGTGGATTTGAATGTGAATAAATCCATATTGGAATATAGACCACAGACAAAATGTAATCCCTCTAAGAGCAGCATTAACTTCTGCTGCTGTTTTATGATCCCCTTCAGATGATCCCCCCTCAGAACAATGTCAATGTGGATGCAAAATCTACTATATTATCATGGGTAGATATGTCATGTGTGGCTGTGGAGGAAACAGAAGAGGATGGCATTTCTGTATTGGGTCAAATATTCATGGAGTCTGCATTGTCTGCTTCCCATGGATTTTTGTCCAATGTATTTTCTGAGTGCTGTATCCCCTGTGATTTCTGCAGTCTTATTTCCCTCACATATTGAGCAAAGATGTAGTGAAACTTGGAAATATCAAAACGGCTGACATTTTTGGGTTATTGTTCCCTTCTAGTGGCATTTTACATGGGAGGGACATATATGGGCCACAGTGGAGAATATAATTTTACATACACAGTAGGTACCAATAGAAAACAAAGTGACATGAAATGAAACCACTTTGTTATACTGAGCTACTTTAATAAATTCGACCAAGCCCGGAATGCTTCAAAATTGGGACATTTGTAATGTGATATTGAGTGTAGGTTTTTGTGGCTTTGCATTCAGGGAGAAATGAAGGTTATTATATGAAATCTTGCAAAATTACTTACAATCACTGTTAATAAGGCCTTAGTTTTGTAGGTAGAAGAGGTTTGAGTGGCTGATATGTATCCTCATTACTGTACAACACATTCCAAAAGAGAGAAACCTGCTTGGTGTGGTTCTGTTGTGCAAATGGTTTCAATTGCTGTTGGAATATGTCACCTTAAGACAGGTCAGCAGAGTTAATACAGCATTATGCTCACCAGCAGAGCTGGGCAAATTCTGTAAATCAGTATTCAAGGACATTCATTTCAGTTCCAAATAGCTGTTCACTTTGACTGTTTTCAAGCCATGAATAGCTGCATGAATGAGTACTTATTTGCGCGACTTTGGGGGTCGGGGTGGAGAATAGCTGTTGTTTTTATAAACACAGCTATTAGTGTGCAAATAAGAACATCCATTATTTAATATTCTTTATTCTCTAGTATAAAACTAGTATAAGTCATTCCATCAGGGAGTAGACACAATACCATGTGATTCAGGTGCTTCTGGTAGAGTGCAAGTGTGAATTAGTCTGGCGTTTTTGTTCAGATGTGGTGGGCCACAGTTTTTGCACCCAACAAAGAATGTATCAAATTTATGCAGTATGTACAATTAGTGTGTTGTCACTACTTGCCTGGATATTTCTATGGGAAATAAGAACACAATAAGAACAGAAATACAGGGGGTAGGGATGTAGCTAGGGTCCCTTTCATTTCCCTTAAAAAAATCCTTTTTAGAGATGCGTAAAGTCTATAATCGAAGATCTTTTTAATAATGACTTTATTCCAACACAAATTAAGGATAGTAACAACTGTGAACCTTAGCATCCAAGATCATCCTTTTGCCGCAAACAAAAGCCATTATTATTTCTTTTTATGACTAACCTCTTAACCTATTTTAAAGCCCTAAGACCAATTTCTAGAGTGTGTGTATGTTTGTATTCATGAAGAAGGTATGCAAAGTTATTGTTTCTATCAGCTTCACTGACTTGCAAATTTCAGCTCTTCCCCTTCTATTTTACCTTTAAAAAAAAATTAATCACATGTGCCACCGAGGTGGACATTGTATTTATGTAGTTTCACCCCATGTTTTCCTTTTTGTTTACAATTTTTAAAAGTTGTTTGTTATAAACTGAAACATGCCAGATGCCTTCCAATAAAATGTAGATTATCGTTTTAGGCAATTATCTAAAGTGTAGCCAAGCCAAAAGCAGCCTGTTCTTTAAGGTAAAATTATGGTAAAATGTGTTCTTATCTCAAGGATTTTCAGTCCTTTGAAAGGTTCTCCCATACAGTGGCTCTATTTGTCAATGTCACGTCATGTACAATAAGAAGTGGAAATACTGAAGGGTCACAGAGGAGAATTGGGGTTGAGGTACCACAGTATGGAAAACTAAAAATATGGCTGTATTCATGGAGACTACTGAAAATCCTGGTACCTGTAGTTATTCCAATATGCATAACATACTCTGAAACCTACAACCATTTTCTTAATATGCCTTTAAGTGTGCAGTTTTCAATCTAGTGTATCTTCTCAAAATCTTTGGTTCATCCACAGTAAACAGTGCTAACTACTAACTCATAAAACATATCAGCTGGGTTTATTACTTTTAACCATCTTTCCAATTGTGCTATAAAATAAAGGCAGATGCCATTTTAAGATCTTATTATTATCAAGGGCCAACTCCTCCAGCAGCACCTGCTTAGCAGCAATCTGCTTGTTTATAGTCCCTTTTTTATAGGTGACAGTTTAAGGTGGCTGTTCTCTTGTTACAAAGAGTTCTTTTTAATGTAGCAGAAGTGGCATGCACAGTAGGTGAGCTACTTTCTTTCATCCAGTGATATTGAGAAGGGGTCGCAGGTTCACCTGTGATTTTTGCTTGACAGCTTCGCCGCACACATCAGGCTCTGCCAAATGCTCCACCATTAATTTATGATTTAAAGTAATTAACTTTTGCTGATTAAAGTAATTATTTCAAGTGCATTGCACTCAGGCCCAAATGATGCACACATCCCCCTCTCCAGTTTGAGCTAGCAGCATGCCAAGTGCTTAAAAGCTGCACCAGGGAGCTCGCAGTGGCTTCTGCCAGTCTAACAGATCTGCCATGTTTATGGCTGACTTGTACTAACTGCTCATTTTAATGCTGAATCCTGGCAGAACACTGACACAGTGTGAAACCTTCATCCGGTAAACAAGACAAGCTTCAAATTGGTGACATCGATGACAGTGAAAACTGTTTAAATGAATCTTGCCTCCAGCCTTCCAGAGGTATTATGTTTTTGAGCACTATTCCTTATCCAGATTGGCTGTTAAACAATTTACAGCTTTATTCAGCCTCTACCTTTAGCACTATGGAGATGCAACATTCAGACTTCCTTAGCGGATTGTAGGTCCTCTCTCACCCGCTCCCCACCCCCCCCCCCCCCAAAAAAAACCCCACTCCCAAACACCTTTTAAAGTTACTTCAAATCTGAAAAATATGAAAAAGGAGTTTTCTTTGAAAACAACGCATTTACTTTTAAATTTACTCTCAAAGTTAGTGCATCATGTTTAAGAGCCAATATTTGCTTTATGATGTCTTCCCTGTACTCCAGCAGTGTGCACAGCCACATCAGCCATCAGTAACAGCAGAGCAATGAGGCTGCAATAGAGTGGAACCCTGCCAATGTTGGAATATTGATGCAAGAATGTGTTTTGTCTTACTGGCACAAAATCATTTCCAAAACTTACCTTCAGTTTTATTTCTCCCCGTTGGGGGGGCTTGAGGGTTGGGGAGTATTCCAGGGATCATTGTCTTGTAAACAGCTCAGGGATTGTAATTATAAATGAAAATGATCAAATTGTGGCCCTAAAAATAAAAATGAAGGATAAAAAAATATATATACCACAAAAACCAGTGAATTAACCCAACAAACTATTTGCATCCATGTGACTGTTCATTTTCTTATCAACTTTTAATTTTGTGGGGGCATTTGTTTTCTGCTCTGATGAAGTGACTGTCACTTAAAAAAATAACCGTATTATTTCTCTTTCCTTATCCAGTGAAACTGTAAAGAAATCTAATTTCATATGTAATAAAGCACCTGATGAGCAGTGATTTCTGGCATACAATATTTCAGCTTAATGCTAAAAATTGAAAAAACATGATTGAAAATAAAGTTGCCAAGAAAAATCATCTGTGTGTTTGGCTTGGTGGTAATCCTCAGAAATGTGAGGCATGATTGCACAAAGAACCTGTTTTTAGTAATGAATTATGCGGTCTGAAAGGCGGAAGAGTGGGTGTTTTTAAAGAATATCAAAGGGAAAGAGGTTCTGTTTATCAGTCAGGTCAGAGTGCAAGTGGTCATACTGCACTCTGATGTTTAATGCTAACTTGGAAGGACTAGCCTCTGCTGAGGCAATTCACTGAGCTGAATACTCCATTCACTCTTATAAGCAAACATTGAACAGTCTGCCAAATTGTGGTGGTTTTGTATTGTGAACAAGTCCAGGAATTGAGCTGAGGGCACCAAGCACATCCCTCAGAAGCCCTTAGGAGAGCATCCTATAGATATGATCCTTTGGTCCTAGACTGAATCCTCCCTGTGTTTAAATGTTGCCATGGAGAATTATGACACACAATAGCATCGCCTCTTTCCTTTTTCTTAAAGCTGTTTTGTATTACAAAAAAAAAAAAAAGACCCTGGCAATTAAATCTGAGATGGAGTTGCTGTAAAACAAAACAAAACACAAAACAATCCCCTCCAAACCTCTGAACTGTTGTTTATATTTTTGTAAAGTCTTAAAATGTTTGGGTGTCTGTGAGCATAAATGTGTTTGGAAACCTAATCTGGAGGAATTCTCCTAACCAACATTTATTTTGAATACATTTACGGACTGATCCAAAGTCTGTTGAAGTGAATGGGAGACTTTAATGGGACCAGTCACATTCTACAGCATCATTTTTGATTTTGGAGTGGTTTCCAGCTTGCACATTCCTTTCTTAAATTTATGTAAGGACAGTGATTGTAATCCTAAAAATGTTGTTTCATATAAACACAGGATATAAAATTACCCAGATTATAAATGGGTCTGATTGGTAAAAAGGAGGGTTGGCAGAACTCAGCTCTTACACAAATTGTAGACGTGACACCTTCGAGCATATAAATCCCAAAGAGGAAGCATTGTGGAGCAGATTTTTAAAAGGTATGTAGGCACCTAAAGCTGCAGATAGGCACCCAGTGGGATTTTTAAAAGCACCTAGGCACCTAACTCCCATTGATTCTTGTTCCCATGAATGTCAATTGAAAAACTTCAGATTATAATGAGAACAGGACTGAACCTTATTGAAAGTGAAAGGTATAAGAGAATGGACTGTGGATAAAGGGTAATAGAAAATATAATCTAGTGATAAAGTAGGCTCATTTTAAATGAATAATTATAAAGCCTGGAATTATAAAAGGCATAAAAGTCCCATTACTAAATAGCCCAATATATTGGAAGTTTATAAGTGTTAAATCAGACTGAGGTATATGATATTAATAGGAAAAGTATTTGGGTTTAAACAGTTGTCCGTTTATTAAATCTCTAATTAAGGACATGCAAACCAAGCAGCCAATGTTTTCCATTAAGGGTGACAAACTATGTTTACTAAAGTGTTTTAAATTTATCGTAGAGAAGCTAATTTAATAAAAACTAGGCACAACTTTTTCATAGCAGCATTACCTGTATTGACAGTATTTATATCCTGAAACTTCCATAGGTCACAGGAACTGATTTTAACCCTGTTTAACCATTAACCCCAGACCACTGTGTCATTATTACTTGTGGAATTTTTGTAGTCTAAATCAGAGGCTTATCAAGGATATTAAAGTACGAAGGCCACTAACTCTCTGTATGAGTGAACATTGATGCCATGTACATTTTTGGCTGGTTTATGTATAATGCTAGTGTGACTTGTATTTTGCTAATATGTTGTAGTCCTCAATAGGAATATGTGCACTTACTTGACTCAGTCAGACATCTGTGACTCCATTAGCCACAGTGGAAACTAATGGTAATTGCCAATTGTTAACCAGACAATAGCAGATGCTAACTTTAATCTCCAACAGTGCTCTTCTGAGTATCTTTTATATAGACATGGCCTGATTTTAATGCACTTTTTCTTTTCCAGAAATATGGAGACTTAGTAAAGGCTGATTAGCCTAGTGAGCTGTGTGCGACAAAGTGATTAACTCATAAAAATGACTGTTGACATTCCGAAACTGGGCCATGATAAGTATAATATATAATCGATACATTAAGATAACATACTTTATATTGTCCATTTTAAAAAATCATCTTTATTTAATAAAATATATTTATTAGAATTAAATTCTATGAAGCGTGTACATTTGATCCTAATGTGAGAATAATTTTAGCATTTCCTGGCAATGTACATACTGTACCTTGTTTTAGATAATCAGTTAGCCTCAGAACTTTAAAAAGCAAAATAATGCAACAGAATTTTCAAACCAAATTTCAAAATATTTATGACAGGATATCAGTGTCCCCCTTTATTTATATGTAAACATGAAGACAACAGCTACAATACATACTGGTATTGTTTTGGCACTAAAATAGCTTTACAGACTAGGCCCCTGAGGATATCTGGAGTCTTCTGGGTTACCGTGGTTCCTTTTTATATAAATTTGCTTGCTTAAAATAATGAATAATGGGCCCATTTTCACTTTGACTGTGGCCTGCAGTCTACAAGAGATATTAGGAGCAATTTGTAGTCAACATGCAGGTCTGTTCCATCTAAAATATTATCAATGAGCTTGTCAACCCAAGCCCTAACCTTCTTTGTTATTTTCATCAGCTCCTCTCTCAGATGTCTCTCCTCGTACCCATAACCTCTGAAGACTAGCAACAGGATGTCATACACCTGTTTTGCTTAAGGCTGGGACTTGGAGCCCTGTGCGATATTGTGTAGGCATTGGCTCGCTTGCTGCTTTGCTCAACGTATATGTCAGAATGTCAGATGATAGTTGTTGTATCTGCAGCTGTTGCATAAGAACAGTGCCAGGGGCACAACTTTCCTGCAGTGAGCTTTAATTTGCTCTACCCTCCCTGAAGAGCTCCCTTACTTCACCTTGCTGATGGTGCTGCAGCTGTATAAGAACTCAGCCCGTCTGCAGCTGAGACCTGCTGGATGGGGAGGGGGAAGGGAGGGAGAGTTAATAATGGCCAGGGTAAAACTTTACACAAAACAAGCATAATGAAGGCTGAAGGTAGGAAATGGCCTATTATTTGCATCTTTGCTCAATGAGGCATTTTAATAATTGTTTGCATAAAGGTATTGTAAACACTGAGGGATTTATATTTGTGTGAGTCAATTTGTAGTAAATTTGGATACTGTTCCAAGAGAGCTACTTGTAGCCTAAATAAGCCATAACCTGCCAAGATATTCATGAGAGATCTGACTAGGTTTTTTGACTGCTTTCAGAACTAGTTTGACAAACAAAACAGATGTAGAATGAGATTGCAACTGGATTGCCAAAGGCAAAAAAAGTCCTGTCAAATTTCTTAAAGGAGGAAACTGAAAAACCACTATAATACATGGGAATAGTGGACATTCCGAACAAGAGAAGGACACATATGTCCACCTTTGAATGTATTTGGGAATGTGGATTTATTCTATAAATTAGATAGCCGGAGCATTGGAAATAATGCCTACAAATACACACTCCATGGTAGGGTAGGAAAAAAGAAACTTAAAAACAGCAGCTTTGCTGTATGAATATTATAAGATATTTCTCACTGTATTTAATATATATATATATTGTAGGAGGATTGTTGCATTTCAAAATGACTCATGGGGATTGCACAGATCATCTGTAATTTAAAAGAAGAAAGCAATAGAGGGTTTGACTAAAAAGGGACATCATTCGGTATTACTGTATATTATTTTGGTTGCATCTATTATTTAACCAAACATTGAAGCACTCAGTATTTCACTTGACATTTTGACTAAATGGAGGGTAAATATAGAATGTTACTGTGTCTTTCAGAAAGTCAAGACAGGGGCGGTGGCTCCTCATGTGCATCTGCATCATGTCTAAGAATTGAAATCCATAATCCTGGGAATCAGGCCTTTGTAGCAGACAAAACAAGAATGATTTTGTGGTACCTGTATGTGGCTATGAAAAACATGTATACAGGAGAAGTCTGAAACAGTGGATTATTACAAATCCCTGCTGGGCAGAGCATCAGTTGAAAGAATACCCTGGGATAGCCACATGTTTGTGGATGTCATGTGGTTGGCCCTCAGAAACAGGTGGCAGAACATGATCAAAAGGAACAAGAGTGTTCTTAAAATTCCTTCTTGTCCATTTTATTTTTTTCTTGTGCCAAACGGAATTTTTGCATGAATATGAAGAAATGAGGATTTCCCTCTGCCTTTGCCAGTAGTATAACTATTGTAAAAGAGTAAATTATATAGCTGCGCAGATAGCTCCAATGGACGACTAAATCCTTTCCCTGACACCCAATGACTGAAGGTTCAGCTCAGCGGATGGGTTATCCATACAGTGACATTACAATGCAAGATTACAATGCTGTGCCATAACATTGTGCCACAGGATGAGAGGGCTCCATATTGAGAGAGCCTTTCTCATGTGAAGAGCAAAGCAAATCTTTCAGGGAATAACTTATTTGATGAATTGACCTTTTGTCTATCTAGTTGTTCATAGGAATTAAGGGTCATTCAACATTTTCCAGTGTATAACGTTTATGAATAATTCTTGGTTTGCGGGGGGTTGTTCCTGCACTGTGACATGTCATTGGGAACTGGAGGGGGTGGTAGTGCTTTTTTTTAGTAAATCTTTAGTCCATGCAATAACTCATAGGAAGCCTTTCTAGCCAGAGTACATTAGAGAAGCCCTAAGGCTGCTCTAATTTGTGCTGAGGGCTGTGTTGGCCTGTGGTAGACCTCAGGATTGCAGGGAATAGAATGGTAGTGTAATGCTGCCTCTGCCCCTGCATCATTCAGGGCTGAATACTGAGTCCTAGTGAACAGCTTTGATTCAATGTTTGATATTCAGAATTCAAACAGTATTGGTTAGTTTTGATTGAGACCCAGAAATCATGTAGAATCATTCTGTTCTGTATCTTTTAGGAGAAAGTTTCTGACGAGAATACCCATGATTATGAATTTAGTGTTCACTTTATTAGACTGCTTAAAATTCAGAATTTCTATGAACATTCCTGCCCATAAGCTTTTTTGCTAGGATGTTTGTAACACATGAATACAACAGAGATATGAACCTAAATAAAGCAAATTCAAATGATTTTCAAGCAAATGTTCATAGTGATGGCCAGATCCTCCATTGGTAAAAGTTGACATAATTTCATTAACTTCAGTAGTACTATGCCAATTTACATCAACAGAAGATCATTCCCAAACTATTTTGAAGTATCCACCTACCTCTATCATGGAGCATGAACAGTCAGAGGAGGAAGCTGGTTCTAGTTCTTCAAGCTAAAAAAAAAATGTTGTGGTTAAAAGCAGAACCTTAACACAAAATCCTCTGGATTCAGAACTATATTTACATGCTGAGAATCAGTACTGCTAGGCAGATTTGGAATGCTTTCTCATCTGAAATGTATATGAGATCTCATTCTAAGTTCAGGTTCACTCGAGGGAGTATGAAGGCAACTTGTTGCCAGGCTGGTTATATTGAGACAGTTTGGGGTGCATAATTCATTGAGAGGGTAGTTGTGAGCACGGAGTCCTGTAAGAATATTAATTTCATGTCCCTACCTCTGAAAGTTAGTGCTTGTCATTCCTTGTATAAGCTTTTTAGTAGAATAAAGTAGCTCCTTTTTTCACTGTAAGCAGTGTTTAGAGTGACTTTATTTGGAAGAGCCTGCCCAGGGTACTGACATCTGACACAACCCATAGAAAAAAAAACCTATAGTCTTTGTATATGTATTTTATAACATTATGGCAAATTGTTCCAACAGTGAGGGCAATTAAGCACTGAAAAAATTTACCAAGGGTCATGGTGGATTCTCCAACAATGGCAACTATCAGATCAAAACTGGATGTTTTTTCTAAAAGATCTGCTCTAGGAATTATTTTGGGGAAGTTCTATGGCCAGTGTTACACAGGAGGACAGACTAGAGCGGGGTGGGCAAACTTTTTGGCCTGAAGGCCACATCGGGGTTCTGAAACTCTATGGAGGGCCAGGTAGGGAAGGCTGTGCCTGCCCAAACAGCCTGGCCCCTCCCCCATATCTGCCGCCTCCCACTTCCCGCTCCCCCTTCAGAATCCCCAACCCATCTAACCCCACCCCCGCTTTCCTTGTCCCCTGACTGCCCCCTCCTGGGACTCCCCGCTGCTAACCACACCCCCCGGGACCCCATGCCCTATCCAACCCCCCCTGCTCCCTGTCCCCTGACTGCCCCAACCCCCATCCACACCCCTGCCCCCTGACTGTCCCCTTGGGACTCCTTGCACCTTATCCAACCCTTCCCACCCCCTTACTATGCCACTCAGAGCAGCAGGACTGGCAGCTGCGCTGCCCGTCTGGAGCCAACCACGCCGCTGCGCTGCCTGGCAGGAGCTCGCAGACCCGCCACCCAGAGCGCTGGCGGCATGGCGAGCTAAGGCTGCGGGGAGGGGGGACAGAAGGAGAGGGGCCGGGGGCTAGCCTCCCTGGCCAGGAGCTCAAGGGCCGGGCACAACGGTCCCACGGGCCATAGTTTGCCCACCTCTGGACTAGATGATCACAATGGTCCCATCTTGCCTTAGAATCTATGAATTAGTAATCTGTAAAACGGCTGCCTCTGGACACAGTATCTGGAATGCTCTACAGTCTTTAGACAAAAGGAAATAAAACTTGGGCCCAATGCCTACAACAAACCAACCGTTCCCTTAAACAAAATCAGTTTTTAAATGCGGGCAGAGGTGGGAGAAAAGGGAGTCAGACATGATCAAATAGGATCTGACCTGTAAACAAGGATCTTCCACTGAGCCTTGGGGGAAGCCACAAAGAGATTCTGGAAGTGCCCAGATACCATCTAGGTGGGAGTAACACAAAAACCTCAGTAGAATTGGATCCTAAGGGACAAGGCTGGCCTGACAGATTTTTTTAAGGTAACATGGGAATTGTCTGATGGGGCATATCTTCTTCAATCACTCTCCCCTTCATTTCCAGGAAGTGACTCCCACTGATCTCAGTCCTTCTTTAGTCTTCCTATTTAAAAAAAAAAAAAAAAGCAACAGAAGCAAAAAAATTTGATTTCTTGGAACCAGACCCAAAAATATAATCCATGAGGGGGAAATCCACTGAGTTGTGCATACAGTTGTTTCTAGGACAGAGCCAGATTTTGAGCAGGTCTGGAAATGTACAGTTATATTTTTCCTTATTCAATTTTTGGTGACTTTGAATTTCTAGGTTCCAGGCAGGCCCAGAAAAGAAAATGCACAAATAGTGGTTGAGGCTTGTTCTGTTTGTTTACAGACTGTAAACAAACTTTTGCAGAAAGTCTTTTCGCATATGATGTCTAGACAAGGTTACAAACCCCAGAAGCTCTAATAGTTTGGTTTAGCACCCAGAGTTTTGGGTGCTTGCCCAAATTAACCCTGATACGTGCAACTTTATTGGTTTGCCTCTCACTACAGTATACAGTATAAACAGCACTGCTAAGAGCCTAACAAAGGCAGTATTGCATGTCAGAGTCAAGAAAGACAGAATCTCAAATGAAAAAAATGGATCAGCACATGCCTTAAGTATCCCAGACTCTGCATATTCTTCCCGTTCGACAGCCTGGTGAGAATTAGAGAGGCAAATAGCTACCCCACTTGCCACCAGTGTTGCTGTGTCTGCTGTCACAGGAGTATAATTCCACAGAAGAGATTCCTTCTACCAAGCATTATGGAATTAGGAATGGCTACTAACCCAGATGATCCTGTCATACAATTGAATAAAAAGACACACTCATGGAGGCTTTGGATGCTTTTGTACCAGAGTTCCAGTCTTTGTGTAGAGCACAGCATGAAGAATTTACTCAGGGATGGATTCAAAGATTTCTTTATATTTTTTTCTGTTAGTACTGGTTGAGATGAAGAGATAATTTAGTTTTACTGAGCAAGATGAAATTAACTTTAGGGACTGGAACCAACAAAACAAGCCACTTTCCTTAGTTCCTTATTGAAGTAAGTGATAAAACATAATCTAGAATATATCCTGGAGAGGTATCATTACCCTTGAATCAAAACTAGGACATTAAACAGGCATCACTATTTTTGCTGCAGCTTTAATTTGGTAACACTTAGCACATTCTTTAGTGCTGTTAAATCTCATCCTCTAACTCTGGCAGCAGGAGGCAACAGTGAGCACTGGCCCATGTACATAAACAGCAGAACTTTTACAATAACAGCTTAAACATGTTACCTGTGTATGCAAAAAAAAATAAAAATAAAATAAAATAAAAAGATGTTACGAATACTAAGGTTGCACTTTTCACAGATGGTCACTAATTGTTTTTGCCTTTTTTTTGTGGGTGCCCAGCTTGCCACCCAGAAGTCTTATTCTTAGTGCTGACCGCTCAATCATATTGACTAGCTGCTCAATTTGAGCACAGTCCATTCTGTGTGCTGAACGAGGGACAGGTCCTTCGGAAAAAATATGTCATCGCATAATTCATTATTGTCTCATAATGCATACACATAAGGATACTGAATTAAGGTTTCACACACAATCTTAATTCTGGCAACCTTCATTCTGGCATTTCCTAACTTTTTGAGTGCATGTCTTTGCAATGCTAGTAATATTCTTTTAATATAGTGTGTGATCGCCTAGGTTTTTTTTAAAAATCAAGCAAACATGATAAACAGAAACTGCATAACGTGGCAATATAGTGACACCCACATGGGTCATCAGCAGAGTTGAAACCGTTTGATCTACATACAGTTCTCTGCCACTTGAACTAATAGAGTGACTAGCAGCAGTAATAAGTTGCCATTCTTTATGTGAACTACCACTGAGGGGAATGAGACGGACACTATGCCAGTTGGTTTCACAGCAGAGGAATGGTGCGACTCGGGATTCTAGAATTCCATTCCAGGCTCTGGTGGAGAGTGTTCTAGTACTCATAGACCCTTCTACTCCATCTCCCACAAGCTTGACCTTCGTGCCCCATCCCTTCCAAACCATCTTAATCCTGTCTTTTCATCCCATTCCCATTCTCTTTGCCTACCCAATCCTGGTTTCAGCCTCCTGGCTCTTCAGCTGATCAATCTCTTCCTTTCCCCCAAGCCTTCAGCTGTTGCCACATGCCGCTACCTCCCGCTCCTTCTCTCAGTCCCATTGCCCAGCCAGGCCCAGTTCTTCTCCCATCTCTTGTCAGATCTGTCTCCCCTCATATGAACTGAGATTTTCCAAAGTCTTATGACATGGGCAAATGTGGATGAATTTTCATAGGAACAGGAGGAGCCTTTCCCTACAATGGGGAAAGACTCTGGAGGCAAGGAGGCAGCAAAACAATACTCAGCTGAAAATAGCAGTATAGACAGGGTAGGCATTGCTTGGGCATGTAGAGATCCCTGTAGGGTACATACCCAAAGGGGCTAGGGTTGTCTTTACTCACTTAAGCAATGCCTATTTATAATTGTCCAGGGTGTGTGTGCGTGTATGTGTGCAGTGTCTGTACTCTGCACACTACCATAAGGACTATGGAGCGTTGATGCAACCTATGTGTGTAATTTGAAAGAACAGAGTGCGTGAAAATTTTGAATTGCTCAGATCTTCCAGGGATCCCCACATTAAAAATCCATTTTCAAACACAATAGTAGATGCCTCTGCAACTTAACAACTGCAGATTCCTTGTGATGCAAATACTCATTGGAGATATGAGAATAGAAGCCACATCATCCATATTGTCTGGCCATGCTGGAAGAAAGACAGGAGGCAAGGGATGTGGTTTAATTAAGCCACAACTTTATTCACTTAAACAGCTGTGAGTACCCAGCAATGAACTGTACAATGGAGGTCATCATCCTTGCCTTAATCATTTCGGCATAGTCCCCAACCAGGTCCCAGCTATCCTGCTGCTGGGACCTCACTGCCTTCCCCATGTACAAAATGAAAAGAAACTATAAAAGAAGGAAGGTTGCCTCCCTGCTGTTTCAGATGTAGGAGCTCCAAGCCCCCCGTACTTAGCTTCCTCAAGGGATGTTTTCCTTCAAAGCCTTTCCCAATCCATTTTATTTGATAACCACATCCCTTCCATACTGAGTACCTGCACTGTGACATTCTAACCAAACTCACCTACCCCTGTCCTCTGGGTCCCAGTTCAGCCATGGGGAAGGCAAAAAGTGCCACCCCCACTCAGCCAATCTGGCAGTGAGGGGGAAAAATTCCTTCCCAGTCCCCTCCTGCCTAAGGAAAAGGGCAACTAATGTAATGCCCACAGTGAATCAAGAGGGAACCCAGATCTTTTGCCAAGTTCATGGGTGGGTGAGTGGGTGCTGCCAACCCAATTTCAGTACAAGAGGGCCTCTCTGAGTCTGCGTAGGGTATAAATACATCTGGTCAGCCAGATGGGCAGTGCAGTGACCTTCTGACCTGGCCGCAGCTTCTTGTCCACCCCTGTAAACTCCCTCTTCTCCCCTCCTGTTATAAGGGAGTCCTTCAAAGGGTAATGACTCTTTTCTTCCAGCCAGCCCACCAAAGATTCCCTTGCATTAAAGTTATAGTGGGCACATTGTATCATCCTGCCTGTGTTCCCCCAAGATCCCGGTGCTTTGTGACATCCTGCTCTGTACTAACTCTATTGTAGGTTTCCCTTTAATAGGACCTTTTTTCTGAGCCTGGTCCTTTAAATTTGGCAGAACTAAGCAGCTGCAGCCCTAAAGCAGCCATTTTGCAACTGGCTGCAGCTTGCTGCATCTTCCTCTCTCCCAGCTCGTAAGTATTTTGAACTCTTGTAATGCTTTTCACTGGTTTTGCCATTCTCATTCCTGACTAGATGGCACATCACTCACTGTACAAAAGCCAGGCAATGTTGCGTGTACTAATAGATACCACTAATGAAAGTTTTGGATACAGATTTTCCTAGAATTCTCTATTACTAATCAATTATATCAGGTTCAAAAAAGCATTAGAAAATGGCTGCCAATACAACTTTCTAGTACTAGAAAGGAAATGGCAAGATGTAATATGGAAAACTTTGCATCATGGATAGTAGCGGGATACTGACGAAATAATTTCCAATGTTCACCTGAATATAAATCCCATGATGATGTACCTGATTTTGACTTTATAGAGATGTATGTTTTAAAATAAATGTTATCAAATATAGAATCACTGCAGGTGAAATTATGTTAACTTGGAAACGGAATGATGCAGCATGGGTTCTTTTCAGGTGATAAGTTTACTTCTATTTTTAGAAAGGGTATGTGTGGTTTGTTTTATGTGTCATTTGGGATATAATAGCCTTTTAGCATACAGTTAGGGCCTGAATATTTTTTGTTATGAAAATTATCATATACGGGTATCTAGATGTATTTATATTTGTGAACGTAGTTATATATTGTCCGTTTACTACAGTGAAGTTATGCTAATTTGTTTTCAGTTCAAGATACTGTTAGGAATGTATTCTTTGATATGCATTTTGTTCCTTATAATTTTGTAATTCTAGTATAAGCATTATTTATTTTAAAAATAAAAAAGGAAAAATTTTGTTGTGAAATTGGACAATATCCCCCTTTTCTGTAGAAATACTGTGAGAGACACTCTCTCTAGAAAGTCTGGCTTCTACTTAGCAGCAAATATAAGCATGAACACCTGTGTCACGGATACAGACAGCTGGCATACTATGTATGTGCCACTGCTGATCCATCTGTAAAGACAGGTCATATGCCAATTGCTTGACTTACGGTGAGTTGGGAGGAAGAAAGTTCATATCACAATAGAGATGCATTTGGGGTTTTTTTGCTTAAAAACGTACTCCAATGTGTTCTCTCTCTTTTTTTTTTTTGTTTCTTTGTTTTTCTCTTTGATGCCAAAATGATGCTGATCACAGAATAAAAATCTTGGTGGAGTCCCAGGCAGTTATTTTGGGATAATTGAAGTTCAGGAAAGGTAGTGAGCACCTTAATTTTATATCTGTTTAAGGTACTAGGCAGATCTTGTTCCCATGTTACCTGTAAAGAACTGTTTGGAGTTGAGTGTTTTTAATATCTGTTCTCTGTCTATTAATGCATGACAAGCATATTTTCAAAAGAAAACATGCATGTCTGAGATGAAATCATCTGCCTTTGAGATACTCCCTGTATGTAAGATCTTCTCACTCAGTAAGAGGAAGAAAGAATTAACCAACTTCCTGCAAAGAGAGAGAAGACCTGCCATACCTTGAGTAGTGTGCAAACTAACAATCACAGCTGGATCACGTTAAGGATAAAGGGAACAGAGAGGCCTTTAAATGGGGATGCAGAGAATGTCTCACTCACAGCTTGGACCTTGGCTAGACGGCAGCTGCTTCTAAGGCCCAGTAGGCCACAAAGGCAGCATTTGGACTTACAAATATGCGTAGTAATGTGATGGGACTTCTTAAGGGTGGCTGTTACTCCAATAATACTGAAGCTTGCTGTTGACAACTCAGGAGTCACCCCCAGGTCTCCACCTTCCACATGGGCATGCACAATGACCCCAGATGACATTCTTCCTAGGAGAAATAGTTCTCTGATACAGTTTTAAAATGAGAAGAATAAACTTGTCTACCCACTATTGTTTGTGTGTGTACAGCCTGTGTAGACTTGTATCACACAAATAGAATGTAGTAAAGTTGTTCTTGTGGACAAGCGGGACTGCACAGTGAACACCATTGCTGTAAATCCCCTCTGGATATAACGCAAATGAGTGCGTAAATGAATGCTTCTTCGTAGGTGCAATTCACATAAGTGCTTTTTTTGTATCATTTTCTGTTCTTTTTCTCCTTTGTGAGCTAGCGAATGTGCCAGATGACTGTTTTTTTTCCTGTCCGGCACCTTCCCATGGAGCATAGACAGAGTTGGGAAAGTTGCACATGAAGGTTATGGGAATTAATGAATAAGAAAACCTTGACATTTACACAATTTAGGCATGTTACTTTTATTTAAGGTTTTTTCATGTAAAGGGTGCAGAACCCTTAGTGAATAGACCTGTTAATGCCTCTTGCTTTTTGTGTTTATATGTGCCAGGTCTAATAATTGTCACTGTTAACCTAAGTGAGAAATCACCAAACATATTTTATGGAAGAAACCATAGGGCTTTAGCTCATGAGGCTACTGATAGTCATGGGAGAGGGGAGAAGACAAGGTAGTAAACCAGCAGAAAAAATGTTTATCAGCATCAAGATTTATCACTTGTAAATATTTAGGGCTATTTAAGCACATCAAAATGCATTAATTATATTTAAAATCAATAATCTATATTAATAATATGTAAAATGACAAAAGCAATGACATTCACAAATTAAGGCTCTCAGTACTGTGTCGACCCTTCTGGGAAAGGAAAAAGCAAAGGCTCAAAACATGCTTTTGGACCCACAAATTGCTGATGCCATTTTCTAATTTCATTAGGGAAAACCCGTTTCAGCACAGGTGGAATTAGAAAGGGAATTTGTGATCCCAAATATCAGGTTTGTGCCTGTGATGAGCCTGCCTTGAGACAGGGAAGAAAACAGAAGAATCTGTTGTAAAAGGGACAAGTATAATCCTTTTAGAATTCTAGCTGGAGATTTTTCATTGGGGTATTTTAGCAGATTTTTGTGACGGTGCTGGTTAGCCACACAATAAGGTAGTCACAGGAGGAAAGTTTTAATGATTAATACATAATAATTTTAAAAGTTTCAGAGAACCACTTAAATTTTTTTTTCTTAGAACCTTTTCCTGCTCCCTTTGAATTCTGTGGCAAACTCCAGTGGTGTAGCAGTAGGTCCTACCAACCATATAAAACTTTTTCATACAAGAATGTGTGTGTTTGTGTCTGTGCCTCATTTCTCATATACTATTCAGTGATGGTGTAGGTGATAAAATACTTAGTGGAAGTTATTTGTTTTCATCCAGAAACACAGTATTATATGAACTCTGTCAGTGGCTGCTCATTATTTTTAAAAAGTCTAGATTTTCTTGAAAATCCATAACATATCAATAAATATCAGGTATAAATACTGTGGTCCATGTTGTGCTCTCAGTTACGGAAGTATAAATGAAGAGTAATTCCACAACAGATTTATTCTTGATCTGTAACAGAATAATCAGAATCTGATTCAACATACAATTAGACAACTCAGAACAATTGTATATTATTTGGGTACAGTATAGTTATCAAGAATTAATCTGAACATAAAATATGTAAAAATAAACTCTATAAGTAAAATCTATATAGATATATCATGTGCTTTCTTGAAAATCCAGACTTTATAAAAATAAGCAACAATTTATACATTTATTCTGGTTTGATATTTTGAGATTCCGATCTCAGTTACTTTGATGCAAATCGAGAATAAATCTGTTGTGGAATAACTTTTGATTAACACTGGGGTAATTGAGCATATATCTGTACTGTAATTACACATCCACGGCAGGCCTGTATCAGCTGATTTGGGCTCGCAGGGTTTGGGATATGGGGCTGTGAAACTGGAGTGCAGATGCCTGGGCTCTGGGACTCTGCAAGGGTCCCAGGCTTCAGCCTCAGCCCAGACATCTAAACTGCAGTTTTATAGCCCTGCAGCTCAAGCTCTGCAAGCTTGAGTCAGCTGACACAGGCCAGCCATGAGTGTTTAATTGCAGTGTAGACATACCCTGAGAACAGAATTGGATCCATTGTGTTTATACCTGATTTATTTTAAAAACAGAGCAATAGAACAAAACAAAATCAAACCGACCCCCCAACATTTTACATCTGAAGGACCCAATACTTTACCCTTTTACTCATGATAGTAGCTCCCGTTAAAATCAGTCAGACAAGTGGCAGAAATAAAGACTGCTCACAAGTAAGGATTTCAGAATCTGGTCATTGTTCATGCACCCAGTTGACGAAAAATATTTTCTGCAGGAGCAGAGGATTTTTCTGGTAATCAAAGTTGTTCCCGTTCACAGTAGTAGGTAGTTGGGTTGTTAGTAATTGACATGCCAGTGAATACAAAATTGCACTACATCTTTGGAGGTGTTTTGTGATATTCCCTCGTATACTTGTGTTTGTTATAAATTGAAAGAGGCTATTGAGCTGAAAGGAGGGACAAACAATCTGCGTGAGGACAAAACAAGTGAAAGCTAGGAGCGTCCAAATTTCCATGAAGCACTGTTGTTTGGAAGCCAATTTAAATATGAATCAAAGCAGCTGGACAACCTTTCTGTGGCCATGGCTGATATTGTTAATGAATGAAAAATGAAATGCAATCGCTAGGAGCAGATGAGAGGTTTTTATTTTGCTCTTTTAAATGCAAAAGAATAAACATTAAGTTCAGCATAGACTGTCGAGATGTGATGGAGTGTTTAACTACAACAGGACAGATCCTTAGCAAGTGTATACAGGCATAGCTCTTTTGAAGCCAATTATGCTGATTTACACCAGCTGAGGATCAGCCCTAATGTAGTTGTCTTTTATAACTAACTTGATGTCCTTCCATTGAACAAGTGGCTGGTGGAAATTATTCTTTCTAAGTGTGAGCATAAAAATGGCTTGTTAGCTTCTGGAGTCCTATTTACTTTGACACCCTAAATATTATTCACTAAGGACCAAATCCCACAATCTTTATTAATTCAAAACTCCCAGGCCTTAATGCTTCCCTGAGGAGTGTGTGTTGCTGATCAGCAGGATCAAAGGGGCGTTGTGCAAGCATTGTATTTTGTATCCCCACCCTGATTTTGGGCTATGCGGGCACTGGTCTGACCCTGGGTGTAAATCAGTGCAGCCTGAAGCTTAATTTATACTGGGTGTTACAGCAACTAGGTGCCACCAGCGCACAGGGATATCGTAGGTGCACACTATGCTCTGGCTGCAAGGGATGGTGTGGGAAGTACTGCAGTGGTCTAAAGCCACTTCTGGATCCCCCTAACCTGTTGTTTTTTCTTGTAGTGGATATGCCAGCAGCTTTAAGGCTGTTTTGTGCTGACTTTGGGGTGCAAAGCAGCCCTAATGCAAGGGAGAATTGTCTTTGTTGCCTTCAAAAGGAGTTTCGCCGTAGTATGGACATTAAGATATAGCCATGGGATACAATTAGAGATTTTGTGGTTGTGTTTCTTTACATTACTATGAATTATTATTATTATTATTAGTTTCCAGTATTGCCCATAATGTGCTAAATGCTTTATAGACCTAAAAGAGTTATTCTTTCCACTGGGGTCCCTGCACAGTAACCACACTGTTATAATGTACCACATAGTATTTCAAAGAAACTGACAATAACTCCTGGCACACACAACAGTAGCTGAATCAGATTAAGCCTATTATTGTGCTTCACAATATTTTTTCCCTTTGTCAGTTTCCTTATCTTTCATTGTAGTTTGGATTCAGCAATACACCTTCTGTAGTAGCCTATTGGAAGCAGATAAGAGATGTAGACAGGGTTTGGCTTTCATTCTTCCCAACCTGACTAGGCCTCTCTTAAGCCTTGCGCCTCCCAGTATCCTCCTGTTAGCTCGTCTGTGGTGTTTGTGAAACTAGGAGAATGAGAATCCTGCATTTGATTGGTGGGAAAATGGTCTGGCATTTGATTGTAAAAGGTTTGGCAGCTATACAATGATCAGGAGTAATAAATGGGAAGTGAAAACAACATGGCTAACCACAGTTTATATCCAGCAATGGTGTGTGTGTGGGGGGGGGGATTTGCAAATGGAACCTTTCTGGGTTTTCTTTTGGAATGATGTGGGACAGGGCAACATGTGGTTTCCAGTTCTGTCTTTGCACCCAGTGGATATTTATAGGATCTTGAATAAGGATGAGCAAAAATTAATATATGGAGATATGCCTATCTCATAGAACCAGAAGGACCTTGAAAGGTCATTGAGTCCAGTCCCCTGCCTTCACTAGCAGGACCAAGTACTGTCCCCTGACAGATTTTTGCCCCAGATCCCTAAATGGCCCCCTCAAGGATTGAACTCACAACCCTGGGTTTAGCAGGCCAATGCGCAAACCACTGAGCTATCCTTCCCTCCATGTTCAATTATGCACATTGACCTTAAAATAATTGAAACGAATGTTTTCTCTCTCTGTAAACCACGGAAAATAGGCAGAGAGGTAAATACCACTTAGACTGTGGCTCACAACTGTGTAAATTGTACACCTCAAGAACCCAGTACAGTGCAGCTAATACACTTGGCTGGAAACAAATTATATATAATAATACAATAGATACAATAGTGGGTTTTAAAAAAAGTCAGGATAGAGTCCATGTTGTCTACTTCTCTTGAGGATAAGAGGACCAAAGAGAACGGCTGTGGTTATCATCATATGTTGATTATGGTAAGGGAAATGCAAGAGCATATTACTACTGGTTGATAAATCAGTAGTCCTCATTGTTCTCTCACTAATCAGGACAGTTAGACATTTGTACAAAAACTCTATATACCTGTACAACTAACTCCCACGCAATAGAAGTTAGTTTTCTGAGCTGATAACAAGGGGTTAAAATACTTCCATGTATTATTGTTATTTATTAAATCTTTATTAAGGCTTTTTCTTTTCTATTGACAAACAGTACTCTTCTACTTCCCCAACTTAATGAGGATACTAAAAGACTGCGAAGGACTAAACATAATGGCAAGGAAAGTAAATTACCTCTGTTAATTTTTAGATTTATGTAACACATTTATACATCTTTGATGAGTGGCACAGTCTAAAGTAACTGTTCTTCAATTTATTACAAAAAGATAGAATTAGATAAATGAACCATTGCCTTCTGATTACATAAAGTATGTTTATGTAACTGTGAGAACAGAACAATGTTGCTCAACTGGCAGTAGCAATCAGTAGGCAGTATCTGAGTCTCATTGGATCATTACCCCAAATCTTTCATTCAGGATCTCGTATCTAAAGAGAAATCTGAGTGACCATTATATATTTCTTATTCTATAATTTTTTAAAAATTTTTAGATATATTTTTGTCCAGTAAGAACACAATTTTGATATGTGTTGGGACATACAATATCCCAATCCATGGATTTAACTCCTATTTATGAAAATGTCAGTTATATGTAGTGGGCAGAATACGGCTCTTGGGTAGCATGCACATGTGAGAGCTTAATTTGACCTAGTATATAACTTATTTGCAGTGGGAGACATGCTGTGGTACATACAGCCATTTTATGTCCATAACATTTTACTTTGATTTACTTTTGAGGGCTTATGTGTAACTTAAGTGATGCATAGTCCTCAGACTGGCACTCTGAACAAGAATGAAGGTCATCATAAAGCAGTAAATTACTTGCAATTAATATTTATCAATTGCCTGTTGTGTGAGCAGAGCTATAATAGAATTATTAAAAGAACCTTAAAATACGCGCCTACTTGGGATATAAAAAAAATGTGATATGCATCTTGCAGAAAGGTAGGAACCTTTGGTACATCAGTGAGGTTTTTATTCCCATCATTATTTGACACCTCTTCCACTTTGTCTCCGTACACTTGATTTCTGAAGACCTAAATCGGGGGGGTGGGGGGGAGTACATTTGGCTTCTGCAGCTTTCCACAATCTTCCATGGAGCATCACAGTGAGACAGAATGTTTATTGAATCCATCCCTTAACTTGTTTTTATAGAGGTAAAATTTGAAGTGAGTGTTCTCTGCTCATGAAAATTGGACCAAATTGCCACATGAAAATAAAGGTCAACATGCCTTTTTTGTTGTTAATAAATAAAAGAGTTTCCTAAGAAAGGAAGTGTTCTGGGTTTGGTGAAAATATTTAAATAAATGAGAGAAAATACAAAACAAATTAACTATTTAAATAATCCAAATGGAAAACAAATGTCACAGCAGGACAGTGACCCGCAAAGTGACTCAACTGACCTCATGTTAATATGAGGGCCCTAGGGCAAGAAAATGTGGCTTGATGGCTCTTTTGATGACCATAAATCAGACAAGGAAGTGCAATATCAGTACCCCATTTGGACATAAAAAGCGGATTCCAAAGTAGCTCAGAATGTCTTATTCATTCTGCTGAAATTGACTAGCAGTGGGTCCATTATAACAACTCTGTACCGATCAGTTAGTTCAGTGTACAAGTACAATAGGGTTCCCTGAAATGACTCGGAACATAGTCCAGCATGACACCCCTAAAGCCCAACTAATATTGGTCACTGGTAGCTGGTAGTCAGGTTTTCTAGGTTGAGGCTATGCCATGATGTGTGCCCTTCAAGCCAGTTCCCAGCTGTGGTCAGGGAGCTCCATTACCACTAATAGAAGGGATGTGGTTATATAGATATGTACAGTGAATTGGAAATACATGCCAACTTTAGGTATTTTTATTTATTTATATACACAGAGAGAGAGAGAGAGAGAGTATTTGAATAATGAAGGCAAAACAGCTTGCCTTAATTAGTCAAATACTCTCTAAGTCTGTACACAACACACCTCACCACATTAACAAATGTACATCACAATTGATTAGAAGGTAGTAATACTTTCTTTGAAATTAGCATGCAGTGCTTGTTAACACAGTAGAAGGCATTTGTTTCTTGACAATAAGTCTGCACCAATTAGATCACAATTCTTTAGTCTCTGACACACACACACACACACACACACACACACACACACGAAAATACACTTTCACATACAAGGCAAACACTCAAGTGTGCAAGCACACACATGTACAAAGAAAGTAAAATCAGGAAGCTTACATGATGAAAATGACTTATGTACCAAACCAGGAAATTTCTTGCCTATCAACTTCCACTCTCAAAGTGATCTCCACCAATCTTGACTGTCAGCCTCTCTCTGCACCCAGGCCTCTGACATTTCAAGTAAGCTGATGGAAGTCTAGATCAGGAGACCCAGTCACTGAAATCCCACTAGACACTAGAATCCCATGCACCACTACAGGCTAAGCAGCAGTTCTGGAGAAAAGGACCTGCGGATTACAGTGGATATGAGTCAGTAGTGTGCCATTGTGGCCAAGAAGGCTAATGGCATATTGGGTTGCATTAGTAGGAGCATTGTCAGCAGATTGAGGGAAGTGATTATTCCCCTCTATTCAGCACTGGTGATGCCACATCTGGAGTATTGCATCCAGTTTTGGGCCCCTCACTACAGAAAGGATGTGGACAAATTTGAGAGAGTCCAGCGGAGGGCAACGAAAATGATGAGGGAGCTGGGGCACATGACTTACGAGGAGAGGCTGAGGGAACCGGGCTTGTTTAGTCTGCAGAAGAAAAAAGAGGGGGGATTTGATAGTAGCATTCAACTACCTGAAGGAGGGTTCCAAAGAGGATGGAACTCGGCTGTTCTCAGTGGTGGCAGATGACAGAACAAGGAGCAATGGTCTCAAGTTGCAGTGGGGGAGGTCTAGGTTGGATATTAGGAAAAACTTTTTCACTAGTAGGGTGGTGAAGAACTGGAATGTGTTACCTAGGGAGGTGGTGGAATCTCCATCCTTAGAGGTTTTTAAGCCCGGCTTGACAAAGCCCTGGCTGGGATGATTTAGTTGGGGTTCATCGTGCTTTAAGCAGGGGGTTGGACTAAATGACCCCCTGAGATTTCTTTCAACCTTAATCTTCTGTGAGTCTATGATAGAACAGTCCTTCCAAAGTGCTGTAGAAACTCAGTATTTTATAACTAGTAACTATGTATTTCTAAAGCAATGAAGGTTTTGTTCCAAAGTCCATTGAAGTTAATTGAATTGACTTTGAAGCAAATCCTAAAACTGTATCTTGGGGGTTTTGTTTGGTTGTTTTCTGTTTTTGTTTGTTTTTGTAAGGCAGTACATTATCTTAAGAAGCCCTAAAAATATAGTCCTGGGAACATTAAAAACAGCAGCCCAGAAGGGACATAGATGTCAATCTCAGAAGGAAAATTAGCAAATCAGGATTTTCCATTCTACTCCACCAATCCATACTGTTGGGAAGTGGCAAACAGTGAAAGAATAGCAGAACAGAGGTGAAAGAGAGGAATGAGTCAGAAGAGGGCCAGCCTGCATCTTGAAGAGGAAAAGTTACGATGTATGCAGCAGGATCTTGCATTTCCCACTCAATGCACTGTGAAACAACGTGCATGGGATACAGGGACAGGATTTATCCTCAGAAAATTGGGTTTTTAACATCTTGAAAAGGTGGCAGCTAGATTCAGGCTCAGCCAGATCTCTGTTGGGAGCAAATTCCAGTGTTGTAGGAAGTTTTCAATGGTTAACATGAAATCAGCATTGCAAATCTACTGGGCCAGATCCTCAAATGATGTAAATTGGTGTAACTTCATTAGTGCTATGCAGCTAAGGATCTGACCTGTTGTGTTGTTAATATTTAGAAAAGAGTTTAAAAAAAAAGGTACTTTACAATGGTAAATGGGAGAATCACTGTGGTGGGCTCATGAAGGTTTTACATTTTACAGAGCACGTGGGAAAAGTGTGATTTAAAACCAAGGATACAGTACCAAACAAATGTACAGTATTTTTTTCTTTTTGTTATGAGCATATTTTCAATGTCCTTGTTCATCTCAAGTACATCAGACAGGATAATAACTCATGCCAGATGACCTTGTCAGAACAAGTGGCCATAAATTAAAGGAAGTACAGTATTAAGTTTTATATTTTTTTCATAATTGATGTTTGATTCAAACTTTACAAAGAAGCTTTTTAAAAATGCACTAGTGAAGTATTTACTTAAAGTGGGAGCACTCTACACTAAATTAAATAGGGATAAGCAGCTTGATAAGGCAGTTCACCCAAATGATGTTGTATTTATCTTTCTCGTCATCACTCTAAGAGCTATTGTGCAGAATGTTCTTAATCTCATCTGTTCATCCCTTGAGGGGCTTCAGGCTAACAAAAAGGATAAAGCAAAATCAATACTGAGTTTTGTTCTGGTAAACATTTATGTCTGTATGCAAAGGAAGAGGAAAAACCTTTGAAAACATTCTTTCAATATGATGGCTTTTAATTAAATTAGATCTTAGAAATGTTGAGTGTGATCTTTGCAATGTTTTGATTTAGTTAGATTATGACTAGAGTTGCCAAAACCAATGCAAATGTATCATATTTGTAAACTTCACACGCATTGCTTGTGAATTTGATACGTCTCAAAGAAAGTGCCAAGATACTGCTGTTTACATTCCTAAACTCTTTACAAACAATGAGAACAATATCTGCTCTTTACAGATTACTGTGGTTATGTTCATATGTACAGGAGCAAGTGACCTTTCCAAGTTGAGCAATCTTTATAAATTCAACTTTGAGTGTCTAAAAAGCTCAAATGTATCAGCTTACAGCAAATTAATGTGAGATAGAAGAAGAATGATTTTACAGTAACCAGCTGCTGAATATCAAATGATTGAATTTTCCACTCTAAAAGAAAACCTTTCGTTTATGTAAATATATGGATTCCCAGTACTGCTGGGAAACATAATGCTGTATATAGTCTGCATTACATCTGACTCCACTTTATCCAAGGTTATCCTACATTATATATGACTTCACTTACTTAAGGTGTCTTTATAGCAATACAGGAAAAAAAAGACAGGTGTAACCCCTTCCTGTTCTCTGCCTCAACAGGAGACAATTTGAGATAAGGTATAGCATGATCAGTTACCTCTTTTCCTTTTTGTGTGACTTGGAGGTCCCGTGTACTCAGGACATGTGTTTCAGGACAGACAAAGAGATTCCACTAAAAGCTTTTATTCAGTTCCAATTCATTGCAAAAATCCAGCCTATGCCTCTTGAGAAGGGCTCATAGTCCAAGGGCTTGAAATCCCTACCAGAGGGGACAAAAGTAACTTCCTGGAAGAAACCTCTTTGAGCTGATTTTCTATCGGATATACTAAATATAAGACAACAATGTATACCAGATACTACTATGTGGCAGATACAGGCAAAATAGTAAATGGAAACATCTGGCTGAAAAATATATGTTCGTTTAGCCAAAAGAAAAAAGCCTTTTTAACTCATCGTTACTGCAGCTAGGAGTGAAAAGGCCAATACCAAAGAACAAGAGATCAAGTTTTCCCTTGACATCTTCCAGCCCCAGTTGCTGGTGAGAAGCAGTCTGGTGCATTGTGCATCTGATAACTAAAGAGATGGGAGCCTGCAGCTAACCTCTTGTTTGCAATTGGAGAGCCCCCCTACTAAAAATGACTCGATCCCCTTCCCTTCTCTTAATCATGAGTCTTATGGAAGTAATCTCTGACCTGATGAGCCATCTCTCTTGTCCATGGCTGACCTTTGTTTCCAGGGAGAGGGCTGAAGACTTTTGGCCCTATAATAATTCTTCTCTGGCTGACTGATATTAATCAGCCAAGGAAGAAATCTCTCTTGGCACAGAGTGTTAAGAGGGACACTGAATCTGATGCTTTTACTAAAGCCATTCCCATAAACTCAATCGCCAAAAAGAGGGTGGAAGAGGAGAGAGAGGTTGGACAGCCATGTAAGGCTGAATGTGGCCACTGCAGAGAAGGAAGTACATAGGAACAATGTCATTAGTAGTTTGGAAGTGGATGGAGTCCAGTGGTTGTGAAGCAGAAATGTATCCCCTTTTACAGTTGCAAAATTACACTAACCCGGCATCAATATGTTGACAGAGAAATTCTGATTTTAACAACAGGTGTTAAAACTGAGCAATTTACACCGACTATACTGCCAAAGCAGTATAAACGGGCTGTAGTGTAAATGAGGGGCAGGTTTTCATTCTCTTAGAGGAGCATTCCTTCACTGTGTAAGTTGTCCTCTAATGTGTTCTCGAGATTCAAGTAGAGATGAGCCCTAGCTGGACAGCCTTTTAAGTCGCCATAAGAATCATACACACAGAATCATAAACCAATCTCAAGTTTATGGTGAAAACAAATGTGGCGAATATATAGTAAGCATTTTAATAATGTCTATATTTATAGCTATGAAGTAAACAAAAGGAAAGCAATAAGAATTAGCAGCTCAGATTGAGTGATTGTATGAGTTGCTTCTAAAATCTTTTTGCTACTGAGCATGGGCGGTTCTGGGATAATAAAATAATGATAGAAACATTACATATAACTGTAACTAAAGCATTTTGGTGGTTGAACTTGAGAAAAGGGCACACATTATCAGTTGTACTCCATTCTCAACTCACTACAGGAGACTGTAAGAAAATGGTCTAAAACCACTCAATCAATAATTTGTATAGTTAACACAGTGTGCCTTTAAATGGTCTAATCTTTAGATCTCTTCAAACAGAAGGTGATACAGAAGAGGAATAACTAGCAAGAAGAAAGTGACCCAAGCAGTAATTTAAAAGAATAAAGACTTTGAGGAAAAATGTACCATACTATTTTTGCATTAAAAAAACAGCCTAGTCAAGATGCCTAATTGGTCATTCACCAAGATTTTGCTACAACAAAAGAAGGTATAGGAGTATATTTTATTCTACAGCTATCTGGTAGGAACTTCCTAAAAATTCTCTCTGGGATCCTAAGCCTACAAGGTGGCAAGTGTCTTTTTGCAAGGTCCTGCGGAATTGAGGGCCGTTGATGCCTTGCAGAAGATGCTCAGCACCTTGCTGGTTTTGGCCCTGGATACTGCTGTTTTTCAGGTGTTCTGTGTTTGCCCTCTGGAAATGTCTTTGTTTTGCATGTGTAGGTCTGCTGCATTGAGACTGACAGCATGGGTTATTTAGGGTCTCACTGGTCAGTGTCCATCTTCTAACCTGTTCTCCACATGCCATTTGTAGTTTCCAAGTCTTTGCAAGAAAAGTGTTCTGGAAATATTCTACTGCAGAGTTCAGGATCACCCTAAAAGATGGAATAGCTGTTGCCTTATTTTGGATCTTAATAGTCTTTTCTGAAGACATTCCAAGGGAGTGTTAGGTCCTTACTTTTGCAAACTAAGAAAGGCAAAGCCATAGAGTATTTCTATACCATTACTTAGATATACTTACATTTTCATGTTGCTCACTCCTTTTCTGATGCTGGTAATCAGGGAATGAGAAATAAGGAAAGAATTAATGCATTGACTGCTTTAGAAAGCTGAATTAGGGATGGATGCTGCCATCCTTACTCAAATTGAGTAGTATCTTAATCTGTGAGTGGAAAACAGTGGAACTACCCATGGAGTAAGGTACTAATCATTGTGAATAAAGGTGGTAGAATTTTGCTCTCTGGTGGTACTTAAGTGGTGCTTAGGCCGTGTAGTAGTGTAAACCACTGGCTTTCTACACAGGTGTGAATTTTACCATTAGTGTACTAGTAAATTTCCAGTGGTGAATCACAGGTTGGGAATAGAGAGCTTTGCAAAACTGTGGTTACACATAGATTTGCAAATTAATTTCAAACTGAGGGAAGAAGATGAGATTAAGGAATGAGGAAAAACCAAGTAGACAGTAAAATTTGGAAGTAGAAAAACAACTCGGGTTCCAGATGAAACATTTTGTAACATCAGATGAGTTTAAAAGCACTTACCTCAACAATTTCATATTTGACAAGGTTTTGGGTGAAACATGGCATCATTCCTTACAGGAAATAAAAAGCAAGAACTCAATGTATTTCTTATACACTTGTATTGAAACTGATATGAGTTTGTAACATGGAAGTAATAGCTCCAAAGTAAAGCAGCCTCATGGTATTTCCTTTTGGAATCGCCTGACAGTATTTTACAATGCCCAGGGCTACACTAGGGGAGGGGGTCGATCTACGATACGCAGCTTCAGCTACGGGAATAGCATAGCTGAAGTCGGCGTATCGTAATCGACTTACCTGGCCATGAGGACGGCGGCGAGTCGATCGCTGCCGCTCCCACGTCGACTCCGCTTCCGCCTTTCGATGAGGTGGCTTTCCGGAGCCGATGGGGAGCGCGATCGGGGATCGATTAATCGCGTCTAAACGAGACGCGAAAAATCGATCCCCGATAGATCGATTGCTACCCGCCGATCCGGCGGGTAGTGAAGACATACCCATTATAATGTTTGGACTAGAAGGATGTTGAGCCTGCAAGACTCTAAACCTGCTAATTTTCTGCCCTTGGACATTTTTTATTAAATATTGTTAGTCTGGTGACATAATCACCAAAGGAAAAGGTTGAATTATTAAGCTTGCTCATATAGGCAGTTTGGGCCAAATCCTGACAATGCTGAGCGTCTGAAGCCCCCATTGAATTCAGTGGAACTTGCATACACACATATCAGGTATTCAACATCTCTCAGGATTTGGCTGTTTGTGACTGTCAGAGGCATAGATTATGCTGAGGAAAACAAAGACTAAAGGCCAGATTCACCATTGTGGGAACAGCAGTATAGAGTTAGAACGTCGTTACTCCCTTGGAGATTGCTGTGCCAGAGGTAGGCAGCACTACTGCTGCTGACTTCTTAGGGGGTTCCATTTGGGGAGGGAGTGATGTATGCAGCTATGACTCCATTTGCTGTGTACTACACTTTAAATATCAGAGGCCTGCCTATGTGCAAGGAGGCAGGGCTTTGGGGTTCCCACAGGAGGCTCTAAAAAGGAGTAAGGGAGAAACTCTGCTTTCTCTCTTAAGGAGATTTCATATTTGTTCTGCCTTTATAGTTGTTTCACTTAATCTATAAGTCGCCTGGACTGGGAATGCATGTTTCTTTGAGCACAGTGAACATTACATGTCTTCAAATTCCTGCCAAGGCTCCAGAGGGATCTTAACAGTGGAGACTGCCTGGAAGCAGGAGCGGCGCCAGCTTTTTTGCCACCCTAGGCAGCGGCGGCAGGAGAGGCTGCCGCTGAAATGCTGCCGGGGACCCCGGAGGCCGAAGAAGCTGCCGCCGAAGTGCCGCCGGTGTTGAAGAAGCAAAGAAGCAGCCTCTGATTGCCGCCGAGGGACCTGAAATGCGGCCTCCCAAATCCTGGCGCCCTAGGCGACTACCTAGGGTCGCCTAATGGTAGCACTGGCCCTGCCTGGAAGGAGTACTGGGCAGAGAGATGCTCCAAACCTATCCCATCCCCCTTAGGACTTTTGGTGCAGAGCAGGATGGCAGGGCAGGTGTGGTAGTGGTTTGAGTTGTGCCCTGGCTTGTGGCTTCTGCCACTGGGAGTCTGTACTCTGCCAGCAATGGGACATCTTTAATGCCAGCTCTGATTAAAGTACTCAGTTAATTTGATGCTGTTGTGGAATTTAAACTATTTTATTCCAACTTTCATACTTTTATGTACACCTCTGCTGTGCAAGCACCTTCAGTCTCCCTTCCCTTTTCTATCCTTATGGGCACCCTTTCAGTCCCATATACCAAGAACAGCAGAGCAGGATTCATAGATAAGGCTAGAAGGGACCACTGTGATCATCTAGTCTGACCTCCTGTGTAACACAGGTCACAGGACTTTCTTAGTTTTTCTGTTTTTTTTTTGACAGCAGCAGCAATGGATTTGGGGGAGAACAAAACAGCTTTGGAGAATTTTGTTTTTTCCCAGCTGCCCTGCTCTTACCATTCCCTTTCCGCAGTTCAGTTTATTTAAGTTATTTTTCCTGATCAAATACAGACAAGATTTCCTTACAACTCAGTATCTCTCCCTCTTTCTGGTGGATTGACCTTTGATATTCTCTACTAACAGTATTGCACTTGGTTGGTTATTTTGTATATAGTACTGTACATGGGTTACTTACAAGTTATGCTAAGCAAAAAATTTAGTCAAGGAGCTGACAGTCTAAAGACACAAATAGGTGCCAAGAGTGATGTGATGTGATGACATTAATGTTTGTAACCTGAGTGGAAGAGGTTGACTTTTAAGAACCTTCTTTTTTAAAGGGGAGGAAGGAGTATGACCTGGGTCCTAGTCTGGCAAAGCAATTAAGTTTGTGCTTAACTTTAAGCATATAAATAGGCCCACTCAAGTCACTGCACTCTTGTCTTCTTCTGTCCTTGTGGATTTTCCGCTACTGGGGATGTTCATCAAATGGCAAGTCCCTGTGTCAATTTGGTCCCTATGGCTAAGCAAGTTAGCACACGTTTGCAGGATCTTCGATATAGTATAGCCTATGTGGTATATCACTGTTGTCCAAACAAGTTTATAAGAAACTTCGACATGGTTTATTTAAGATTTGGTGAGTTACAGTGCTTATAGATTACCAGGGGAAAGTTATTACTTGGAAAAAGTGTTAAGAATAACCTCTGATTGTTTTGATCTGGTCTTAAATTGGAGAGAGTGAGCGAAAGGGATTAAAGTGTCTTAAACATAAAGCTCCACAGCGACTGTCAGGAACAAAACTGAAAATCATTTAAGAGAGCAACACAGGCAATAACTCACTTGGGGGGTCGGCAAAGGACCAGAAGAAATGGCCAGAATGACATTGCTTGGTTTTATTAACTCATCCATAATTAGCCCATAGCTTAGATACAATTTAGCTTGTGCCATATGGACTAATATAGTGCTGAAAGTTACCCCCCATGCAGGTGACAGTCTGTCACACTGAAGGCAGATTATCATAAAACAAACAGCACACCCTTCGTTATAGCAGCACCATTTGCAATGCCATAGTTAAGAATTTCCATTATAACCCCCCAAGATTTTATTGTCACCATAAAAATCATACACACAGAATCATAGCCTAGTGAATCCTTTCTTGAATTTTGAAACTACCAGGCTATTTTCAGCTATATGCTAGTAAAATGTCCAATATGGACATTGTAGGTGCTTATTTGGATTTTAAGGGATTTTTTTAGGACAATGTGTAGTTGTTCAGGATGCTTCAGTATAGGTAAAATATGCTAGACAAAAAACTCATGATAATTCTCGCTTTGATGAGTGTACAGTATAAATTACTGTTGTATTAATTTAGATGGAACATATGGGTCCAAAGACTCAAAGGTCATGACACTGAAACTGTCCAACATTAAACAGCATTAAACAAGGTTCAGAGTTTGGTATTCTGAGACCTCAGCCAGCTTAGTTCCATGGCAAACACAGCATTAAAATCATTTTAAACCTTTTAATTAAAGATACAGAAAAAAAAGGAAAAAACAGGTAAAGCATTTGAAATGTTTAATACTAAATAAAGCTTTCATTTTAACAATATCCCTTGTTCCCTTTCCTTTTAGCTGGAGAGAGTTTTTAGAAAGAAAAACCCTTGTTTGACAGTCTCTTAGATGGTAATGACTGTCCTTTTGGGAAAAGAGAAGAAGTTAGTTGAGATGGGCTGTGGCTGTTGCTGTTGTTAAGAAAATCTGATTCCATTTTCTGGAAGATAAAACAATATGTACACACAAAAGGGGAGAGAGAAAAAACAGCAATGATGGAACATGCATCTTCTGTCTCTGATGTTGACTCTTACTTTGAACCTCACTACTGGAAAAACACAAGCAAAGCCACAGTCTTATTAGCCACTTTGAGACCTGGCAAACTCGTACCAGCATCAGGCTCTTTCAGACATTGCTTTTATTTGCTTCTCTGATCACAGGCTTAAGCAGTGTTGCAAAATATGTTGTCTTGGCCAGCTAAACTAGACTTATATTAGACTGAAGGAAAAAGAAGAGAGATGAGGAAAGAAAAGAAATAAGGTAGAGAAGGAAAAGCACAGTGGTGTGGGGGAAGAGACAAAGTTTCACATCCCAGGTGATGTTTGGGATTTAGCTGGAGCCAGTGAAGGTTGCAATGTCATTTGGGTCCTTCTCTCTGGCCTGGACATTTTTCAGGATTGGGATGAAGAAGGTTCAGAATCCCAGGAGGCGGTAGAGGTGGCAGTCATGATGGTAAAGCTCACTCTTTCCCCTTTTTTCAGTCAGCCAGCATTTCAGTAGCCTCCATCCATTTGTCCCTTCCCGAAACCCAAAAGAGAGTGCTTGGTGGAATAGCCCATCCCCTCATTATTTTGTCCACTAATTAGGCCTAATTTCTGACATACCAATTTTGGTTCATTGAATTCTGATTTCACACTGTTCTTGATCTTAACGCAGTCCTTGAATTATATTTGGACTAATTCAATCTCTCTCTCTCGCTTTTGTATCTTTTCCCATCAACATTTGTTACTCTAGTCAGGGGTAGGCAACCTATGGCACGGGTGCCGAAGGCGGCACGTGAGCTGATTTTCAGTGGTACTCACACTGCCCGGGTCCTGGCCATTGGTCTGGGGCGCTCTGCATTTTAATTTAATTTTAAATGAAGCTTCTTAAACATTTTAAAAACCTTATCTATTTTACATACAACAATAGTTTAGTTCTATATTATAGACTTATAGACAGAGACCTTCTAAAAACATTAAAATGTATCATCTGCACGCAAATCCTTAAATTCGAGTGAATAAATGAAGATTTGGCACACCGCTTCTGAAAGGTAGCTGACCCCTGCTCTAGGTTGTGGTGCCATTTTATGAACTTTCACATACTTTTCACAGGTGAGCTCACAATTAGGGTAACTTTTGTAGGCCCAATTATCACAACATGGCCATTTGGCTCAAATTAAAAAAAAAATCTGAATTATTACCACCTGTCATTTAGCTTCTGTGTATACACATCACTTTGTCTCAGAACCTTTTATAATATACACATTTCTAACCAAATAACAATGGTGTGAAAATACATGAACTACATGCTTTATGGGTGCATTTACATGATGGGCCATAATGATTCTACAGTTAATATTGTGAAGTAGCTAAGCATCTATCTAATATCTATTGTGTCTATAGAACAAGAAACACAATTACAATGATACATATGTGTTGTCAGGACATAGTGCATTTACTTTAATTTGACTACATATTGTGGATATCTCCATTTTAAAATAAAGAAGAAAATTTTGTGCCAAAACCTTTTCCAAATGACACCAGGTTTTGACACACAGCAGCTGAAGCCATTAGAATTCTCTGTTAAGGCTGCTCAGCCGTGCTGTTGAACCATTTCTCCTTTCCCCAAGCCTACCCTGCCCTCCAAATTTTGTTTTCTTGCATCTTCTAGATAAAAAGATGCATTTGACTCTACTAAAAGTTTTACAGACTTTTCTTTTGAAATGCAATCCTGCCATTTAACATCTTCTAAATGAAGTGAATTTTGTGATGCAGACAGAAGTCACATTTTTCTAGCTCTCATTGGCCATTTATGTGACTCTATGGCTTTCAAATGGTATAATGCTAGAGCATGCCAAATGTCCTGCCATTTAATAACCAGAGCTCTTTTCAAAATGCCACCGCTCTGAGCATCTGTTGTTATTAAGTAAGATGATCAAATTTTGTATAGGACTTCAATTTTGCTTTTCACATCACTTATAGAGCAGGAATAATATGCAGTTTGTGTATAAAACTAATGGGTTAGGAGCAGTGAGCCAATTGCTGTTTTTTTGTGTTCTGCTTTATTGCAGATTGTAAAATAAACTTTGGCCTTTTTTAAATAAATGTGATAAAAATGCTCTGTGAATCAGGAGAGTGTCAGCAATTAAAGCCATTCAACATCATCATAATTTAAAAATTAAATACTCTGACAATCACCACTAGTTTGCAGAAAAAGCCACATTATCAGTCCTTAATAATTACTTTATTTGACAGACATGCTAAGGAAGAGGGAAAGGTACAGGTTGCTGATATCAAACTCACAACTAATATTTATTATTTCTGGAAATTGTTCTAAAATGCCTTTTAGCTTGCCTTTAGAATGCCTTTTAGGAATGTCCTCAACCTCAGAATGTCTCCCCAGAAGAATATGACTGATAACTCTACAACACAGGGCAACAGCTGGGTCTAAACACACAGTATTTTTCTGATAGGGAAAGAGACAGATTAGGCTGTGGAGCGCCCAATTAGGTAACATGCCCCAGCATTATAAAACAATAAAATCCACATAGAAGATAGGGGAAAAGATGTGTCTGGCTGGGTATAGCCTTATTTTTCTGAAATGAGCTGATCTGGACCTTTAAAGTACACAAACCTTGTGAGGCTGTGGTTTGGGAATTTGCTGGAACCAGTTCTCATTTAGGGATAAATGTTTGAAAGGGCAGCATTCCTTCTCCACCTGTAGCTGAATTGACACTGGATGCATATCTCAGTATGTTTCTCATTAACTTCCTATTTGAGGATGCAGATCAGGTAGTTAGAAGGGCAGGTACCCAGATTTGATCTTGTAATTCATTTTGCAAGTACAAAACTTCAGGTACAAATTTCTCTTCCTGGACCACAGATAGGCTGAACTTCAGCTTGGGAGGGATTCTTTCTCTGACATATATGATGCTCCAGTCTCAGACAGTGGCTCAAAAAGCCCTTCTGCTAAGAAAGAATTTTTCCAGCATAGGCACTGTGTGGAGGGCAGCAAGCTGCATGATACAGGAACCTCACAATTCCTGGCATAGAGGATGGAGCTGGGGAGAGGAAGGGTGTATTGAGGGTAGCAGGAAAGTCCCCAGAGTTTAAGCCGCTAATGGGAAGCCCAGAAAAGGGAGAGAAAAGTTGGCTCAAGGCCTCCTGAAGATGAAGTGCAGAATCTCATCCATACTCATTAATGGTTTTAGAACTGCCTTTATGGTAGTCTCATGTCAGTGCGCTGGCTGGAATACTGGCTGTCTAATGATCTGCCGCAGATGATTTTTTGTATACTCCGCTTTGCTGTCATTGTTTCTGTATTTATGTAAACGCTTTGAAGACAGGAGTGAAACAGTTTCCTTCTGTTAAAGTCTAGCTTTGAATTTGTGAGTCTCTCCCACTGCAGTCAAGTGCACTGCCAGCAAGATTCAGGAGTAAGCCGCATGAACAGATGAAAATATGATTATTAGAGAGATGCTGATGGTTCAGCATACAGTATGCATTCATTCACAAGATTGCTTGGGCATTTGGTATATATAATTGAAGATTTTTCTTTTTACTTGTAGTTTTATGGACATTTAAGCAAGTGAGCAGCAACTCTTGAGAGTATGGGCAAAATGCTGTCCTGTTATGCATAGGTGTGCTAAGCAGGAATGGGGAGCAGGGAGCCTCTTCATTTCTTGAGCAGTAGTTTAGGGGAAGTGGTTTACATACCCATCAGGATCTCACAGCCCCAAGGTGATCTGACACTGGGTGTGAAGCGATCATGGTTATGCCTATGCATCCTTTGCACATATGCTTTTCCAGCAGCAGTGGCTGAGGGGTGGCCATCCTTTTACAAGAACAATGAGGTGAATTTCTGAACAGGACCAGCATGCACCAGCAATTTTGCACCAGCATGCTTTCCCTAGAGCCCTTTGCACAGCTGACCTTATTCCACTGCACCAGGAATGCAAAATGTGGTGTAGCATGCTCACTTCAAACTGGCCATCATTGAAAGAGGTGTGTAAATGAGCTGGGAGCAGCAAAGTTTTGTTTTCGTGCCACTCCCAACCCCTCTGATGGTGACTTGGCTCTATTAATTTAGTGGCAATTAATTGCACTTCACTTTCGATTTATTAGGTGGTTCTACTGACTTGAATATTTTGGCATTATTGTCAAAAGAGCAGGGAGGAGCTTACTCATTCCTCTCTGGTCTAGTTGTTTGTGGATAGAGAATATATATACTAGTGTTTAAAAATTATTTTTTATCACATTCATATGAGTAACATAGTTCAGTAATTTCAGAAGACTGTACATGCTGAAATCAGAAACATACTTAACAGAAAATGCCATCACATCAGGACTGGCTAAGTCCTGGTATTGTCCTGGCAGGACTCCATACTGCCCTGTGAGATATCTGGGTCTGAGTGGTAAGATGGGAATCCCTTCAGACCCATCAACATCTTATCCTCTTCAACAAGGAGGATAGTGCTTCATTTGATGTTGTGGTATTTTTTGTTCCCCATAGCAACTACTATGCATGCTAAACATCTAGGAGCACAAAAGAAGGTGTGATCCCTGAGGAGCTTTTATCTAAAAAGACAAGACAGAAGATAGAAGTAATGCAAAACACAAGTAAAGTGGTGATTGACAACACCTTGCTAGTCATTTTTTTTAAATATAAAGACTTTAGGCTGTCTAGTCTCAGGTACCCCACAAGCCCACCACCATCATCCACTTAGTTTCTTGTAGGTGTCATGATAGAAGTGGGTTTTCAGGAGGGACTTGGATGTGAGGGATGCCTCTTTGTGAGTGAGCTTTAAAGGATGGTCTATATAAGAAGAAGTACACAAAGTGCTGAAGCTGGCGTGAGTGGTTCAGCAGAGGGGTTGAAGATGACAGCGGAGATGAGGAATAATGAAAAAAAAAAAGTCAACAGCAGATTAATAGTAGGACAGAGTTATGCAGAGCCCTGAAGGCAACAGCAAGAATGTTGCACTTGATATAGTGGTGCTGGGATCCAAAGAGAGGGGTGAAATAGTCAGTCAGATGGACAAGGAAGATAATTTTAGAAGCTGCATTTTTTATATGGGGATTAGGTGATGTCAAAGAGAAGGATACAGTAGTGGATGGGAATTTTTTATTTTATTCAATGCTTTCATGCCTTGTGACACACGAGGCAAACCCCAGTCTTTCCACCACTATCTGTCTAACGCCACACATCTTGCTCCACTATAGTCTGTATCCACGACAGTGACATTTTCTCAATGGATTTCTTAGATGTCATCTCTTATTCACCTCTTTCACGGTTCCACCAGGTGGTATCCAGTCAAGGGACCTCTAGGAATACAGGTTTTTGACATCCATACAACATGTCGAAACCACTTCAGCCTTCTTTCTTGAATCATTGTCTTTACAGTCTGATGGCCACCCCTTATGTAACACATCAGCATTGGTTACTTTATCCCACCAGTGGGCACCAAGTATTCTTTGCAAACCTCTCCGATAGAATTCATTGAATTCACTGTTTCTTGCATTTTTCAAGTTTCAGAAGCATATAACAATGTGGGTATCACAATGACATTGCATCATTTTGTATTAGTTCTTGCATGAATCTCCTTATTTTTCCAGATATAAACCAGTCTTGAGAAGAACTTTCATTTTCTTTTGGGAGTATTCTTAATTCTACCCTCACATTTGACATTGGTACTGGTCTTTTTCGTACCATCATCAGGAGCTTTTTGGTCTAAAGTCTGCTTGCTTACCACACAGTTCTTCAATCTGTGACCAGTTTCATTCTTTTCAGTGGTACACTACAGAATACTTTTCTGGGTAACGAAAGCGGTGTTATTCGTCACCAAATGTCACACACCTCTTGGTTTCCTTTCCTTGGTAATTTACAGATCACACTTCTCTTCCACTCCTCTGGAAATAATTCTTTCTCCCAAACTACATTACAAAGTTATGTATTTCATATACTACCATCTCCTCCCCAGCTAAAAGTATTTCATCAGAGATCTTATCTTGACCAGGCATTTTGCTATTTTTTAGCTGCTTAATTGCTTCCTCTCTGCTTCTGAAATTTCTGGCAATGAGATATTTAATTCTTTACTTTCTTCTCTACATCTGTTGATTGGAATTGTTGGCTCTGGTTGGCTGAGTACTTCGTTAAAATGTTCTCACCATAGTTCCTTTTGTCCCGTTTCTGTTGTTAACAATCTTCCATCTTATGCTTTTACAATACCACTCTGACTCTGGAACTGTGATGATAATTGCTTACACACCTGGAGCAGCTTGTTAGAGTCACCTCTCACATCTCATTGATGCTTCTTTGGCTTATCTCATTTGTGTCTTATCTTTTCAACACAACTTCTTTAGTTTATCTTTCTCTACATCCTCCCACTGCAGCGTGTGTTCTTCTTGTCATGTCACTTGTGCTGGGCTCTTCTCCAAGGCTTTTCTGTTTTACAAGCAATTTCCATACGCATGGCTGTTTCCACACTTCTTTGCTTGACCCTCTTGGTCCAAGTGACGGTGTAGTCGCTTCCTGGAAGACATCTCTAAAGCAAGCCCATTGTTCTTCTATCATCATTCATTACTTGCTACTCTTGGAATCCATTTGAGACCTGGAGTACCTCCTGATTCCTGGGGTCAGCCAGTTTGTTCACATCAAATACCATCTCCCTTTTTTTGTATTCGATTTTTCTTTTTAGCTTCTTTCTAACTGTTCTAATGACAAGATAATGATTGCTTCCTACATGCACTTGTAAGAGATCTATTGAATCTATTTCCCCCAGTTTAATATCCTAGTTAAATACCCTTAACACCTTTGTGTCAACTGTCCGTAATGGGCCATGTTGATTATCACTTCAAAAGTTTCTTTCCCCTACTGATAACAGTTCCTTTCAATTAATTAGCCTTTTACAGTTGGTATGGTTACTTCCACCTTTTCATGTTTCTCTGAATGTATAAATATCTTACCACTGTATGTTCCATTCTATGCATCCAACGAAGTGGACTGTAGTCCACGGAAGCTTATGCTGAAATAAATTTGTTAGTCTCTAAGGTGCCACAAGTATTCCTTTTCTTATTTTCTTTTTGCTGACACAGACTAACACGGCTACTACACTGAAACTTGTAAGAGATCGTGTACCCAGCAGTGATCTTCTCCATCAGTAGCTGCTGGTAATATGTTTCACTTGTTTCTCAGTAATTCTATCATTTGACTTCCATGTTAGTTTGTGTTTTCGGGTGATGAGGGAAAAGTGACCCCTCTGCCAATGCACAGGTCATAATACCTCACAGCTTCATAAATCTTTCACCATTGTCCATCTGCCCATCAATTCTGTGTTTACTCATTCAGTGGTTGTATCTGAGGTTGTCATCAACTTAGGCATTCATATCACTCATAACCAGAGCAATATCGTAAGCATGGACCTAGTTTAGTACATTTTGTAACTTTCGGTAGAATGTGTCTTTTACTTGTTTTACATGTTACTCTAGGGATGGGATGGGCAGAAAAAGGAACTGCTTTAGAAAGATTTTGTTTGGATGTGTGCAACACAGGAATTGTTCCCTTATTATTGAGTTGAAAAGAATGAGTGTACCTGAAAGAAGTAACTTCTAATTTGTGACAATATAATCAAATAGCCTTTGATACAACTTGATTGGTGTTTTTTAAAATGTTTGTATTTTATATAAATAATAGTAAAATATTGAAAATCACAGTCCCTTGTCCAGGACTACTTTTATTTGGTCCTGAAAGAGTGAATTCAAGCACTAGAGAAAGTTATGAAGATCAGTATCTCAGGTACCCACAAAATCTAAATGAAAGATTGGTCTTTGAGAGTACATAAGACAGTGGCATGAAAATCTTATCATTCTGATCTACCTTTTTTCATTGATGTCTGGTCAGTTCCAGAATGATTTTTAATGGGCTAGCACTTGTACTAGAACTAGTTGGTACTCTTCAAAGAAAACAATGATTCAGCCCACCAGAAAATTTGACACTGGAATAAAGTATTAATAGCTATTTCTAGCAGTTCGTGATATGCAAGCTGCAAAAATAATGTCAAAATTGATATGCAGATAAAAGAAAGATGTTAATAGGAATAAGGTTTTAAAGTCTGATATCTGAATACTTGTTGCATCACTTTGACAAGTATTGGTCTTGGATGAGGAAACTGAAAAATTTAAAAGAACCCTAGTAAAATGATTCCAAGCACAGTGAATGACAGCAAAGCTAACAGGAATAATGACCAATGGAAAATCTCAAAGATTAATTAGCAAAATTTGTAAAGATAGTGTAAATGCTGCCTACTTCTCTAATCGCCTCTCATCTAGACATACTTTAAATGCATACAAGTCTTTTACTTCAGCTATTACTCTTAGATATTAATCATGCTATAATTTAGTAGTGAAGTAGCATAAATTACATGATCAGAACGGGTATTGGATTTGGAGTGCTGGAAAACAATCTGCTACTTCAGCACCAGGAGAGTCTTTTAAGTTCAGAACCACATTATCCCCTGATTAATCTTCATCAAATGGTTGAAATAGAATTCCGTCTGCTCTAGAAATCATAAATTATAAATACATTATTAAATCAATAAACTGAGTACAACAATGAATTTTAAATCTTATGTTGTGATTAGAGCCAGCTCTTTCGTAGGGAAATATTAAACTCTAACTGTACATTTCATCTAGGATTTTTTTTTACAGGTGATTTGTTTCATTTTCAGGAAGCTCACATGAAGTTTCCGAACCTCCCCTTTTATGTTTAGGGAGAAGTAGCCCGGAAATAAGGTGAAAATGGTCTGAAAGAAATAAGGAAATCTCAAAAGGGAAAAAAAACCAGAAATCTAAAAATACTGGTATGTGAAATATAACTATGTAGAAAATTTTAACCCCCTAACTGGCAAGGAGTTCCACAGGTTGACTGTGCGCTGTGTGAAGCTGATTTTTTCCCTTTGTGTCAACCAAATAAGTAAAGTGAGAGGTTTACTGTAGTGGTCCATGGGGTTATTGATGTTTATGCTTCTCTGCATCAGTGACACTGATCCATTCATTTCTGCATGGGATTTAAATAAAAATATTACAGAAGGTGCTCCACCATGAAAAAAGTGTGAAATCCCTTCTGGACTGGGCACTACCAGTGAATGCATAATCCAGTATGAAGGCTGATGGTACAAAAACAAAGGCAGAGCAAACACGATCACAGAAATAAATGTCAATATATGAACAATTAGCTTTGGAAAATCCGTTGTGCAATCAGGCTTCTTTAATTTTGACCCAACTTATGCAATCAACCCTTAAGAACATAAGAAAGGCCGTACTGGGTCAGACCAAAGGTCCATCCAGCCCAGTATCCTGTCCACCGACAGTGGCCAATGCCAGGTGACCCGGAGTGAGTGGACCCAACAGGTAATGATCAAGTGATCTCTCCCCTGCCATCCATCACCCCCCTCTGACAAACAGAGGCTAAGGACACCATTTCTTACCCATTCTGGCTAATAGCCATTAATGGACTTAACCTCCATGAATTTATCCAGTTCTCTTTTAAATCCTGTTATAGTCCTAGCCTTCACAGCCTCCTTGGGCAAGGAGTTCCACAGGTTGACTGTGCGCTGTGTGAAGAAGAACTTTCTTTTATTTGTTTTAAACCTGCTGCCCACTAATTTCATTGGGTGGCCCCTAGTTCTTTTATTATGAGAACAAGTAAATAACTTTTCCTTATTCACTTCCTCCACACCACTCATAATTTTATATACCTCTATCATATCCCCCCTTAGTCTCCTCTTTTCCAAGCTGAAAAGTCCTAGCCTCTTTAATCTCTCCTCATATGGGACCCGTTCCAGACCCCTAATCATTTTAGTTGCCCTTCTCTGCCCTTCTATGTCTCAAGATACAGTTCACACAACCTCCATCAAACCTGCACAATTAGTAGCAGCACTGACAATCTTAAGAGATTTGTTTCAAGTTTCTTTTAATTGTAGGTTTTTTCCCCTATCTAGAAAAAAATTAATGAAAGATTCAAACCATGCAAACATTTTACTGCTGTAGGCTCAGTAACAGTAACACTTTGGTACACTATTTCAGAAAAAGATGCGCTAACAAAGGGGGAAATGGCTGTCCTTTATTTCTCATTTCGAATGAACTTAAAGTCTGGGCTTTGCTGGCTTAAGATATGTTTGTCTAGCCTGTGTGTCTGAGTAAAACAACTAGATTTCAACAAGTTTAAAAACAATATATTTATCAGTTAAGTAGCACTTCACCTATATATCTGAAAGCTCTTTACATAAATGGCTGAACAGCATCATTAGTGAATTTACAAATGGGAAAACTGAGGTGCAGGGAAGTTAGGTAACCAAGCTGTATCACACGGTCTACTGCGGTATGTGGTAAATCTATAAATCCCTACTCTACTGTAGCCTATCTTATCACTTTTCAATTTGTACCTCCCAAACTTTGGGCCTTATCACTCCTCCCATGGTAATGGGGGAGTGACAAGAGATTCTCAAAACTCAGCTACACTCCCCTAGCTCTCTCCAATCTTGTGGATCCCAAGCATCCCTGAGAAAGGGGACCCATCGATGGGCTTTCACTGCTGCTTCAACATCCCTTGACCTGTTCTTATGTCTTTTTTGTAGGATTCATGCTGTAATTGGCACAACCCCTCAGCTCCGCCTAGTTGCTGCTATTTCTCCTGCAGCAGGAGTTAATGCTTCACCTGCCGCTCCCTTCCTCCCACAGCCTGGACTCCAAAACCATCCAAACTCAGGGCTTCAGAATTAAAACAGTCTGGCAGAATTTTAAGGACTTGAGAAATTTCTTTATTCAGCTTGACAGCATTTCTGTTATTGTGTGAGTTCATGTGACTATTTTAATGCAAATCAGAAGGTTATTAGTTGTTTTATCTCCTCATTATATTTATTTTTGTTCTTTGGGCCATGTTTCATGCCTTCTCTTCAATGCACTTCCTTCCCCAATTTTCTCTTTGCGTGTGTTCCTGCTCCTGTTCTGTAGTCCATGCCTTTTGTTCTTAGACTTCTCTTTTTTCCCCCTTTTTCCTTTTGTGCATCTCTTACATTTTCTGATACTCTATCATTTGTGTTCTTTGTCTTTTCATTTTGCCTGTCTTTTTTCTGTGTCCTCTTTGGTGTCTCTCTGTTCTTTGTCTTCTCTTTTTTCTGGGTTTTTCTTTTTCTCTGTCTGTCTCTTTATGATTGCCTTTTATCTTGGTTGTGTTCTGTGTAGATTTTGTCTTGATCTTTGTCTTTGCTGAGAACATACTCAAACAAAGACAAAACACATGATTCAAATAAAAATTGCTTATTAATTATAACATGGACATACTGTCTAAACCTAAACCTCCCACAGTGCTTGTGTTCTAAATTACTTCTGTAATCTGGGCCAGTGGGGCTATTCCTGATCATGGCATTATAGTCCAGGACCTAAATTCTGTCACATAACTTGTGTATTCATGCTGATAGATTGGATCCCCTCTAGGAGCAGACCCCACCCAGTGCCTAAGAGCTGGCATTCTACTGATACCTGCTCATCTAACTCAGTGCCTGGATACAGGAACTAATTACCCATCATCCACTTCTCTGGCCTCTTCAGGACACTGCTATTAATCCCAGTGCTCTAGCTTCCAGGCCTACCTGCTAACATGCATGTAGCACATTGTGTTACTGCCAGCCCCCACATCAAGACCTACAAGACCTATGAGCCGTAACTGAGTGCCCAGATAGAACACATCAGAGTTGAACACTGAGAGGCGCACATCGCAATGGAAGACCCATACATTATGCTTTTATGTCCTAGGACTACTCTTCTGTTTGATCATCCATTGAATCTCCTTTCCTCCCTGTTAATATATTTCCTTGGCTGATTCTCCAAACCCACCATCAGAACAGTTGTTGTGATCAGAGTGGTATTCAATTCCACTTAGATCCCTTTAGGTCCAAATAACACTCATCAATGAAACATTTTCACTCAGGTACAGGATAATCATAAATGGGGAGAGCCAAAGTGATTGCATCAACTGCAAATACAGATCAATATTCTAGGCTCCCAGCTAGAGTCCACAAAATATCAGTGTCCCTTGCATTCTTCTTCCTTTTGGGATGACTACTGTCATACTCCTCAAATGCCTTTGACCCACTGTGGTTTAGCTGTGGGTTGCATGTGGGAAGTGGTTTCTAATTTACCAGCCATCACTGATGAGTATTTGGTGTCATCCACAAACTGAACTTGCCCAAGTCCTGCCTTTCTTATGCTTATTTGTGCAATGGAGGCTGGAAAGCACAATGGACTGTAAAGCAGCAAAATCAGTGTTTTCAGGACCTGCAGGAAGTTCCTGGGAGGCAGCCAAAATGTCAAAAAGTTGGGATGCTTATCTTCACTTAGGCCTTCTGCCCACTTCCTTGTGATGACCTTCACAATCCCCCACTCACCTTCCTTGCCTCCAACTTATTCTTACACACCTGACCCCGGCAGGTTACTAGCTCATAGAGTTCCCTTCAAGTTCTGGGCACTCTGCCATCACACAGCATGCACCTACTCATTACTCCTCAACCCCACACAGCCTGCCATCTCCAGACTGCTCATTAAGGTGCTAGATCTCCCCAACACCTTTGCATCCAATCCCCCTACCTTTTCTATTAAACTGCGGAGTCCAGTGTTGCTTTCTTAGCTGGGCCTTGCCTCTAGCATAAATAGAAATCTCATACCTTTGGCTTGCTACTTAGCTTGGAGCAAGAGTGAACAGTCCCTGTGCATCCTCTGATTGGAGACAGCATAGGAATTGCTGTAGTGATGTAGCTGAGCAAGAGAAATCTTCTCCTTCATCACCCTGACTCTGCACAGCCAAACAAGAGCATCTCATAATCTAGCCCACAATGAACGAGATAGTCAAGGGAGAAAAGGGTCTTCCAAAAGGCACTTTCAGACCCTGAGAAGACACCAGGGACAAGACCTGACATGAACACCAGCAGCATAGCTTTGGCATTCAAGCCTTGCACTTCTGTTATGGTGCTTCTGTTAAAGCAAGAGTGTATTTTTTGGGGGGTAAATTGACTGGGAATAGCCAGAGGCCTACTACTACCACCCACTTCCACTACAAATTCCATTGTGTTAATGAATTTTGGTTAAAGCTTGAAATTCATTTTCCCACTGATATTTGTATGAACAAATCTTTTCTCACAGAAAGATTTGCAGAAAGCAACTACAGAATGGGGGTGCATGAGTGGCAAATTGAAATTTGATTTCTTACTTGCTGAAATGTTTGAATAATGTTTCCCACTCTCTGCCTGCCTAGCTCTGGTTTACTTTTTCACAGGGTGATTAGTTCATCTCTTCTCATCTCAGCATATAAACTTTACTGTCAGTGGAGCTAACTATATTTGAATCAATGACAGATCTTCACAACTGTTCCAGCGTAACCAGTGTGTGCAAACCCTTACACCTTGCAACCGATGTGGTAAACAATTTACATATATCTTTTCCAGATTATTCAATGTATGGGTATCTTCGGGGATGTAGGTAATTTCCCAGGCTGGATAATACTCAATAGGGAATATGAAAACACTGGGTTTATCAGGTAGATATTTTTTGTTCTGAAAAAAGTAATTGAAATGATATTTTAAGTACAAATTTGTTGAATACTGAAATATAAAGAGATTTAAGACTGAGGAGAATAGACCAAATCAACATTAAAATCTTCCCTATTTCCCCCCACCCCCTTTAAAATCCTCCTCCTTCATTTCATTCCCTTTGGGAGGGTTTGGGTCCTGAACTCATTGTAAGATCTTCAAACACATAATAAGAATTAATCACCGTTAGTTCTCTATTTTAACAGCTGCTTGCTACCTCCATAACCCAGTGCAGCTGCAAACTTCTCTCCCTTTGCTGACATCATAATCCCATTACAGCTGCAAACTTGCATACATAAAATGCAGATTTAAGCTTATTTTTAAACAACTTATACTTCTTAATTGCTCAAGTCTATATCAGAAGCATAAAATTACAGCTCTCACTTGGCAATGCATCTTCTTGTTGCTTAAAGCTTGAACTTGTGTCTTCTCTGCCTCTGTTATTAATGCACCCAAACGCAAGGCCATATTTGACAACCTTTGATTCCGATGCCCACTTGTGGGCTGAATTTGTCCAGAAGTGCCAGCTGTGTGTCAATTTCATTTCTTTCACCTTTCCTCAGCTGTGCTGCTGACTTTGCCTTTGAATCTGGCGAGGGGTTGGAGCTGCCTCTGATCTGTGCTGAAATCCTAGGTATAATTTTAAGTGAGAAAGTTTGGTTTCCTGCCATGTTTGTGCAATTTTATAAAGAAGGCTTTTATTTGATAAATACAGGAATTTACTAAAGAATACTTATACAAAATGCACCAAACTCAGTCATGGTATAAGCATACAGAATTCCACTGGAGTTGAATTTGGCTCAATTACTTCAAGGGGATGAACCCTTAACTTAGCCCATACCTGAGTTTGGTTTATTTTTCATCAGGAGAGTTTTTCCAGTTTCTGATCTCAGTTCCGGGGTTACTTTCTTGTTACTTTCTAATGTCTGCCCCTAAGATTTTTTTTTTTTTTACTCTTAAGGATTAAGGTTTGAGATAGATAATTATTTTGCTTAATAGTAAATTGTATTGCAACATGCCCAGGGGGATATGAAATAAAAGGTATTTAAAAATCTACCATGTTAGAAAAGTAAGATAATTTCAGCTAATGAGATTATCAAGGATAATCGGTTTACAAAAGCCCATTATGAAACAGATTCATTGATGTCTTAAAACAGAAAAGGAGAATCCTATTTATTTTTTGAAATGGTTCAGAATAAATTGGTTTTCAGACTGTAAAAGGCTGCATTCCATTATTTTTATTTGATGATTTTTGTAGCCCCATCTGCTGTCCGTTTCTGGAAGTATCTGGATTAGGATTTTGAAAATTACATAATATTTTTCTTTTAAAAATGGACAATGGGTAAAATCTGGGATGTGATTTACACTCTGTCAGGATCCTGGGTGAAGGTAAGCAGGACTAGTGGTGTGAGCTAGGAAGCAAAGCCAGAGTCGGAGTCAAGCGTCAACTTGAAGGTCAAAGTCAGGAATCAAGCCGAGCATCAATACCAGGCATCAGGATCAGTCTTGGTGTGCCAGGGGTTGAGCAGGAGTCAGGTTTAAAACAGAGCTGAGGTTGATATCAGGAGTTCAGAGGCGGTAAACCAGGACATCTATCTAAGGATCCACTTTGTTGTCTGGACACTTCCTGGTAAGCCCCAAGGAGCCAATAAGGGATCTCTAAGACAACTGTCAGTTGGATCACTCAAGGAGGAACTTCCCAGGTTGTGCAGCCTCTGCAAATTGTGGGTCACAGAGAGGAGCCAGATTATAGCTGCCGCTAAGTGGCCATGTGAGGATGTTCATTACCTTGTAGGCCCAGGTTCAAGTTCCACCAGTCCTTACACACTCAAAGCAATAATGAGGGATTTAATCAGTTTCAGAGTTTGCTAAGTAAACTTGTGAGTGTGCAGTACAAAATCCTACCATTATTTAATGTTCACACAGGAAATCTTTTGGGCGCACCATTTTTTATTTATGCTATAAATGCATCTCTTCATTCACTACAAATTCTGTACAGTTTGTAGTGATTCATTGGTTAGCTTAGTTAAAAGAAACATCATCAGCGTTAATTTGGAGAACTATATATTTACAAAGAGGTCATACTATAATAATAGACTGGATCTCCTCCTTCTATTGTAAAATCTGCAGGCGGAAGAGGAGCCAGGAAACTGCATGGCTGACTTCATGCAGTTGCCAAGTAATTGACACTTCAGTGGGAAGGATTTGGATGGAAGCAATGGAAATGGCCTCTGATCTTTACTGATCTTGGAGATGTGGAGGAAAGGGAATCAGAGTCTGCTTAGTTGTAGGCTGGTCCCAGTACTGGTCTTCCTCCTGGCAGCACCCTTGTGCTGTCATTGGTCAAGTCCCCCTGCAGCTGCGTAGTAGTGCTAGCAGGCATGGAGAGGATCAGGTAGCATTAGAACCCAGATGGATACCCATAAAGGGAGTCAGTTTGGGATTGAGCAGCTGTTGTTCTGTAACTACTGCTTATTCCTCTGTTCATAGCTGTCTGATTGTCCCCTGGTGTTCCCTCCCATTTGTTATGTCCATCCGCAATCTCTTGTCTTAAACTTGATTTTAAGCATTTTGGGGCGGGGACCATCCCATTGTAATATGTTTGTACAGTGCCTGACACAATGGAGCCTTGCAATGCAAATAAAAATAAATAAATGATGGCTTCACAGAGCTCAAGCACAGGGGCTCTCATAGGGCCCCAGGAGATGTTGGAATACTACCCCATTCTTTCTGTGCCTCCCAGGAGATATTTGCTAGATTTAGGTCTCTTCTGCTCACAGAAGCAGAGCGGATGATTTGGCCCAAAGAGAGTTGTAAAGGTGCTCAGATGCGCTGTGCTAGTAGAAATAGCTAGACAGATTAGATAGCTAACTCTCTTAATAAAACTAATAATATAACCATTTGATCTCTTTACATAGTGTGCAATTTAAAATGAAGTCACTTGTTACTTTTGTAGGCCACTATACTATAATGGGGCCTATTTCATTTACTTTAGCTCTGATCTAATATTTGACACAAGTATCTATCAAGTATGTCTGTTAGTCTGGTATGCAGATGAAGAGATAACACTGTTCCAGGAGATCTCCCTATCAATTCAGAAGTTGACTCTGCAGTAAGTAACATAAAATGATTGCAGACTTGTATAAATAATATACGTGTTCTGTCTGCCTTTGATAGAATGATGAATAGCATTTAGAGTGATTGATTTGCTGGCATTAACATGACCCCACTGCATTTAGAGCAGTTTGTATTGTCCTTGTATCCCTTGAATTTGTACTGTATTTCTCCATTTCTTTGTCTCTAACCACTGCAGCATGTTACTTCAGCCAGTTGGTAAACATGCATTCCCTCTGGCACCAGCACAAATGCCAGTTCTTGGGCTGGCCATTAAGGGGGTATTGTAAGTGAAAATGTAAGCTGATCCTTCCGAGAGAATAAGCATCACATCCTCAACATGATGTCTTCTGCCTTCATCTTCCCAGGTATGGGGATCTTAGGCCCCCTCTAACTGTATCTCATTATTGTACAGGGATTTGTATTGCAGCTGGATCCTTTTTATTTTAGTCTTGTTAATCTGATATTTAATGAAAATAATATCAGTTTGCAACAGGGTTTGTTAAAACATCAGACTAGACAAAAAAGTGAACTATGTTGAATAAGACTTTTTGGGAAAGAATGGACGAATTTGTTTTCAGTAATACCTGGCATTTCTAGACCTCCTTTCATCCCATTTTACAGACATTAATTAATTATCGTGCCCCTGTGTGGGGCTATAGCCTGCTTGTATGCAGAACTGTTTCTGAATTCCCAGAGCAGGTAAGTTGTTATATACCCACGTGGTTTCACTGGGACTACTCATGTAAATCCTACTCAGCTAGATTAAGGTTTGACCAATGTGGTTCTATATAAATATTTCCCAATAAATGCTATTATTTTTATTTTATTTTATTCTTTCTAAGGAAATGTAGTTAACATCTCAGTAACAAAAATTCCAACACCTGTTTACTTCAGGGCTGCTTAGATTATCAGTTTCTGACTCTGTGTCCCATTAGAGGTGAACATGCTCCTGGAAACTTTATTTCTCGACTCAGAAATATAGCTATAGTTTAAGCCTTGATTTTTACATAAACTCTGACTACTGTTATAACTGAATTATTCATAAATTGCAGGTGGTTTTGTACAGTGGGTTTGCAAGAGGATTGTGCCAATAACGTGGCATTACTGGAAATCCCCAGAGAAGTATAAGTTCAATGGACTCTTATAAAAGCCATAGATTATACAAACTTTTTTCACTCCAGTGATTTGGACTGCTTGATTCATGAACACATAAATAGATAGATAGATAGATCCATCACATAATTCTCTGGAGAACAATGCAATGGTGTTTGTGATTGGAAAAATATTATAAAATAGCTTAAATTTAGCCATAGGTAGGTAGATTTGCACTGCCAATATAAATAAGGAAAGAAATCACATTTAATGACCACGTTTATAAAAGCCATTAGACGTTACCAAGGCAGAAGAAAGAGATTTACTATAAAGAATCCACTGATTCATCTATGTTCATTTGGATTTTGATACAATATTATTACCAGCTGGACACTTGTTGGACTACAGATATGTTCACACAGCTCGCTCCAAGTCTGTGAAATAACATAATGGCAGAGTATTCATGGTGAATGCTATGCTTGAAAGTCTTTTGAAGTCCTCTTTTTAGCTACCACTTTCACTGAATTTTTTAAGCCTATAGTTTAGTTTACGGTAAAGGCCTTTAGCTGAATCAGGATGTTTAAAAATATTCCTCTGCAGCAATCCTTACTAGTGCATTTGTAGTAAGAAAAAGAAAATCTGAACTTCGTTTTTTCCCTCCATATTACTAATTTTCTTTGTTACCGCGAAAGACACATGAATAATGACATCAGAATTTGAAAGCTTGCTCAGCAGAGTGGGGCAGAGGTTCAGAACTGTTGTGTCTGATTGAAAATTAGGAAATTAGAAAAGATTCGTTTTTTTTTTCCAATTTAAATATGCAATGGAAAAGAGAAGTTCCATCACACATACGAAGTTTAATCAGTGTGAATGCTGCTACAAAGACATATATTTGAGGAAACATTTAGCAAGTAATGTAGTACATTAGTGTCACAAACAGTTTATGCTACCAAGCATGTTACCCACTGTGGTTATCAACAGTAGTAGCAGATGAACAGTGTGAAAACATACAGAAATGTCAGTGCATGTTTAGAAATGTGACATGCATTAGAGAACATCAGGATATATAAATAAAGAAAAATGAGATGAAATTGGAATGAAGTTAAACCATACATTATTGGTGACTACACATGGAGTATGATCCACTGTGTGAATTGTATCCATACCTTATATGAATGTTATTCCTAGTGAGTTTAGGAGAATCCTGCCAGCCAAAAGGCAGATCAGTCCTGTAAAGCTCTACTGTAATATTAAGGGATTCTTTCCAGAACTGCTCTGGTTTTGTCATATTCTCCATATGTAGTCATTGTTTGCTTGTTTACGATATTGAAAATGCATCATTTGGGAATGCTGTTACTTGGAGATATGAGAAGAAATTCTTAAGTAGACAGTGGGTTTTGACATTTGGCATGTAAATGAGTTAGGGAATGCTATTATATAAGCAATACAGGTCAACAATCATCTGTCATCTCCTGTTTTAAAATAGCTTACTGTACTAATTCAAAGAAGCAAATTGTTTTGGGAAGGGGGGGTTGATTACAATTTCCCTGTGTTTTGGGCTGTTTGAATGAGGCTTGAGGTTCATTTGACTTAACTAGAATATTTTGTTCAGACTTCCAGCATTTCTGATTTTGACAAAACCCATAGGGTTTTTTTTCAGATGGGTTTTTCTATAACTTATTTTTTCACATGATTAATATCAAGTAAGTCCCTTCAGAGAACAAATACTGATCTCAAACAGTGATGTAAACCACAAATTAGGGGATATATATGCACACACATCTATAAAATTACACACACATTACTATTGACTAGGTTATCTAGGCAGATTTACTTTCTTTTTAATATTTTTAAGACTGCTTTATGATCCTGTTGACCTGCTATTAGCAAAAGCTTAGTTTTCAACAGAGGTAGTTAAATTATAAAATCACTGCTGCAATCATCAAACTACTCGTAAAAAAACAAAACAAAACAAAAATACAACACAACCACAAACCCTGATATAAAAATCTTGCTTCTCCTCATGTAATATTGCTCCCTTATGTTAATTACATTTAAATGGGAGAGTACTATTTTGGTATCATTCATACGCCTCCAAAAGTACTTTCCAGTTTATCATACCTGTCAACCGCAGTGCATCACAGGCTAATACTTTATTAAGAAAAAAATCATTAGGGAGCTGCTGATCCCATTTAAGTACATTGGGCAGAATGTAAGACTAATTAAAAAGCATATTTTTACATTATTAATTTCCGAGTTTCACACTTAATGAATGTGAAATGACAGGGCTACTATTTTTACATTCAGGCTCTCTGGGCTCTTCAGTCAGGGGAATTAAATTCTGGGGATTTTTGCAAAGATGCTGCTTGGGAGATTTGTTTTCAAGAACAGCTAAGCTTTTTTAGCTGTGTCTTTTTCTGGGAAATTATACCAAAGCATATTACAGCCACTTAAAAAGAGTAGTTAAATAGATGTTGTTGTTGGGTGGGTTTTTTTCATCACATTGCTATAAAAGTATTTTAGATGAGGTATAAAATATAGTTTTTAAATGATATTATGATTTGCAAACACTAAAAAATAATTGCGGTGGAGTTGAGAGAGAGTGAAAACATGTAATCTTTATTGTGTAAGATAATGTGATAAAATATTTTACAGCCAAAAGCTCATTTTGCATCTGGAAAATTGTGTAAACTGATGGGGAAAAATCTCATTAAAACTAAAGGTTATTTTTAATATTCTTCCAACAAAGCAACACATTAAAACTGCATTTTTCTCACTCATATTTATTAAATTAGACAAATGTATGAATGTCTAACATTCTATTTAAATAAAGACATAAAATGACAGACTGTGTGATTAGGCAGGCTAATCTAAATTTATACCAGCATTTAAAGAATAACAAAGTTAAAATGTAATGTTAGTGTTATAAAGGTTTGTTTGTTTGTTATGTTCAGTTGCAGCAATGCAGTTGTTATTAAGCATTAGGTGTTACATTACTTAAAACTTTGCTAGGTGAATGCTGGCACGGCATTCCCTGTAAGCACAACATAACACAACACATTTTTATAGGGCTGTGCAAGGAGGAGTGTAGAAAATGTTTTTTTCCAAATGTGCTTACAATTACCTCTCTGTATTTTTATTGTCTTTTTACTAACCACAAAACTCACACTGCAGGCAAAGCTTAACTGCTGAGGCTTTCCTCATGTAAATATTAGGAAATTACATTTGTACAAACTGCGGGGCTTTGTAAATGGGGGCTGGATTGACTCCAACGCAAATTAATCAGGATAAAGTTGCTCTATGTTCAACATGACCATAGTTTATTTTCTTAAAGTATTAATTTGTCAACAGCTTTCCTGCCTCACTGTGAGTCATGTGGATGTCATTGAAGGAAGAGACAGATGCAATCTTTGCTGCTATACCTTGTGGTTTTAGGGACCAATTCCAGTTAATCAAAACATAATCATGCTTAATTTTTCAATATTTATTTTCATACAAAAGTCTAATATCAAATGACAGAAATGTGAATATGCATCTGTGTTTTAAAAATTGCTCTCCTTTTTTAAAAAAAGTACGAAAACAATTTAACTAGTTGCTAAATAATTCATGTTACTTAGTATTTTTTAATATTCTTCACAAAATAAATTCTTGCAATTGGTCTTCAGTTGGATCTTTCTTTTCTTTTTTAAAGCTACCCTCTATGCTAAATACAACTCTCTCTGAAATGTTTCTGTTTCTACTCACCTAGCTTCTCTCAGTGCTTATGATGTCACAGAATTTTTAATTATATCTTGGTTTTCCTAAAATTATTGTTCATTATTATGTTTTTGGAATGCACAAGTGTGCGTAATGAGATCTATTTTTCAGAGTTGCCAAAACAAATTAAGGAAAATGTTCAGTTCTTCCTTTGCCAAATGTTTTAGTGTTTTTCCATGAAAGCAAATCTTATTTGTAACTGTATATAAAACCTTAAGTAAATAATGCAGTCTGTCAGGGGCAAATGCTATTGTACAAGTAGGAACTGTTACCAGTTTTTGTCTTTGATACCCACAGATAATGTATATTCATGAATAATTTCAGAATAATACAGCTTTCTAATCCCAATTTGCTTTTAACGTCCAACTTTTTCCTCTTATAGTGGACACAGCATATAGAACTATATCTAACACAAGATATTCGTGGTGGATATTTCAATAGGTGAGGTAGATGGCTTAATAAAGATATCATTTAAGAAATGAACAGGAATTAGTTATAGATACTGCAGTTTAATTGAAATATTCACTGTTCTCCTGTTCTTTAACATCTTATATTAACATATTTCCCCAAATAATATTGACACTCTTCTTATTTTACTAGTATACATTTACCTTGTTCATAGTTTTGTTATTTAAGAATGCAGTTGTTGCCAAGTATTAATCAATATATTATGCTGCTCAGTTGGGCAAGCTGTACAAAAACATAGTGCCCCTAGGGTTAATACAGTCAAGAACTAGAAAAGTGTTTTAGACATGTACACAACATGTGGTTTACTATTATCATTAAATGAGGTGAACTGGGACTCTATACATATGGATTTTGAATTGCATAAATTTTGATTGATATCATTTGAAGACTGAGACCCTGAAAGGCTAGATTTTGTGAAAGACGATACACAGGCCAGCTATTACCACATACAATAATACCAGGAAAAATATCTGAAATGAGCAAGGCAGCTGGCTTTTAAATAGCTAAAACATAACATCAATACTTATTCTGAATAATGGAAAAAAGAGGTAAAAGATGTTGACCTCTGCCTGACAATAACATGTTCCAAAAGTAGAACTGGTCCCAGGAGAGAACCCCCTGCTCAACAGTAGCAACTAAGAATTTTTTTTTCTCTCTCTCTCTTCTTCTCTCTCTCTCTCTCTCTCTCTCTCTCTCTCTCTCTCTCTCTGTGTGAAAAAGGTAAATATTTTTTTGAACATTAAGCCACTATGGACAACCAGCCAGAAAAAGAATTTTCACAAATTCAGGAAACACTTGAAAGGTAAAACCAACATCCTGAGACAGGAGACAAGGCCAGCTTTTGACACCAGGTTGGACCTATGAGGCCTAAAGAAACCTTCAGCCAGGAAGTGCCTGCCACAGGGGTCAGGACCCAAGGGACCTTGAATGAAGGCAAAAGAGAGCAGAACTTTCCATGCACCATCAAAACCAACAGGCCTTTTCATGGGAAATTTGCTGAAAATTTGCTGATCTGCATTAAACATTTATTAGAATTGGAGAGTAAGAGCCTTTAGTTAACTTATTGTAGATTACTGGTTCGTTCAGTTTTAAGGAGTGAATTATAACATATGCAGGAATATGAAAGGTCTCTAAGGCCCTAAATCCATTTTTCCTAACGTGATACACATTGAAAATTATCAATACATCACTCTACGAGATTCATTCAATTTGCTCATATTTGTTAAAACTTTTTAGAGAGCACTAGATACTTAATGCTTCATTTATGATTTATGCACCATAAATGTATTAAAACATTAACCATATTTCTGCTATCGCATACTTTAATTCTCCCAGGGAAAAGTCAAAATGTTTCTCAGACTGCTACTTTAGTTTCCCAGAGGACTGAGATTATTTGTGTTGTGTTACACCTTTAAGTGTTGATTAGGCTTTCATGTTACACTGACAGAAGTGTCATGCAGTGCTTCTCTTTAATGGGGTAATAAGCTATATCAACCACATGAAGGAAATGTTGCTTTTCAAGTCAGAAATAGCAAAAGTTCATATGTAAACACTGTAAAGGTTCCAGTGTAAATTGCAGGGCTAAATTCCAGCAGTGCCCACCTCTAATCGAATACTGTTGACCATATACTTGGGTGGCTCAGGCAAATTCATAATAGAAGTTTGAACCCTCTAATACATAAAATTGTTACACCACACTTAATATTTTAGAGCCTGCTGGATATCCCTCAACTGTTTCACAATCCAAAAGCTTTTCAGACTTTTAAATACAAAAGTAGCTATTAATCGAAAAGAAGGAAGGCAAAAATTAAACGAGTTTTCTGTTTCTATTTGACAGTGTAGGTCATTTTTGTGGGTATTTATCTTTTTACTAGGTTTTTTTTTCTTTGGGGTAGGTCAGAGGAGTTAGTGGTTGGGAAGCTTCACATTTTTCAGCAATCATTATTGGGTAACAATTGGTGCAAACATTATGGAGGGGGAAAGGGACATAAATCAAGAAATAAAAAAAATAGTTTCTGCACATTTTCAAAAAACACGTTGTGCTCTCTGAGGTCCTTTTCATTTTAACCAAATCAGGGGGAACTTGTCCTCACAGCGGCAAGGCAGATGGAACAATAAATCACAGGAACCATTGACTGCCTGCAGTGTACTCTCCACAGCTGTCACTTTTTTGTCTCTTTGGTTTTAGCTGACATGGTTTGAGGTCCACTGTGAACCAATCTGGACTTTTTTTTTACAGTCATATCCATCAAAACGACCAGTAGCCATCAACCTACTGCAGCGATCGATTCGTTTGCTTATTCTCACGCATAAGCCAATACTCAGCGCACTAGGTGAGGCTTGGGAGAAGCACCTCATTTTAGCTTTTTTTTTTTTTTTTTTTTTTTTTTGCCTCCAGCTACAGCTGTGATTTTCTGAGCAGTCGTGGCTAACGTTATTAAAGTTGCATCATGATAGATATAGAGCAAAGCAGATAATAGGCTCCACGCACAACAACAGAAAAATAATAACAACCGTGTGTTTTGTTGTTATTCTCAATGTTGCTTTTTGGGTATACCGAGACACTTACTAAACTAGGAATTTCCAACTCATTGCTTATTTTGCAAAGTAAACAAGCAAATGTTATGTGCATAACCTTAGCTGTCTCTCTAAAGGTCAGTATGTGGTTGCTAATTTCTTTTTCTGCCTTTTGGTGGCACTCTGATGCCAGTGATTACTTGTGGTGTGTTTTGGAAACAAGACATCCTTTCTTAACAAAAGACTCAATCTACAAAGACTGCAAAATAAAAATTGATTAAATTTGAACTGTAGTATGAAAGTTTACTTTGGTGTATAAAATAGGCTGGTAAGCACTAAATACCAGGTCATCTGTAATGTGGGTCAAGGGTTATATTATGCACAAGTGTGATTGCATATAAATGTTGTTTAAATGGGGATTTTATTTTTTCAGAATCAAACAATACATGCATCATACATAAACACACACACACATAGAGGCACACGCGTATATATAAATTGCTGAGATATCAAAGCATATGATTTATCCTCCTTTTGAAGCATTTCAGGTTCAAAAATATTTCTTACACTTCTTAAAAGTATATTCTTCGGAGCACTGTGTTGTCACAAATTTTATCAGGATTTGATTGTCAGACCAAATTTTGGAAAACAATGTTTGTAGCATAAATGAGAGCAAAGGGTTGACTAGATATACAGTTTTTAAAAAATGTTTAAAAAATAAACCAAACCAAAACTCTCTGTTTTAAAAATCTCTAGTTAGGTCAAGTTTTATATATATATATATATATATAGCTGAACTCCATGATTTTGACTGGAGGTGACAGCTGAAAAGCACCAGAAACCTTTGGAATTTCAGAACTATATATTACAATAAAGGAAGAAAGTAAAGTTTCACTAATAGAAGGTAGGTAATTGCACTTAGAAAATATATGCAGTTTAAAAAACAAAACCCCCAAACATTTCCCCTTTCTTACAAATCTATTTCAAGAAAGCAGGAGTTTCCTTTTATATGCATAGAACAAAACAGGGATTTGTAGTAAAGACCCAGTTATAAAACATGGTGCCCTTCTTGTTAATGAGGATCTTTTGCGGAATACTGAAACATTGCCATGTTGTAGAACCGTTATTTTAGGATCTCACAATGTGTTTAACTGAAAGCAGCTAACATATTCTGATCAGATTTTTCCCCCTCTTTACAAACCTTTGAAGGGTAAGTGTCCTGATAAAATCTCATTATTAGATAAAAGCGGCAAATGGCAAACCATAGGCAAAGCCAGCATAGATTCATGATGAATTCGGAGGACTGTGAAGAATAAATCTTTTACCTAATCTTGAAAAATCCTATGAAAGTATCAGTCCAGTCCTAATACAAGAGAGAGCAAACTTGTGGGAAAAAAAGAATCACAAAAAAAGCCATCTGTCTGAATGTGACCCAAGAAATCTAAGTCCACCCATGTAGTTATTGCATGTTTTTCAGTACTGCTAATGGATTACATACTGTTTAAAATATGAATTAGAGAATAAATCATATGAGAGTGACAATTATGGATCAGATTCTGCTCTTAGCTACAGTGGAATTACAGGCCAAATTCTGCTCTCGGATACTGTAATGTGAATCAGAATAACTGAGTGAATTTAATAGTTACTCTAGATTCACATTGGTGTAATTGAGAGCAGAGTTGAGCTCTGTGAATTTAAAAAAAGCATTGTAAAAAGAATATAGCCTATACTTGGTTAGGTCATGCCAGAATATGGAATGGATTTGCACAAGCCTTTTATGCACCCCTATTAATTCTGTAACAGACCCTCCACTATATAGCATACATGCCTTACAATATACCTTTAAAATTGTCTTGCACTGGGGATATGCTAAACGTCACTAGCTCCCTTTAGGGGAGACATGAAAAGTTACAAACTGCAAGCCCTATTCTAGAGTTGTGTTCAGGAAAAACTCCCTTTGAAGTCAATGGGAGTTTTGGCTGAATAAGGACAGCAGGATACAGGCCCTTGTGTTATAACAATTATATTGAAATATGGAATTTCAATACAGTTACTGTGCCAGTAAAATATACATAATCGGATAACATCATCCCCATGTGAAAGGTCACTAATTCTGTAGTTTTCTTTTGTTTTTCAAGTAAATTCTAGTACTGAGGAAGTCAGAAGCTATGCTAAAAGGGAGTTATTAGTATGCCTAATGGTGACTTTTCTCCTGTTCGTACAAAATGGTATGTAACATAATTCCACATTAAAAATAGAAAATAGTTTTGTGTATTTTGTAATTTGCCTTCCATGGAAATCTAACTGTAGTGGATACTTATGAAAGATCAGAGGAAAAGACCTATAGGACATAGAACTTTATCCACTGATTCAATATTTACATACAGAACAATCAGTATTCGGTTTCTTGTTGTTTCTTGTAATCCAAGGCCCCAATTCTGCAAGGATTTATGCATATACTTATTTTAAGCACTTGAGTAGTCCCCTTGAGTTCAGTGGGACTATTGATGTACTTAGTATTAAGCATGTGTCTAGGTCCTTGCAGGAGCAAGCCCTAAGGCTCTATGAGAGGGTTAGGGTTTGTTTGGGCTTTTTTTTTAAGAGGAAGTATGTTGGGTCTGCTCTAACAAAAATGCAACATATCACTCCAGCTGCATTCCCAGCTGACTGAAGTCTGTTTGATGAGTAATTAAGAGACTTTCTCTTTGGTTTGTTTGACATACTTTACAAAACATGCAAATCTGTTAAAAATCACTTGTTCTTTTAAATGCCACCATTCCTAAGTGATGCATAGTATCTGCTAAATGCTATTCTCTTAGAACCTTAGAAAACAAACACAAATGACACTGTAACTCTTAAAGAGGAATTCTTTCTGTTAAGGTAGTATTAATTTGTTTAGCTATTTGGTTTGACCCGGAACATTATCTATACTTAAAAAAATCATAAACCAATATAAATAGTAAGTACATTAATACCGATTATCACTAGCCATTGGGTGTAAAGCAACCCAGATATATCCTGTTTCATTTAGCCAATAACAGGTGAACACTTCAGTGAATAGAAAAAGAGATGCTAAAGTTTCTAACTAAAGCAGACTCAGAGCTTATATGAAATAAAGCCTTAAAATATTCAAATGTATTTCAGCTTCACTTTTTTTTTTACACTTGGAAGTGTAAAATATATGCTTGTTTATGCAATGTAAGCCACTAATTCAACTTTCTTAATAACAAACTTGTATTGCAAAAAATCTTTTGTATTACTTAGTTTGATACTATTTCATTTGTTTATATGAATGGGATTTTTCCACTTTAATTCTTTCATTGGGAAAGCAAAAAGTAGCTGTTTTTATTCTTTGTATTTTTTTCATGCTATCTATGTATATTCTTCACAGTTTATTAATGCTCAATCTTACTATACAATTTAAAAACCCGAGTATTCGGAATAATAATAATATTGATGTTTACAATAGCTGTTATCAATTATCATAAGATTAAGGATGCCCTCAGTGAAGCAGTGGGATTATAAAGACTTGTTAAAACAGACATAAATAACACAATTTTTATATTTTTAAGATATGTCTGGTATATTTAAAAAGCAACATACTTTTTGTAACCACTGGTTAGTTACGCCTATTGTTTGAGGTTGGACATATGGTAGTATTTTTTAACTTGCTGTACTAACTCTTGTAAGTGTATTGCTTATTTGTGGGAAGCACTTCATTCACTTATTTGAAGCTGCTTCTTACTGATACTTTTTATTATTGAAAAATGACTGCACCAAACATCAATAGGTTGCAAATGATATAAAAGTTATATTTAACTTGTATCAAATATGACCATTTTCAGAAAGGCCCACGTATTTTGCTAAACTACTTCTTTTTAAAGTATTTCAGATGTCTGTAATTGCTGTTACTTTTCAGTACAGCTTAAGGTATCAATATCAACTATATTTGAATATCATAAGTAGTGAATTGCTCTAAGCAAAACAAAAACATGTCAGTTGCCCAGGTGACATTTTGTAGCAAACAAGGAAATCACAACTCCAAGAAGTGTTGTATTTTATGCCAACAACAATATGACAGTTTTCTCTGTAAAGAAAACATGACACTTTTCCAAATATCAGAGGATGCCTCCGCTGCTCAAGGGATTCCTGTACTGTCACTGAAATGGAAGGTCACAGGCTGGTTTCATGATTTCTATAGTTTCAAAATGTTGTGGTAGAGTGTTTGCACGCTAAATGCTGTAGGCTAAGGGAAATCTTTCCCTTCATCTCTGAAAGAAGTGACAGGAAGAAAAAGGTCCTACTTTGACAGCAGTAACCTCTAGGTCTAGAGGTTCTGCCCCAAGCAACTCTGAAGTAAAATTACCTATGTTAATATGTTGTCGTTGCTGTCATATATATAAAATACACACGTGTGTGTGTTGTTAGGCTTATCCCTAGAAAAGGGACTATGTTTAAACATTGAGACATTGGACTATATCTAGTGCCAATGCTAGGGAACATTGAGTTCAGCTTATTCTCAGCTGCCTTAAGTAGGTGGGGGGTTAGTTTGAATCAGTGCAAACACTATCGTAAGGGATAGGACTGCTTCTCTGAGGAGTCTGAAGAAGTCATGGTAACTCTGCCCATGTATTTCTGGCAAATGTATTTGCAAAGGAGAGAGGGTCATTTTATGTATATAAAATATACATCTGCCTCCCTCCCCCACCCACATATATGTTATAATGAAAAATTTGAGGCTGGATTTGTATATACAGATAAGCTGATGAAAATAGAAAAGTTGTCATTTCCGTGTGTGCTTCATAGTTTGGGACATAGCTGAACAGTGACAAGTGTTCATGTCCTGTTTTTACCTGGTCTTCATAGTGCTAAAGAAATGAATGTGTTTACATGCAATTTCTTTTGAGAAGTAGGGTTTCCCTTTTAGCTCTGAGATGCAGAATGGGCCGAATGCTGCTTGCTATGCTGGTACATAATTCCTGAAGTTTAAATAAATAGACTCTTGCTTAAAGCGAGAAGAATATTAACTTTGATAGGGAGTGGATCAAAACACATTTGTTTCCAACATTCCTCCTTCCTTTATTTCCCCCCTCCCCAAAACAAAACACCAAGCCCCCCAAAACAAAACCACCTTAGTCTATAGATTATATATTTCCTGCTGCCCATTTTATAAGCAATAAGAATGTAATAACTGAGGGCAACTCTATAGTAATATTTATATGGGTCAAGTGGCTTAAAAGTATGCAATAAATGTAAAGTTATGAACCACATTGCCCCATTTTAAATAATGCAGCTAGCACCAAGATATTATGTTTCATATTCTGGAAAAAGGTGTTTCAGCAAAGGCTGTAGGAGAACAACAGACATGAAAAGTTATACTGATCCCATAATAAAGTCACTGCCTGCTTAATATGGTGTGTTATGTAGAGCTCCGGATTTTAATAGCAAACCACAGCAAGAATGTCCCAGATGATATCAACAAAACCTTAGCTTTCTCATTAGCAATCAGCAAATTCTCCTGGTGTCTGCTGGTTTCAAATAAGGGCAAGTGCCTCTATTCCTAGTGTGAAGCCCAATAGGATAATAGAAATAATGTAGTCTAATCAGTGGTGAACACATGAAATCCCACATTCATAACAGGCTGGAGTGAGTTTGGTGACTACCATTCAGCAACTTTTAACAGTTTCCACAATCCTGAAAAGCAGGTATGGTGTAATGTAAAGGAAGAGAACAGACATATGAACATTTCTGCTTTGTGCAGCTGCTCTTAAATTCTTTATATGAGCCCGGTGTGTGAGAACAGCTTCTTTCCTATAGTGGGAGATTTTGTGAAGATAATACCAAAGGAAGATTTTTCTAAGGCTATTGCATGAAATATATGAGAAAATGTTAAATGCAATGTGTGTGTGTGCATGCGTGCTTCTGTTTTGGCTGGCAGGCAGGTGGGATTCAAGCTAGTCAAACTATCTGCCACTTTTATATATCAGATCAAATATTTGTCATCAATACACAAATAAACATCCCTTTGCAACAATAATGTCTCCACACTCTCCATACCTGAGCTGTTACCTGTGTTTTCTCTTGTCTATGTTAGATAGTAATGGCTTTTTTGTGTTTTTGTAAAATGCAGTGTACATTTACAGCACTATATGAACAAACATAAGAACAACCATTGTTGTTAGAAATTATAATAAAAGTGTGAAGGACACAGATCTTACTCTGACTCTTTACCACCAGATTCTTTTTTCAGCTGTTAGGTTTGCATGATGTACAGCTGTGGAATATTGACAATATGCTTGGGTGAAATGTGGGGTGCTGTTAGGTTCTGGGACAGTTTTGTATGCCAGATTTTCTTCCTGTTCTTTATCTGACTTTTCCATGTTAGAATATTATCAGCACGTACTTTAAAACAATTTTATCATCTTTTTTAAACATGTTCGATACATCTGAAGAATCGGAACATTACAGATATGCATAAGTAAGGAGATGCAAGCATAAGTTGCTGTAGTGTAAACAAAGAAGTACTTTAAGAGCTGCTTAACTATATTTTAAATCCTAGATCAGCCTAAAGTTATTCAGCAATTATATCTGCATTTGCAATGCATTGGAAAAAATCAGTGGTTAATGGTTCCTGAGCTCATTTCTTAGCATACTGAGCTATGTTATATAATAGCAATGATTGCTGGCTAGCTTAAGAATCTCAAAAGGCTCACTCTTCTAGTATATTTTGTGTTACTTTATTTTTGGTAGAGGGCTTCTGCATAGGCATAATAGTTGAGATTTTAAAAAAAAGCACTGTAAGTTTGGCTCCTAAATTCATATTTAGATACCTTAGTGAGCATGATGCACAGCACATTTGAAAATCACGTTTGTTATTTAGGTGTCTTATTATGGTTTTAGGAGCCTAATTTTACACACTTATTTTGAAAATCTTGACCCAAATATTTTATATGCTTTTGCCCAGGAGATAGTGAAATAATAATAATAATAATTAATAATAACAACACCTAATAGTCATATGGGGAACACAGAAGAAAGCCTAAGCTTCTCCCACAATACAATCCAAAATCATTAGCTGTAACCACAGATACATCTTGTGGCTCATACCTTGCTCCCCTTTCTCCTATGGTCAGTCCTGCTTCAGACCTTTCATAGGCAGGAATTCTTTGACATTGATGCAACTGTACTACTGCAAATCTCTACTATAAACATACTGCAGTGACCTCCATAGACACAGCTTATCTCAGTTTGAAAGAGGGGTAAGCCACTTTTTACAAGTCACTTTTTACATTGGTGCAGCATATTTACATTAGGGGCTTATATACAGCTACATTGGTGTAACAAACCCTATCGTAGACAAGCTTTCAGTTTAATGTCATGAATAAGACGAGCAAGTGCTAATGGGTCATTGTCATTCATTCCAGTATACACTATGTGCATCCACTATATACTTGGATATTTTTTTATTTGTAGATCTAGACACCTGTAAATGTTATAGGTCAGCAAAATGTCCTTTCTGATTGGTCACATTTCTGGACTGAAATATGGCAGCTGTTGCCAGCACATAACAGCGCTCATATTCACAAGTGGTGAGGAGTCCAGCTGTATGTTGCATGTAAGAGATAATACCTCCATCAGCATGGTGTCATCCAATGCTAAGATGAGGCATTTGTGCAGTAGTGATTCAGAAGCAAGAGTGAGTGCCACCTATGGAATGTCCACAACTGCAATACTCCAACTTGACTTTGGCTATCTCCAAGCCAAATGCTGACCCAAACCAGTTTTGCTTAGTTTGTGAGATCTTGACAACTTCACAGTCCAAGGTGGGTTGGCGGCAAGTTGTTTTCCTATGTCCATGATATAGAAAGAAACATACACAATACTATTTATGATGTGTATATTTTGTAATACTACTTGGGAAAAGCTGTATTGACAAATACATATAAATGTGTCTATTATTAACAACAATCGAAAAGAAAAGCCATATAAAGGTAAACAAGTGGTGAAAATGTAGATTAAAAATACTGGTTCATGCAAACATTTTGTAATGTCCTAGGAACATACCTGCTTGGATAATAGGGAGGTTCACAGAGGCTCAAACTGTATAAGTTTAAATTTTTGGCTAATTTTTGACTGTGAAAAATCCAAATGTAAGATGCCCACTAGGGAATGAGTGTTTAAAATCTGTGGGTAAACTTGTACTAGAACGGATTTTTTGGCTGAAACCCCTCAAGACTAAAATCATCTGTGGGGACCTTTCCCTAACTGGGGAGCAGAGGTCCACACAGCAACCTCAAGTGTTCAAATTGGATTTCTGTGTAGTAGCCATGTTAGTCTGTGTCAGCAAAAAAAAAAAAAAAAAGGAATACTTGTGGCACCTTAGCGACTAACAAATTTATTTCAGCATAAGCTTTCATGGACTTCAGTCCGCTTCGTCGGATGTCTAGTGGTGTCTAGTACGTCCCTGGCATCCACCAATGATGCTTTTATACTTCTGTAGCATCTTTAATCCACTCATTCCTAGATTTTATTATCTTCTACTTCTGGGCCCTGATCATGAAAAGTGTATTCAGCAGTTGTGGTGCAAAGCATCAGCAAGCCCCACTTCTAACTGGGCTGGTGCTGGCTGAGGATGTGCCAAGCCAATGAGAACAACACATCCTTGAGCAGCTTCAATCATCCAGGCTCCTCTGGCTCTCTGGTCACTAGAGAAAGCTACCCCTCAGATGGTGGAAAACCTGAGGATGATGGGAGAGGTGATAACTCTGCTGCTGTTCTCCAGGTGGTGATGTTACCTTCCTGTTTTTGTTAGAGTTGTTGCCTACTGAGGATATTTTTTTGGCCAGCTACTTAGAAAGAGGGAGTGCTTTAATATTGAAGGCAGATATCAAACTGAGAATTTTGATGGAGGAGCTGGAGAGGTTTGAGCAGCTATGCTGGATCACAGAAACTGGAGCTGGGCCCTTCAGTCCAGTTTAATTCAGAGAAAAAAAAGAGAAAGAGAGACAAAGAAAGGACACTGATACCACTGGGCTTTATTTTTAAATGCTACTACTGTTCAATGGGAGTGGAATAAAAGGAGGGTCACTTCCCAGAAGTGATGTAACCCCTCTAATGAGTATATGTTAGTACTAAATGAAGATAGATGAAAGAAATAATAAAACAGGAGGGGAAGGGGAAATCTGCAATCATGGCACACAGACGTTCCTTTAATATGTAGGCATCCAACATCAGTTTCAAAAAATATTACCATGTTTATAATTTTGAGGAGATTTAAATAAGGACCTGTTGGCGATTTACATTTGCATATTTCTAAGCCACTTAGTTGTTTAAGGACAAAGCTAACAAAATAATACGTATTACCCAAGCTTTCAAGACATCAAAGATGTCTTCTTCAAGCCTGAGTTCTGTTAAAATGACACTTCTAAGAACTGAGCCTAAAAAGCATAGTTGAGAATTGTAGCTTTCATTGTATCCCACACGTAAAGAATGGAGCCTTTGAGGTTTCTAAACCTTGTGTGTCTATCTTTTTTGCTAGTCTAAAAAGGTATAATTAGTAACACATTGATGTCTCTTTCTGTTTGTTCTACCTCACAAGACACTTCTCTACTAATTTAGAGCAAAGCTAATGCAATGTTTAGTATTTACTTGATTTCACAAAATTACATTTTTTTCCCAACACAGTTGCAAAGGCAAGAACAACACTTTAAACCTGTTTAAACCTAATAAAGACCTGATTCAAAAAGCAGGGCAATTCGAAGTGATATGGGACCAGGGAAGCAGAGTGTGTGGAGGGAAACTTAGTCTTGAATTAGGATTACAAAATGCCTGAAATACTCTCCTTGAAAACTTGAGAGAGAATGCAAGGAAGCAACATATCCTCCTCCAGTTAAAGACCTGTAACTGGACTAGACCATTACTAAATACCATAAAAGAAATCAAGATAAAACCAAGGAATAGCGCTGCAGAGCAATGGAAGGGGACAGTCACTTCTTTCTTTGCTAATGCTGACTGTAGCTGCTGTATGTGGCGGTAAAATATTTCTACAAATCAAATGAAGATTTTAAACAATACTTAGTAGCAGGCTATGGTGGGGGAATTGTCACAGGCATTTACACAAGGTAAAAGTAGAGCATATGATAGAATGTGATCTGTGTGTCACAGTAACTTTGGACTGCAACTCCACACTGAAAGCCTTTGAAGCCTATAAACTATGAAATTTTAATCATTAACAACCTCTTGGGGATCTAGTGATAATACCTATAGGACAACTTACAGCTTTTCTGTCAGAAGTAAGAGAGACCATAATAGCATGTTATGAGCACCATTGATCTCTCATTTTGAGCAGTTGAATGGTCAAAGCTGAGTTCTACTAGTGAACTCTTCTGTTTATTAAGCACACCAATACTCACAATTAGCCCAACATATGTTGTGAAGGAAGCAACATTATCTGATTGGTAATTTAACCACTTAAGGACATTTCTCAACATTGCTTCATGGCTGTTCTGCCTTTGAAGGAAGATGATTTTTTTATAATTAGCAACATGAAAATTGACAGTGAGTGGGGTAGTTTGTGCAGATGGAACAAAAAAGAATTGGTTTGTGGAAAGTGAAAAGGTACAGTATGTAAATAAAAATGAATCTTAACCTCATTATGTGGGCTCTTTTGAATAAATGTTTAGCCTTTAAGTGCCAGCTGTCATTCTATGCATGGCCTGTCTTCTTACAACTAACCTTTCAGTCACCTCAGCTTGTCTCCCTAACTTGTCCTATTATGCAGTACCAAGCTGAGTCATTGTTTCAAGCAGGAGGTGACATGTTAATAGCTTAATAATAGTATAATCTCACAAATAATAATATGCTGTCACACTGTCTGAAGCACAATGTTTACAGGAGAAGTGGTAATGTATGATGACAGTAATTTGAATAAAAATGAATTTACTGCTCTTGTCTCATTTGCAGTAAATTTTCGCATCTTTCATGCACAACTGGTGCTCCATGACCTCTTTCATTATTGTGTTCTCAGTGACTGCTGCTTGCTTTAAAGTGAAAGGCAGGCAAATGAAACAGAAACCTGCAGCTTAATAACTGATTTCCAGAAAAGAGTTCACACCGTGGCTTCTGAAAATCTCACTTCATTTGTTTACTAAGATGATACCGTGTCAGGCAGGCTGTTTAATTAATACAATCTGGAGGTGCCGATTGAAAAGCAGGCATGAGCTGATATGATTATGTATTGACAATTTACAAAATTATTGTCATTAAAATGTGTCAGAGGGAAAAAATTGTTTGGAATACAGAGAGGATCATTTGATTTGAAATTAAAGTTTGTGCAGCTTAAGAAAACATATTTTAAATGCTCTTGATGTTTAACATGGAGAAAAGCAATCTCATGCTTTCTATTTGATATTGGTGAAGTGTCAAAAGCTAGTCACTTTATTGGCTTTAGTTAATTATAAATGCATATCTGTATGATAATGGACAAGTTAAACTTAAAAATGCTGTCTGAGTATATAAAGCATTTGCTTTTTGTTCTCAAGAGGTTTTAACTGGTTCTGATCCAGGATGCTAGTTTGATGCTGTGATATTCTACCATTGGTTTCTTACAGATGTCATAGGTGTACTGTTATTCTGGCAAATACATAATCAATCCCATTCTAGCTAAATCCTTACTTTCAAAAATCTAAATTAATACATTCCAATTACGGGGATTTTTTCTTTAAAAAGTGTTATGAAACCATATAGAGTATTTGATAAAAAAGAAGACAGTTTGCAACACGTGACTGATATGCCTGTACTAAATTTAATTAGCTGGAATGAGGGCAACTAATTGTAACTGCTAGGACTCAAAACAGTGAAAAGAATGACTTTGCAGAAAAGTACTATATTTCATAGGAGTACAAGTGAATGATAAACAGAGAACAAGAAATGATGTTCCTGGGTTAAAATAATTAAGACCATAAAGTATTAATATGTATATTCTGTTTTTCATTTACTTTTACCTGTGAATCCAACATGTTGAATACAGGGGATTTCTTTTTCTTTTTCTTTTTTCTTTTCTTTCTTTCAGAGTAGCAAATTAAGTGATGTTAATTGAAGATTGGTTGCCTAATTAATTTTTCAGGAGTAGCTTACCACTTGAATGTGATTTTTTTTTCCTAAACGGCAATGAAGTTTTTGATTTTTGGAATGAAGCCTTGGTGCAGATGCTACGGGGGATATAGTAATCGGCATGGTAAACTACACTTAAAGTAGCTATTTGTGCTCACAAAGGTATAGGCAAGGTACTCAGCACCATTTATGTCATTAAAAGCCTGATCCTGCCACCAGTAAGAGGACCTTACGCCTTGGGTTTTGTGCAAAATGCTCTCAGAGATTTTTAAAAATAAGAAAGTAAATTTCTCACCCTCAAAGTTGAGTCAAATGAACATGTTAAAAAAAAAAGATACTCTTTTAGCATATTAAAGCTCTGATTCTGCTAAGACTTGTGCACATGCTTAATATATGCAGTGTAGGTATTCCCAGGGATCAATTCTGCTGTTCTTATTCATGGGGATAGATCTTACACACGTGAATAAGGACTGCAATATTGGGCCTTTGCACCATTCATGCAGGTAGCTCATATTTCGCAATAGCCACCAGTGGGACCCTAACTTACTTGAATAGCCTCTATAGGAAAATATAAAGTGTGTGTTAGAGAGATTAAACTGGAAGGGAACAGCCAAACAGCTACAGTTCACAGATGAACAACATTTTTCGCAGTTAAAATTTTTAAAACTGCAATTGTTTTAAAATGGGTCAAAATTCTGCCTTTCTATATTGTCCGAACTCCTCTTGAAATAAATAGCAGGTGTATGCATGTACTGAATGAAGAGCTGGGATCATTATGATATTTTAAAAATATATACTGTGAAATATTTCTATATATATATTTCTAATTAAATATGAATTAATTTTTTCATTTTTAGTTTTAAACTGGGTGTCACATTTTCATTATAAAAGTGAATGAGCTGAAGCCTGCAATCCTTATCCAGATAAAACGCCAATTCATGTCAGAGCCTGATCTTGTTTATAGCACAGAAGGCATGAACCACAAAGGAGCTCAGCTGCCACGGTGATGGGAGCAGTATGAGATTAGTTCATTGCATCTGATTAGCACTTTAGCTCCCATTACACTCAAGAGTAACTGTGACACTAAGCACCTCCCAGATCAGGCCCCGAGTAAGGGTGGCAGGATTTGACTCATTTAACAGCACTTTTTCTCATAATTACTACCTGTTAATACTACACAATACAGTATAATAAGTAGGGGCCACATTATCCCTTGGGTCCCCTCTTCACATAGATTTCTCATTTCCATCTGGGAAGGTTGAGGGGATCAGTACCCTTTGTGACATTGTTCTCCTCTCCTAGGACCCCATGGAGGTCTCCCAACAGGACTCAGGATCTGCACACAGTGTGCCTGGTACGGGGCCAGGATGGGAAACACATTTTCCCCCACTGCCCCTGAAAGGGTTCCATTCAGAAGTGAATATAGACCAGGACTGTATTAACTTTTCAGAGGGTGGCCCCTTTGTGCTATTCCAGGAGATCCACTTTAAGAGGCTCCAGGAGTGGTGGCTGATGCAGTGGGAGGAAAGCAGGAAGAGCTGCAGGGGATCTTGAAATGGCACAGAAATTCAGGGCATCTATGCAGATGATCCAGTGTCAATGACAGGATCCACCTGAGATTTGGGGGTTGGACTTACTATTCCATAGGAGTGAGGGAGGGCAAACCATGCCACCTCTGACAGAACAATGTGGAGAGAACTCTTTGAAGGAAACATTATGGAGTTTTAATCACCCTTGGTTTACCCCTGAAGGACATTATGGGGAAGAGGGACTTTGTGGCCTTATGCTAGTAATTACCATTGAGGCTGAAATTCTAATAAAGCAGTTAAAGTATGTTATACAGAAAATATTTTACCAGAGGTACAATACTGCTATGAGACTCAAGAAAACATATGTAGTTCCCATATTCTTTATTGGCCTCTGCATCTATGCACAAATGGCAGAAAATCTAACAAAAATTGCTAATAATCAGAGGAAATGGCTGGTCTTAGGGGCCGATCCTGTTCCTATTGAAATTGAGAGCAAAACGTCTATCACCTTTACTGAGAATTTCAGGAACATAGGGCTCAGTCCTGCAAAGTATTGAAGCATGTGCTTAACTTTAAACATATGAGTAATCTCAGTGAAGTCAGTGTGTCGACTTGTATGTAGAAAGTTAAGCATGTGCTAGGTGCTGTGTGAGATCAGGGCCAGAGTGCTCAGTACCTTTCAGGGTTGAGCCAATATTTATGGCCCAGCTTGGTTTGTTTATGTGAGTACTCACACTGGCATCAGTGGGGCTACTCTCTCTCTAAGCCAAGGGTACTGTGATATAGCCTACTCATTGTAATAATTTATAAGCAATCAATTTCTTAAAAGAAGAGCAAAACCATTTTTCATTATATAAATTGCTATTCTCTTTTTATGTGTGCTAAACTCTCTTCTTGTTGCATCCAGTTTCATTATCTTCTGTTTGCAGCTGCTTTGTATCCTGTTAAAGGATCTGCAGTCCTGAAGAAATCTCTGAATGTGCAACTGGGCCCTTAAAATGTACCGTATATGTGCCAACATGATGGCAATAGGATAGGTGCTAACAACTTTCTGCCTTTCTTTGCATAGCCGTAGCTGTTGCAGCATTGTTACCCTCTCTCTTCTGAAAACCTATGGAAAGAAATATAATATTCTCTAAGGGCTTGTCTACAGTACTGCTTAAGTCATAAGTTACATCGCTCAGGGGTGTGAAAAAGCCACCCCCTGAGCGACGTACATTACATCGACATATAGCGGTGTCCTCGCCGTGCTATGTTGGCGGGAGATGGTCTCCCGCCAACATAGCTTCTGCCTCTCACTGAGTGGGAGTATTATTCTGACAGGAGAGTGCTCTCCCATCAGCATATCGCATCTTCACAGACACGCTACAGCAGTGCAGCTGGGCCGATGTAGCACAATAGTGCAGAGTAGCCCTAAGTCCAGGAAGGAATTTGGTTTTTTCCTGCCTTTTTTTTTAAAAAAAAACTTTAATGTTCCTTTTAGTTCAACCCAGCAGTGTTTAATCTCACTTTGGAAATCCCAATACTGTGAATTTTTAAAATATTTTCTTTGTGACATCATTAAGCTTAATAATTATTAACAGAGTTTGACTCTCTCTCTCTCTCTCTCTCCTTTTTGGGTTTTGGCTTGTGGAATTTCTTTCATGTATATGAAAGGTCTTTTTTCCCTAGCTCACTGATGTTCAAGAGGACATCTAGTCCTCTGTGTTGTGTTTGAAACTAAAAGGTCCGTTTTGTTGCTGAATGCTCCTTTTTAACTATTTAAATGCAGAAGAGTCTGATAAAGTTCTTAGTCAGACATGTTTATCGCTGGCTCTAAAATCTCTGCTTAAAACAGCCAAAGTAGCCCTAAAAGTGATTAGTTATTTTCCATTTCAAAGGTTTTAAGGTACAAAAATACACTCTCCTGTTTTTGAATATGTTTATTGGAAATAATATATACCGGTTTTGGACCCAGTCCTACTTATATGAATGTCAATGGGAGTTTTACCACTAACTTCAATGGGGAGCAGGCTCAGGCCCTTACGGTATTTGGTGCTCAGTTATAAGTTAGTGCTCACTCTAATCACCTTGTTCTCTAAAGGAAAAAGATACTAAACAGGAACCATCTGGTAATACGTTCTGTACCTCTTAATTACGACGTTTTGAGTGGCACCTAAATAAATTTAATTTACAAGCACATGACTGCTAGGCAAAAGCTCTGTTGATAATTTTATTATTGTAGTATACCGTCCTGCTTAATGACTCAGGTCCAGTAAATTTAGGAATATTTAGATTGATAGAAAAAAGTGATATTTTAAAAGACACAAACCTGTTTCATATTCATGCAATATATTTTAAAAAATGATTTGGAAATGTACTACTACTATAGTTAGCATACTTTTATAAGACAGTTTGCTTCCTATTATCTTCAACAGATAAAATATTATAGATGAAAGTGATTTTTTGATAAACAGAATGAGTTCTTGTAGGTCTGAAGAAAGACTATGTTGTTATACGTGTCCATGTTAGTTATTGTACAATCTATATGTTCCTGTACAGATGTATTGTAGTATTTAGACAATTTTCTCTTTGTTAGCTGCAGGAACAGATCAATATTACAAAGAGGATAGGTGACTCAGTGTATTAGTCTGTTGGCTTTTCATCTCTGGATCCCTAGGTCTAAATCCAGTTGTTAGTTACAAGGTGAGATGAGACTGAGCCACAAAGTTTGATTCTGGATCTTTATTGGAAATTCCCCCAAATGAGGATGAGGGTTTTAAATCCAGGGTTTTGGTTCCAGTCTATCTGTAGTCACAAGTAAAAACGCCTTGATTGTCTCATACCAGTGGAAATTAGTCTGTATTATACAATCCACAGATAATTTGGCACAGTTCAGCATGATTGGCAGTCTTCACCACAGAAAAGCCCAGGACTGAAATAGCTGAGGTATTGCACATTCAGGCTAGAGGAGTATATGCAGAGATATGCAGGTTTGCTTACACTCAGTGCCTGCTCACACCAAGCCTGGCTTTGGTCACTGCTATTACTCCTTCACTTTTATGAGCACTTTTATGGCTTGGTAGGTACAGTAGTTCTAGAGCAGCGGTTCGCAAACTGTGGTTTGGGACCCCAAAGTGGATTGCGATCTCATTTTAATGGGGTTGCCAGGGCTGGTGTTAGAGTTGCTGGGGTCTGTGACTGAAGCCAAAGGACGAGGCCAGGTAGGGTGATCAGACAGCAAGTGTGAAAAATCGGGACAGGGGGTGGGGGATAATAGGAGCCTATATAAGAAAAAGACCCCAAAACCGGGACTGTCCCTATAAAATCGGGACATCTGGTCACCCTAAGGCCAGGGCTGAGGCCGGGTGGGCCAAAGACCAAGGGCTTCAGCCCCAGGCAGGGAGTCTGTAGCCTGAGCCCCGCTGCCCAGGGCTGAAGTCGAAGCCTGAGCCCTACCATCCAGGGTCGAAGACCCTAAACTAAGTTGACTTTCACTTACTGTGTGCTTGTACTCAATCCTGGTTGGGGCGTATAGATGTTATTAAATTACAAATAATACTAATTCTCTGGTGTTAATAAATTTTGTCAATAATGCACCATTGTTTCCTAATGTGCGTCCAAAAGGGAAAAAATAGGAGGAGACTGAAATAGTGTATTTGCCAACTAAAAAAAAAAGTAAGAAAAAAGTAGGAGAAATATGCAGCCTAAAATCGTGTTGGCCATTTGTTTGGAATAAACTTCATACCTTTCTCAGGGCTGCATAAAAAGCAAAATATCCTTACTCCTAAATTCATGATAAATTAAAAAGAAAAGAAAATATAGTACCATCAACAATATTCTATATTGGGGTTTTTTCAGTTGCAGCTGATCTTGTCATCAGAAAACAACTTCTTCTTTAGGTCTTGCCTAGAAGTATAAGAACACTAGGCAACAAAAAACTTCATACAATTTTTAATCCACTTAGCAACTCAGGGCGGAAAATACATTTAAATTCACAGAGGCTCTGATAAAATAGGAAGAGACAGGATATATGATATGATCACCCCCAAAACAAGTTTGTACAGTCGGATTTCAGTACAGTTAGCTATCTGATCGGAAGGCAGAAAATCCACAATACATAGCACACTATTCTAATGCACAATGTCATATCTGGATTTGCAGCTGATATTTAAAGAGGGCACTTGCTTTACTTATGAGATTAAAGGCAATGCTCTCTTTTAAAAATGAAGTCCTGCTGTGTTTTGCACCTTTTGACACTTATTAATTTAGGTCATTAAAAAGAGGCTAATTAAAAAAGAATGTCAAACAAAAGAGTAATTTGTCTGTTGCAGAGCTTAGTTCTTCATGTACGCTGACTGGAGGCAGTCTGTATTTAAACGTTGGGTACAGAAAGCAGTGATAGCCACTAGGGTATGCTTGGAGCTGGTCATGGCTTTTGGCTAGACTGTGGTCCATCTCATTATGCACCTCATAAAGAAGAGAAGTCATTGTCATCAAAATTAGCTGAAGCTGGAATTTACATTCATGGAAATTTTGGTTTCACCACTGTCCTCTGGGGCTGGACAATAAAGGAAACCTTTTACCAGCTGCAGTTAAAGTAAGTGAAGTTCAATAAATGCTTAGTGCTTAGCATTTCTGAACTTACTGTGCTATATATAAGTGATATTTTACAACCAAGGAGAATTTTGTACAAACAGCTTATGAAGTTCCTAGTTCACAAGATACAGTACTGCACATCAAAAAAGTGTATTATAAAAAGACCCACTTTTTATAACTGCTATTTATCCCCTAATGATGCTTCTGTTCCTCTAAATGGACTTTTTGTTACTAAGCAGTTTATCTTTCATAGTGAAATGTTATCTTTTCACAACAGTAAAAATCCATCTATGGGACTGGCCTGGTTCAGCATAATTTTTTAGCTCTACAGAATGTTCAGAACAAAACTCCAGCCTGAGTTTTGAAACTTTTGAAAGTCAGGCAATGTTTGTCAGTCCAAAGGTTCATGAACGGCCCCTGAATCTTCCTGGTGAACCCATGACCAATTCCAAGAGAACACTGGTTTTCATCAAAGCCATGAGAAATTCAGGGATAGGGGACGGTTTATTTTTTTGTGGCTTTCATCCAAAGTAGGGTGAAATTTAGGAATTTTAAATGAGTTTTGCTGTGAGAACTTGCATTCATTTGAACTCAGGAACAAAAAACAACATTTTGGGGGTAGTTAATAAAGAGGGACTGTTCACACAAACCTCTGCAAAGCAAAACTATTGTGCTTTGCACAACTGTGCATAGATCTGGAATTCCCAATCCAGGTTATGGTAATTCCTCCAGAAGGGT
>CM065778.1:120086530-120151530 GCA_033296515.1 Macrochelys suwanniensis | reverse complement strand
GCACCCTCCCGTTTTATGTCATTTTAGCCTCCAAACCTGGATTTGCACTCATGAATCAGGGAGTTTGTTTACAATTGCCCAGTATCAGTGGATGGATCTGCAAAATTGACTTGCCACACTGTTAGGGGCCTGTTTGAGGTTATAAAGTAAAGAGTTAAACTTTGAATAAGTGCATAATCCCACCTAATATCCTTCCACTTTACTCTTACCTTTCCTGCCAAGATACTTCAAGAGCTTGCAATCGCTGGTATAATATATGATAAATAGTGTGTATGGTTCTGTGCCTAGGGAAGAACTCTTGGCCTTAACTGTGACTTTTTTTTATTACAGCTATAATGTTTGGATAGTATTTCTACTTATGTTTCACCTTCCATCTGGAAATTTCAACATGCGTTGCACTTGTTTAGCCTTATAATATCCCTGTGAGGTTTGATTATCAGCACCTTTTTAAAGATAAGGAAACTGAATCAGAAAGGTGAAATTCAGCAATGTTTGGAGAGTCCATGCAAGGCTGTCTTGCATTACTTAAGCCCCATGGGAGGCAAGAGCGTACGTGGAAAGGCCAGACAAGGGCGTTTCCACAGAGGTGTTCCATACCGCAGAGTGTGCTTTCACATTGGCTCCCAATATGTTGGCATGGAAGGGCCATGGGGATGGGCTGTGGGAAGGATCCATGCAAGTGATCCAGAATCCATGCATGGGCATGGAAGGACAGGGAAATAATAAGAGGCAAAGGAGAGCCAGAGAGGAGACTTGTTTTCAGATTAAATTTGAAAATATATAGAGTTGAGGAGGCAGAGCTATACCACAAGGCTGTTCCAGATGGCAGGAACTGCTGAGAAGGAGTTTCTTGCACAAATGGCATCCAGACTGTGTGAAGGATCAGAAAGGAAGCAGGTGCTAAATGCACAGAGGCAAAGGAGGTAAAAAGAGGGTGGTAGGCGGGTGGGTATTTGGCAGAAGGAGGTCAAAGTCTATGCGGCTGGCTTCCTTTAAAAATGAGGAAGTCACTGACTGGATCTTGAAATGAAAAGAAATCCAAGCAAAGTACTTTTGTGACGAGCCAAAGTTTATAGCTGTGAAGTTAACTTAAATCAACCCGAATGGTAATGCTATTATGGTGCCGTTTGCACTTGAAGTTCCATGAGAGTCCATCAAACACGGCTTACCATCAGAATGGGATGATCCGGAAATGCTGGGACAGGAAGCAGTTCTATCAGTGCATGGGAGATTCAGGGGAGTCTATATTCACACATGGATATAAATCATGGGCAAGTCGAGATCCCTAGACAAAGGTTCCCATGTGCAGAGTTAGAGTGGGGAGTTTCCAGTTTGTGAAGAAGCTGCACAGAGAGCCTCTGATCCCCTGTGTGCTTTGTGAAAATTCTCTGTCATAGTTCTATTTGCACTGTCACATTAGCCTCTTGGGTGTGGACCATATTTCAAAGGCACTCAGCACTTGTATCTCCTATTCGTTTCAGTTGGTATCATGGGTCTCGCTACCTATGAAAACCAGGCCTCGTATTTGTGGCATCATGGCTCTCCTGGCTAAGGAGAAGGAATAGCATTGGCTGCAGGTCAGCTCTTCATGGTCTGTAAGGGTGAATCATTTCCCCATAGGAAACCCTTGCACAAAGCCCATTTATTTGCCTTTGTGAAAGGGAAAGGGTTTAGCAGATGGGGAATGGGAGAGTCTCAGCAACATGGTCTGGTATAAGAACGGTCATACTGGGTCAGACCAGTATGGTCCATCTAGCCCAGTATCCAGTCTTCTGACAGTGGCCAATGCCAGGTGCCCCAGAGGGAATGAACAGAACAGGTGACCCATCCCCTGTTGCCCATTCCCAGCTTCTGGCAAACAGAGGCTAGGGACATCATCCCTGCCCATCCTGGCTAATAGCCATTGATGGACCTATCCTCCATGAATTTATCTAGTTCTTTTTTGAACCCTGTTATAGTCTTGGCTTTCACAACAAAACCTCTGGCAAGGAGTTCCACAGGTTGACTGCGCATTGTGTGACAGATAAAATGTGCAAGGATATTTAATGCTAATGACATAAAACAAAGGCAGTCACCGCTTATTGCAACCTTAGAGCAGCAAGAAAAGTAGAGACTGTAGGGAGGTGTTTAACCTTCTTTGTTAATAAAAAAAAAGTTTGGCTTTTCCCTGAATATGAATATTAATAAACTAGTTCAAGGGACCCTATTTTTAATTTCCTTTGTCTTCATTTGGACTTCTACTCCCTCTTGGAGAGGTGTGTACTTAAATGTAGGGGAAAAGGGGATTTAATGAATTACAAAAAGGTTACTTTACATTGAAAATGTGTATTCCTGGCTATTTCCATTTAAAGAACATGACATTCGGGTGGAAATTGCCCCTTATGAACAGGTCATTAATGTCAGCTCTAGTAAAACTGACATCACCTGCTACTATTTTAATTGTGTGTTTTACTAATGCTAACCATTTTCCTGACAATGGCACCCCCATGGCCTTAATGCATCTGTGTAAAATACATAAACCAAGGTCAATATGTAAGAAATGCTTCAAATGCTAAGTACCTTCATCAAGCCAAATGAAAAGTTTGTTGTTTTGCATTCATAAGAATAACAACAACAACAAAAAAATCCTATACAATATATTCCCCAGCTTTTAGTACATAAAAGAGCTTTAAAGCTTTTTAGGATTCACTTTGATTAGCTACTGTTTTGTATGAATAATAGAGTTAAATTTCCAAGATATAGACTTTATTTTCTAACACAAGTGGTATATTAAAAAAAACAACACCACCACCCTGAAATGCTTCTTTAGTGTCATATGTAACGGCAACATTTTCCCCATGGTTTGGGAGGATAGAAAAGAGAAAATGAAATCCAGATTTGTAATTCCTAACAGGAGAAATTTGATCCTTTTCAATGTTTAAGTAATATTTCCTGTAAAACATAGGAGGCCATCTGCAGAGCTGTTTCCAGACACATTTTGAAGTGGCAAGGGCAACTGAAAGAGACAAGAATGGAGGCTGGCATTTCACCTCTGGGAGATGAAACATTAAAGGTTTCTAAAAGCTGGTTCTACAATTTTACAAAGTATTCAACCACTGCATAGTTCATAATTTGTTTAATTTACCTACCTTTTTATAGATATGGGGAGGGGAAAAGCCTCTCTGTAAGAGATAGTATAAAAATCAAGACAGCTGTAAAAAGCTAATGTACAGCTATCAAGAATGCTTCATGATTTTAGTTGATTGAAATTGTATTTTATTCTTAACAGGCTCAATACAGAGGTTATAGGGGAATATTCACCTAAAGCAAATATACAAAATGAAACATATTTGGGTAGACAACAGAAACACTGAACTTTTTTTGCTATTTAAGCCTATTATAGAATTTTGTTTTATTGTTGATCTCTAGGGTCACCTTATGAATTCGTGTTAGTAAAATGTTATGGCCTCACTATAATATTCACTTTGCGAAAGGGCCTGCATTTACCAAATCTCATCCAAAGTCGAATATAAATGAGAAACTTGCATCTCTCTTCATGGAATGTATTTTACACTGGAGTGGTTGTTTTTTGTTTTGTTTTGTTTTGAGCTACAGACAGATTCTAAAATTGAATTCTTGTTCTCATGCCAGAGTTCAGTATAATGTCTGAACAGTGAGGTTTTCCTTTTGATATATGGATTATATTGTTCAAATAGTTAAACTGAGGGCAGATTCTGCCCCTAGATGGGTGCCTGTGAGCTCCATTAATTTCAGTGGGAAATATGTGAGTATCCAAAGGCTGCAAATGGGTAGAACTGTTCAATGTATAATGAGTAGACACCTTTAATGATATGCCTTTATATCCTTTATATTTATATAAACCTTTATATTCTTATCTTTCCACTTTTAAAATCAGTATTTGGTGTAATTTTGAAGTATTGTTGATTATTGTAGCTTTTTATTTTTAATAACATCAGAAACAATCTGTTGGATCTTTCTATCTATTATAAGGTTTTCTCTAGTGTCCATTATTGTGGTATCTAAGCAGATTGCAGGTAAATGAGATTAGTACAGCAAAGTCTCCAGTGAACTTCAAGGAGTCCTCTGCTCTACTCCCTTCACTGGTTACAGGAGGATCTTTTTTGGGGGGAGGGGAAAGTGAGTTGTATATATATATTTCCAGTTATAATGGGAAAGTTTTCTATATAAATTGTCTCTGTGTATGCAATAATATAATATACAATAAAATATGCTTGGGAACAATATTGTCCATGGGAACTATGCATGGGAATTATATATATATTTCTGACATCTACAAAGAAATGAGATACATGTTTTCTAATCCTTTAATCATTCCCATGGCTCTTCTTTGAACCCTTTCCATGTTTTCAACATTTTTCTTGAAGTGTGGACACCAGAATTGGATAAAGTATTCCAGCAGTCATTGCACTATTGTCCAATACAGAGGTAATATACAGTCACCTCTCTACTCCTATTGGATATTTCCCTGTTTATACATTCAAGGATTGCATCAGTTCATTAAGCTACATTATCTCACTAAGAGTTCATGTTCGGGTCATTATTCACTGGGACCCCCAACTCCTTTTCAGGGTCACTGCTTGCTAGAATAGACTCCTCCATCCTGTAAGTTTGGCCTGCTTTCTTTGTTCCTAGATGTTTGACCTTACCTTTGGTCATATTGAAATGGATATATTTTGCTTGTGCCTTGTTTATCAAGGCATCAGGATTGCTCTGTACCTGACCTGTCATCTTCATTATTTACGATTCTGCCAATCTTTGTGGAAGGGAAAACTACAGATGCTGACTTCCCTCCATGAGCATGCATGATGGGGAGTTTGTTATCCTTATGTTCTAATCCCAACTCTACTATTGACTTGCTCTCTGACCTTAGGCAGGTCACTTAAGCCTCAGTTCCCCTTTGTAAAATGAAGGTTATGATGTTACACAGTGTTTGTACACGATGCATTGGAACCTAGGTATGAAAAGCAGAAGTGCAAAGTATTATATTGCATGCTATTTATAAATGATGAGCCAGATCCTCTAGGACTCAATCTGCCAAGGGATGATCGTCCTCCAGTTCTGCACGGCATATGTAAGGGCTCTTATGTGTCACACCTTCCTGCTGTCATTGCAGTAGGGAAAAGGGAGATAGGGCATTTGGCCTTTATGCTAAATTGATCCTAGGTTGTGTTTTCAGCTCCTTGTGGCTGTAGCAGACTGGCGTATGATAGAGCAGCATCCAGCCTGCTGCAGCATAGCACAGGTGAAATAGTCACGCATAAGGCCATTCCTATATCAGGGAAGTGCAAAGGAGGAGAGCTGTAAACCACTTTGGCTACACTAGAGTATCTGACCCAATGCTACATCTCAATCAAATTTAATCAGTTTGAATATCTACAGTTTGAACCTGTTATTATCATAAGAACCATAGGCGCCGACTCCGTGGGTGCTCCGGGGCTGGAGCACCCACGGGGAAAAATTGGTGGGTGCTCAGCACCCACCGGCAGCTCGCCGCCAGCCCTGGGACCTGCACCCAGCTCACCTCACCACCGGGGGACATTGTGGGGCCCCGCCCCCAACGCCGGGCGATGTTGCGTCGGTGTCGGGGGCAGGGCCCCGCAATGTCGCCCGGCGTCGGGGGCGGGGCCCCACCCCCGACGCAGGACGTCAGCCCCCACCGGCGCCAACGGAAGTTGGCGTCTGTGATAAGAACAACAGCTTTTTATGTTTTCAAGTAACAAATCAAATATTTTTGCTCATATGTATTATTTTCATATGTGTGCTCTCCCTCACGAAGAGCACACATGTTGCTGGTACATTTGCAAATATGTGAATATATGTGACATATCTATTTTTACCCTTATGCATTAGCTCACTTATTTTTTCTTGTTCTAGCAGAAGTTATGACATTGAGTTTCCAAGTTAACACAGCTTGAGCGGTAGGATACATACGAAACCAGTTTCAAGATTAGTTTTTTCACAATATTTTGCACTTTCCATCAGCTTTTTTTGGCACAAGGTACTGTAAAATTATGACTGTAAGATCTGATCCTGTATGAAGTCAGAAAGAACCTTCAGATCTGTCACTTCCATTTCCTTCAAAAGAAAAACCCTTCCTACAAGGACAACACGTATTACAGTAGAATTAGAAGTGAGGGCTGGTATTTTTGTGAGGTACAAATCGAAGGCATTCTCCATATTGTTAGAATACCGATTTTACCTTATTGGTGTGTAGTACCCACTACAGTACTGAGTCCCCAGAGATGCATGTGTTCTCATGAGATTACTTCAGCATCACATTACTGCTAACACATATCCATTATATATACACTTTCAGACAAGTGGAAGTGTTTTCAGAAAAACAATCTGGAATCTTGGCGTAAAACTCAAGTTTCCTGTCAAAGCAAACAGAGTAGCCTCAAAGAGGACTTATTTTTATTTTGTTGAGACAAGTATGTTGTTTCTGGATTATTATAAGGGGAAATACAGCAGCTATCAGTCTTCAGTTTATTTGATAAGCTTCTTTGACAACCTGAGCAGAACTGGGCCTAATTCTGCAAACCCTTTTTCATCCAAGTAGTCCCTGTGACTTCAGTATTTTTATCTGTGTGATTGAGGACAATGCACGTGAGTAAGTAAGTGCTCACAGACTCATAGACTTTCAGATCAGAAGGGACCATCATGAGCATCTAGTCTGACCTTGTGCACATTGCAGGCCAGAGAACCTCACCCACCTGCTCCTGTAATAGACCCCTAACTTCTTGCTGAGTTACTGAAGTCTTCAAGTCATGATTTAAAGACTTCATGTTAGAGAATCCACCATTTACTCTAGTTTAAACCTGCAAGTGGCCTGTGCCCCAAGCTGCAGAGGAAGACAACTCCCGCACCCCAGGGTATCTGCCAATCTGACCTAAGGGAAAATTCCTTCATGACCCCATATACTGCAGTCAGTTGGCCCCTGAGCATGTTGGCAAGACCCACCAGCCAGACACCTGGGAAAGAATTCTCTATCGTAACTCAGAGCCATTTGCAGCTAGTGTCCCATCACCAGCTGTTGGGGATATTTGCTGCTAGCGGTCTCAAATTGGCTAATGCCATTGTAGGCAATTTCATCATACCATCCCCTCCATAAATTTATCAAGCTCAGCCTTGAAGACAGTCAGGTTTTTTGCCCCCACTGTTCTCCTTGGAAGGCTGTTCCAGAACTTCACTTCTCTGAGGGCATGTCTACATGCTGTGGCAATCGATGCACCGGGGATCGATTTAGTGAGTCTAGTGAAGACCCGCTAAATCAACCGTAGATTGTTCTCCTGTCGACTCCGGTGCTCCACCGGAATGAAAAACATAAGGTAAGTCGATGGGGGAGTGTCTCCTGTCAACCCTGCGTGGTGTAGACACTGCAGTAAGTTGACCTAAGCTACGTCAACTCCAGCTATGTTATTCATGTAGCTAGAGTTACGTAACTTAGGTCGAGTTACCCCCGTAGTGCAGACAAGGCCTGGTGGTTAGAAATTATCATCTAATTTCAGGCTTAAACTTGTTGATGGCCAGGTTGGAACTGTTAGTATGGAGTGATATTTTTGTTACTGTCTTTCTAGTCTGGGCCATCCTTTACTTATTTTGCAAAATTTCAAAGTCTTTGCTATTGACAGATATTGTTTGTATCAGTCGGTATCCCAAGTTTGTCTTATCACCTATCAAACAAGGTCAATGACCAGTTTTAAGTGAGGTGCTGAGTAAACAAATGTAAATTTTAAATCAAGTGATTTACTGTTCGTTTTCATTAAGTTCCTCCTTAGAAAGCAAGTGTTTTATGTAGCACAAGGGACCTTCAGAATGGGTCAGATGTAGTTCTTAAACAAGACATAGTATGGTAGTTTTCTCACACATCAAGTTTAACAATACAAGCCAAACAGAGAAGACTACTTTACTTGGAAAAAATGCACTATAAATAGATAGGTATCCCTTTACCTTCCAACTGTTCTCCGCTGTAAAATACTTGGGGGTAAAGTGTTCAAGTATAGATATTTCTTTGAACTGGAAAGTTCATGTATTTTCCTTAGAACATGTTGTATTGTATTGTAAAAGGAGCCTGAACAGCGTGTGTAAACTGGGTCTAATTTATAATTCAATCCTTTTTCAAAGTGTAATTTCAAATCTGATTTTGGTGATCTTCTTAAATCTGGTTTGTTCTAAGGGAGTTGCATCCATTTGTGTTACAAATCTGCAATGTAATTATAATATCTGTGTTGCAGAGACTCGTCAAAGGGAAATATTCTTTCACTAACTGCATCTACACAGTTGTTTTCTCTTTAAGAAGCAGCATACTGATCTCAACCATGAGCCATTTTTTTGTGAAAAACTCCTATTGACTTCAGTGGGTGTCCTGCCTACCAAATCATGACAGGCTACCTATGTTTTTGTTCTGAACACCAGCTTGGTTACCAAGAATTGTACCACAATCTGTAATTATCACTTCTTATTTTAAGCAATTGTTTTTGCCCCCATTTAAATCCAGGATCAGGTTTTTCAGGAGATACTTTGAAATGCCACTTTAATCTTCTGAAGACTTCTGATCTTGTATGTATTGATTGCATATAAGGCTTCATGTGAAAGTGTTTACATTTGTAAAAATTTATCAGACAAATTAAGAATAGCACACTCAAGTGTAATATAGTCAAATATTTGTATATTCAGTTTGCTCAGTATGCTAGCCTTGTTGTGCAATATGCTGGTTATTATAGCCTCTTACAGTAAAAGAGCTCAGTTTGGATCCTGGCTCTATAAATCAGACTGAGATTGTACTATAGTTACTACTTAGAAAGGACTTGTCATTTGGAGAATGCAAAACATTGAGCAATTTAGATTGTTTTTCCATTAAGCTTATCCCTTGGTAGTACTTTACTCCCTTACATCTTCCTAATACAACATTATTTAAATGTTTTTGAGAGCAGAATTATGTTTTTAATCCTTCTTTTCCCACACGATATTGGCTTCCATGCAGTTTTCTTTGACACTTATGTGTGCCTACATAATTCATATTAGTATCTATTTTAAACTGTGTTGAAATTTTACAAGCAATTTTTGCAAAGAAATGGTTTTGTCTACAGAATTTCTATATTTGTTTTAAATTGTTCCAGCCTCATAATGTGGTAGATCTCCCAAATGAAACTGAACAAAAAATCTTGGATTTTTTTTGGGTAAAGTTTGCATAAATATTTTACACAGATCTCTCTTTAATTAGGTTATAACATTATACAGTGGCAAAGAGTTTTCTCTTTCCACAAATTAGACCTGAGAACCACAAACAAATTAATTTGCGTCTCAGGGTTTTGACTGGGCCTTTTGGCCTACTCCATCACTAACACAAGCACTCCTGACCCTCTGGATTTCAAACGCCTGAGGGTAAAAAGCAATTATAAAAACATGACTCTCCCAGATCAGCTTTCGAATCTGCCTTGTCTCTGTTTTATTGATGGAAGATTGAAGGAAGATTCAAATCAGCCATCCTTCAATTCTTTACCAGCAGCAAAATGCAGAAACCATTAGCTTTTCCTGTGTAAATGACTTTGTCCTGTCTTATTATTCAAAACAGGCTGGCCATATGACTTAAAAAGGACATGTTGAATATTTATTTCTAATTTTCGGCACCCGTAAATAGTATTTTGCTTTGCTTCTAATTTTCATTTTTATTTTGTGGAATAATATTTCATAGCAATTAGAGCAATGACTAATTAATATGGAGATCTTATTTAAAAAATAGCTAAAGAGTGTGGACTGACTTTATTTAATATGATCTCCGTTACAAGACCCTTGTTGGTAGGAAATCATACCAAACAAAGAGTTTGAATATATAAGACTATACAGGTATCTAGGTGGTTCTTCTTTGCATGATTACTAATAACTTGGTATCTCGCCTAGAAAAAAAATGGTATTATGCTTAAAAGAAGTGACACCCAACGTGCCATTTTCATTTACCTTAATGAGACTAGAATATAGCTATCTTCCGTCAAATTGTGATAGTCAAATTTTGATTGTGATCAAATTGTCGTGTAAATAATTCAGCATGTCATCCTTGTTCTTACTCTTATTAGTTTTTTCTGCCTATATTTTTCTGTTTTACTTCCAGCTTCCTATTAGTTTGTGCATTTTCAAGTAACCACTGGCCAAACACACAGCTATCTGACATGTCACAAGAGGTTTGTAACCTGATGTGCTGAGGTTAGCAAACCTTTTGAATGAATCTAAGCCAAATTTGCAGGTGAAATCTGGAGTAATTCATGGTTTCATGTTAAAAGTACAGATAAGACCAACTGCAAAGTTTGGATCTAGAACCTAATTTTGAATCTTTAGCATAGTAACAAACTCTAATGTAGGATTCTTTTGTTCTATCACCATTGGCTTAGATGCTAAAGTCCCTTTTTAAGATCCAGGATATTACTGGCAGTCATGCTGGCAGGATGAATAACTCCAATGAAGATTTAAAGAAAGTGTATCTCTTTGGGTCAATGCAATGCAGATAGACTAGGTCATGGAGGAAAATTCTGGAAACAGTCAAACTCGGAGAGGAATTCAGATTGAAATTTGTGTGGTATTATTGTATGAGAGTCACTTGGAAAGGGATGAGTGTGGACACAAACTCAGATTGTGTGTGTTTTGTTGAGCATGCAGAAAGGTCTAGATTCATTCAGAGAACCCCCAGTGTTCTTGGGTGTGGGCAGTCAGGGTTTTGGTTGAGTTCATTATTATTATTGTTGCTAATTATTATTAGTTGTATTACAGTAACACCTAAAGGCCCCAACTGGGGGTCATTCAACCCAGAAGACTGTAAGCTTAACTCAAAGTATGTGATCTCCTGTGTAACAAGTCCAAAGAAAACATTCCCTTGGATTTGGGCAAAGAAAAACCACTGATTTTCACACAATTCTATTTAAGACGTACTGTGCTAGATTTGGCAATATGCTTTGTGTGTGTTTGTGAGGAGGGGGGGCTCATTTTTCTCTCATTTAAATCAGGAGTGATTGAAATCAAAGTAAAACCAATAAAAATAAGAGCTCAATCAAGTTATGGCAGGGTCATATTAGAGATGCCTGTTGTTTTATTTGAATTTTCTATAGTTATAGGTGGAGCTTAGCATTTTGAGTACAAGTAAGAAGACCTCACAGCCTATTTGATGTAATGTTTTTTTATAACGCTAGGTGGGTATGGCAAATGAAAAATGCAATGCATTTAGGAGAGTAACTTACTTAATTGATACAACATAGTAATTTTGTCATCTCCAGATTAAAAAGTTGGTGCTTTATTTTTGGAATCCCCGAATGTGTATGGAATTTAAAGAGCCTAAAGCTATAATGTTTTACTGCTCCTTTGATAAAATTTATATTTAATCATATCTTAAAAACTGTTCTCATTCTGCCACTTGATGTTACCAACCAAGCGGAACCCATCAATGCAACTCTATCTATCAACTGTTTTTATTTCATTCTTCTACAACTCCTTTTAATGGTACATGCATTAATGAATTACAGTGGAGTTTATATGAAGTACAAATGACAACCATGTTCATACCACGTTTTCTGTGTCTTGTCCAAGTACTGCATTGTGACCAAAATGCTGGATTTGAGTTATTTATAATGAAAAACCTCACAAACAGAAAATAAGTATCATTACTATGTGAGTATGTCCCTTTTCCTTTGAATAGTCCAAAAGCTGATTTTTCTGAAAGGGCTATAATGAAAATCCTCTTTCCATTATGTTCAGATCTTCATTGTATTTTTATTAACATTTATTGGGAAATCTTTGATAAGAAGTAGAAACATTGTGGAACAATACACATGATAAGAAGTGACAGTTGATGAGGATAAGCAGCTCTTTGATAGCTTAACTGAACTTTCAATGATGCCCATTTGCTGCCGACAGTTATGAGATTACACAGGAATTTAATAAAAAGACAGGTATCTGAAAAAATGCATCTCTTCAAAACACTAGTTAGACTATTTGAAGTCTCTGCTAAACTCTCCCTGCAGCTGCACCTGTTAATCCTATTGTGTAATTGTATGTATGAAACTGAGAGCAGAATTTGGCCTTCAGTGATATTATCATTATTTAATTCTCCATTCTTGCTACTCCTATAAAGTGGCGTGAATGAGTTAAATATATTTATTTCCAGCTTTTTAGGAACTGAAACATGTTCAGCAAAGTTGGTGGTCTCCACAAGAAATTCAAACTCTCCGCTGAACAAGTGAAAACACACATGTGCTTGTATCAGGAGTATACATAATCTTGGCTTAAAATCAGTTTCGGTGACAATTTCACTCAGTGAAACCTTCATTTTGTTCCCAAGTCTTATAAATTCTGTTTGTCTCAAGCAGTTAACTTAGCAAACCTTTGGCCTTCAGTACTTGACTGACTTCTCTGGCTGTTAACGATCATCCACTGTAACGTGAAGAATCTCCAATTTTATTCTCATATTAATGGGAATTAATTTTTGCCTCTCTCACATCCAAACCATCTGGTAAAAGCTGCTGTTAGAAAAAGGACTAAATGGGCCATTGGTCTATTGGTATGATGATTCATGAGTCAATATCAGTGCATTAAGGAGAGGTGATTTGTCCTCGATAAATACCTAAGTAACAAACTAGTCTTTTCATTCCAGCCTCATTTCCTGAAGGATTGAGAAGACTATCCCCATGCTCTCGGTTCTTTTCCTCTGTGGCTAACGGACTAGGGAATCACATACAAAATGTGGCTCTGAGTTTTCTGAAGATAGAACTTTAAAGTCAGCAATCGACTGTACTGAATTTTACAGGATTTCTCCCAAGTATGATATTGATATCTTTTAAGTGATTGGAATAATGCAGGAGTAATTCTCTAAGTTATTGACAGGATGTCAATAGAGATGAATGAAAAATATCTTTATCCTCAATAACAGTTTAGATGCACCGGGTTAATCTCCTGATTTTTGATATCTGGCCTTCTTTAAGAAATAGTTAGGAACAATCCCTCTCATAGTAAAATCCACTAGAAAGGGGGTGCATGGAGAGGGATTGATACCTCTTGCTGCCCAGGAGTCACCTTTACTTAGAAGACCATCAGTTTCAACCCCCAACTCTGACAGTCAATGGAGGTGGGAGTGGCCACCTCGTGTCACCTATTTTAGGAGGTGTGTGAGAGGGGGATTAAAGGAGAGCAAGGTTCTCCCCCCTCCCCGCCCCGGTGCTTACACAGCTATCACCTGCACCATTATGTATGATGTTCTCTTTGCCATTTAAAAAAAAGAACTAATCCCACATCTGATGCATTTTTAAAACGATCAGGAAATATCTCCCCTTTCTTTAAGGCAGGGATGTCTAGTCTGGACCCTTGGGGCTCTGAATTGCAGCCCTCAAGGGTGACTGTTTCAAGAGGGAAGTTTATATTTGATTATGAATAGAAAATGTGTTTCCTGATAGCTTTTTTTCAAGAGAGGAGGGCGAGCACCAAGAGCAAAGCAGCCTCTGAGTTGATGCTTCTTTAAGAAGAGGGGAATGGGTAGTGAGAGAGCAAAGTTGTAGTCTTCACAGAAGGGGGAGCAGTAGAGTAGAAAGAGAGCAACACAGCAGCCAGGAGAGAGTGCACTAGGAAGAGGGGCAGCAGCAGCAGAGAGGATGTGGCAGCAATTGGTTTTTAAGGGTGGTCTACCCACTGACATTTATTCCAGGAAGGTTGTGGGGCCTCAGTAGTTGTCTTGGATTTGTAACCCTTCTGCCAGTTTGAGTTGTCAGCAACAAGGGCCAGGTTCAATATCTAGGAGTTCCTTTTCAATAATACAACCCATAACTGACTCAAGCCCCCACCCAGTAATCTAGGACAATTACACACCACTCCCTGGGTGCCTCTAAGACAGTGGTGGGCAAACTTTTTGGCCCGAAAGCCACATCTGGGGAAATTGCATGCAGGGCTGGGGCAGGGGACTGGGGTTCAGGAGGGAGTGTGGGATGTGGGAGGGGGTGCGGTGTGCAGGAATGGGCTCGGAGCAAGGGGTTGGGGCAGAGGAGGGGTGCAGAGTGCAGGAGGGGGCTCAGGGCAGGGGTTTGGGGTGCAGGAGGGGTGCAGTGTGTGGCAGGGGTTTGGGGTGCAGGAGGGGTGCGGGGTGTGGCAGGGGACTCAGGGCAGGGCTTTGGGTGCAGGAGGGATGCAGGGTGTGGCAGGGGACTCAGGGAAGGGGGTTGGGGTGCAGGAGGGGTGTGGGGTCCAGCAGGAGCCTCAGGGCAGGGAGTTGGGGTGCGGGGTGTAGGAGGGGTTTGGGCTCCGGCCTGGAGCCACTTACCTGGAGTGGCTCTGGGGTGGCAGCGGCGCGCACCAGGGCCAGGGCAGGCTTCCAGCCTGGTCCCAGCCCTGTGCCGCTCTGGGAAATGGCCGGCAGCACGTCCCTGCGGCCCCGGTGGTGGGGGAGGGGCAGAGAGCTCCACACACTGCTCTTGCCGGTGGGTACCTCCCCCGAAGCTCCCATTGGCCATGGTTCCCCATTCCCAGCCAATGGGAGCTTCGGGAGAGGTACCCACCGGTAAGGGCAGCGTGCGGAGTTCTCTGCCCACCCCTTTTCCCAGGGCCACAGGGATGTGGTGCCAGCTGCTTCCCGGGCCTCCTGGCGCCACAGGGGTGGCAATCCCACGGGACAGATCCAAAGCCCTGAGGGACCAGATCCGGCCTATGGGCCGTAGTTTGCCCACCCCTGCTCTAAGAGGCAATACTTCCCCTTTTGCATGCACAGAGTCTGAGTGTAGAAAATAAGCTTTTTGCTATTTGAGAGCAAAACTGGCATTAAAATAGTAAATAGGCCAAAATTGCCAAACCTGGGAAACTAATGTTTGGCACCTAAGCAGAACTGGCCTGCTTTCCAGGGTTACTGAACTTATGAGTCAGTGAGAGCTCCATATTCTCTGACCCTAAGAAAATCAGCCTACTTCTATTTTGTTGCTTCTGTAAAGACCAAGGAACCTAAATTTAGCACCCAGTCTGGACAGTTTTAGAAAACAAGAACATACAAAATGTAGGGTTTCAAAGCGGAGTAGAACAAAGCACACTAGGGAACTATTAATGTGTAGTAACAAGGTTCATGCGGACACTTAGTTTGCAGCTGGCTAGTGCTGGGTAGATTCACACCCCACCTTGCCATGGACTAAGTATTCATGATAAGCCCTTACAGTGAGTTGGGGAAAAACAGAACATGACCCATCTCTCCATTCTTCCTTTGTTTTATTCACTGTCCCTTTCACTGCCATGACATCCACTCCATAGCACACGTGTCAATCATATAGATTGACACAGGACTTTGTGGCCGTTTTGAAACGCATAGAAGTACCCAAAGCCTCCCAGGTGTTTTCTGGCTTTACAGAGGCCATGCTCTGGATTTGCTTCAGAGAAAAATTAATGGGAAACTTTATAAGCAGATCTATATTTATAGAAAATATAGTCTGAAGGAAAACATGGACACTGAGGGCCTGATTCTCATTTCTACAAAGGCCCCTTGCATTACTCTGGGAATGTAAAGGGGCATTAAAGGGACTATAAACCTAGATATTACCATTTTTTTCCATTTACAAGGTACCTGATATTCGATAAATGAAAAATTTCAGTCACAACATTTAAAATGATTCTGATAAAAACGTTTGTAAAAACTTAAAATGGGTCAATTCGGAACCATGCAAAGTGGAAAGAACTTTGAAATTCTGAAATGTTTTGCAAAATCATTTTCCTGCTTTGTTGGCCAGCTCTAACAATTGTGGGTTTTTTTTTCTGCTGTTTCACTTTTGTCTATTGTATTTTGCATGCTTAAGAACATTGTATTTGTAGACACATATGCAACTGTAATGACAATATGGTATGGTACAAAGTGGAGTGTAGCACAAGTTTGGGGTGGTCATGAGTAGTGAAAATATGACAGCCAGACTCCTCTGTGTTTAAAGTGTAACTTTTGCACAAAGCCACTTCCAATAAGCCATCTATGACAAGGAACATAAAAGAACTCCTCGAAAATAAGGGCATTTTTATTACTACCATTAGCTAAATTGTCAGTATTAGCTCTGGAACTCTCTTGGGAATGAGGTTGTGCCGTTGCCTCTTTATTTTAGTTTTGCATAAAGACATAGTAAAGAGTTCCAAAGGAGGAGAATTTTCCTCATCTTCTTTCTTTTTCCCAATACGACCTGAGCAGTCTCTGTTTTGCCATTATACTCATTTCATTTTTCCCCAGCATCTTCAGAGTTCTCTTCCTCTTTATGGCATAGAAATTGTCATGCTTGTGTAAAAGTATTCTTGGGTTAATCCACTAAAGGTTTTTGTATGCACTTCTTCTACCTGACAGTAGCATAGTGCAAAAATCTTCCCAAACTTTCAGGTTGTTACATAAAAATAATTATAGATTTTTCCGTTATCAATTTCTTGATCTGTAAAGCCTGTCCACCTTTTTCACTTCTAAGCTTTTCATTTGATACCACAAATGCCTCAGGAGACTTGCAGCCTAGAGTTCTACCTTTGAAGAAGTTCATACACACACATTCTGCTGGACAGTCTTCAAGGTCATTAATATAATGTTTAGAAATTATCAGTCAAAAGTGGATTGTTTTCCTCTGTGTCACTTTATGTTCTTATTTCAGAAATGTTCTCATATATAATAGCTTTTAATCAATCAATCAATCATTTTACACGTGTATAGTACCTTTCATGCCAGGCATCTAAGGGAACTTCAATGAAACAATGTGGTAAGATATGCAATTCAGACAGGGCCAGCTTTTAAACTTTATACTTGCATTGTTGAGCAGTTACTTACTTGAGTAAAATCAATGAGACTACTCAGGTGAGTAATTCCCCACCAAGCCAAGTAAGGTATTTATGGTTTGGTCCATCATGAACTATAGGTCAGAGGTTTTTTTTTTATTCTTTTATTTTATTTTATTTTTTATTTTTTTTAAAAGAAGAGACTTAATTTTACATTGAAAAACTGAACTCTGGTGGGTTCAACAAAGGAAGATTCTAAACTCAAATTTCTGGTACCATTAATTAGCAGAGCTTGTTGGAAAATGATTTATTTTTTCCCATGGAAAATTTATGATTTGATGAAAAATCAAAAATTGATATATATCAGTGGACAACAGAAATATTTTGCCTGAAAACTTAAATACATTGATTCTGAAATTCTGCTGTGGTGCTTCATGGGAATTCTAGTTTGGATGCCTCAAGCTGCTATTCACATAAGAACAGCCATACAGGGTCAGACCAAAGGTCCATCTAGTCCAGTATCCTGTCTTCCGACAGTGGCCAATGCCAGGTGTCCCAGAGAGAATGAACAGAACAGGTAATCATCAAGTGATCCATCCCTTGTTGCTCAGTTCCAGTTTCTGGCAAACAGAGGCTAAGGACACCATCTCCTTTATGAGCGGAGCTCCCAGTTGGACTTCATTTCCTGACCACCACACAAAGAAGGGATACCATTATGAGAGATATAGTCTGACCAGGGAACCTGCCCTAAGAAAACAATGGGAATGTGACACACCTGAACTACAGCTCCTATTAGGCACTGAGGTAGTATTTCAGCATCAAATTTGTTTTTGGCAAAAAATCTTCTTTATTTTTTTCAATTTATAGGTGTTCAATTTTTCAATGAAAAACCAAAATTTTCCTCACTCATCTTTTAAAGCAATTAGGAAGTTCTGTATTAAGCACATTCATTTTCTACTCATGCTTCAGTCCCCCTTTCCTAGACCTGCCTAGCCTCAGGCATTTGGAAGATTTTGCAGTCCCTCAGAATCATCCCACAGATCCCAGGACATTTGATGGTGCTGTGGCAACTGATGATGAAGGTAGCTTTACAATTTATTTATTTTTGCAAAAAATTTCATTTAACTGATAACTGTTTGTTTTCAATGGAAAAATGATTTTGTTGTGAAAGCCCTCTGGCCCGAAGCCCTAGAAAGTAGGGAGCTGGATAGTGACATCTGTTGGTAAACAGGGAGAAGAGAGGCTAGCGCTGCCTTGGAACTCCAGGTGGACAGTCTGTCCGTAGGTATCTATGCTGATCTCTGCTGGTATCTGTTGCTGAGCAAGGAAAAATGACTGAATGGGCCAGGCCATATTTGCATATCTGTTATGTGACATTTTGGGACATCTTGGTCAAATTTCAGTTAGGTTTTAAGTTTGGAGGATAATAAAATGCTATTATCCCTGTTGGGAAATGAAAAAACAAGCAAACTGTGGTGAGGGATCACCCAAGTGTTTCACTGCTGGATTGTGGAGCTGGGGCTTAAGCCAGACAGTGAGGGGAAAAGGGGCTTTTGTTTTGGTGAGGCAAGATTCCTTGTTGGCAAGGATTCTGTTCAGAGTCCTATATGCTACTGATCCCTGTGTGAAGATTGTGCAGAGGCAGCTTTGAGAAAACCAGGTAATGAAGAACTAGCTTTGAGGCAGGTGACATTGCGAAGGTGGTTTTTGCTGAAGCCATCGAGGGAAGCAGCATACCTGAAAAGCTTGGGTGAGGGGTCCGCTACCCAGCAATCAGTACAGCTGGGTTAGACCACATGGGCTGATTTCTGCTCACCCTTACATGGTGACTTCAGTTATTTTATATAAGTAAGATATGCTGGATGTGACTCATTATAAAATGTACACTAGTCAGAAACAGCAGTAGAAGAGCTGAAAAACTAGAGGTATATTGTCTGTGTCCCATCACAGTGTGAATGCTTTCTATAGCAGAATGAGACTGTAAGCTCTTTCTTGCAGGGACTTTTTGCTCTGTATTTGTACAGTGCCTGGCACAATGGGATCCTGGTCCACAACTGGGGCTACCACAATACAAATAAAACACAATTAAATTAAGATGTTTTAATTTGTACAGAGTTCTAATCATGGAGTTCATTACATGGGGACCCTACAAAAGAGGTGAGTATCTTTACAAGAGAACTTTTAAAAAATCTTAGTAGATTCGCACTCAATCTTTGTTTTTTTAATTTACAAAAACTAAAAGTGAGATTTCCATCTCTCTGCAATCTAGAATAAAGAAGAAATCAAGCGTCTAGAAAAGAAATTCATCTAATGGTTGGGAGAGAGTCAACATTTCCTCACTCTAGTGCACTATTATTGCCCTTTCTGGATCTGTGGAAATGATCATACAGTCCCAAATCCCCATAGATTTGAAATGAAATTTTTATATATCAAACATTTCAAACTTAGGTATGACTTCTTGAAATAAATGTATGTTTTATTCCTCTCTTGAAAGCATCTAGATCTTAAGACCAAAGCATAGTTATCTCCTCAAAAGGATTGCTTGTCAGGCTTTTGATGTACATCAACAATATCTATTTAGTGACCTCCCTAGTGAAGGCTTTTTATAGCAGGGCCTCAGCTCATTTGCTGAAGGATTTTATCTAGGGGTTTGTGATCAAAATCTTGAAGCCTTGGATTTCCTGTAAATAAATCTCTAGAGTTTCTATGGTCATTGATACTCACAGAGGTAAACAGGTGGGATTCACAAAAGATTTAGTGAGCCAAAAACAGATAAAAATATTAAAATTCTGATTTCTAGAGGGTTTCCCCCCCTCAAATGTATTAGTCAGTTAAATGTTAACTAAGAGAGAGAATATTCATGTGGATAAGTGAAAGTCCCTTACACAGGGAACTGAAGGTTTTTGCTTTTTTAAAAGTAGGTCTAGTTTATCAGTTTTTAAACTTATTTTAAGAACAAGTAATAGATTTTGGGGGGTTTTTTAAAGAGCAAAATCAAATATAAGCTGTTAGAGAAGGGGGGAGGAAAATTCACCCAAATCCAAATGTTTATACAGAACAACTTTAAATTAAATTTTTATGATAATTAGGAAAATAACTGCATCATAAAACAAAATGCATTGTAGGGAAAGCAAAAATCATTCACATTTAACTGATTTTTTTGTTGAAATGAAGAAAGCTATTACAGATTCCATTAATCAGAATGGGGGTGTGAAGCAAAATAGATTGTTATAGAATGGATTAGGAAGTTGTGTTTATGCATGGGAATGAAGGAGGTGTTTAAGTGGCAGAATGGTTTGCCAAAAAATCATTTTAGCAGCTAGAACGTTGCTTGTAAATCTGAATTGCCTTTAGTTGAAATGTTTGTGACTGAAGTTAAAAAAAACACATTTCAATAGCCTTTGTGAATCCTGGCCTACAATACTCTGGAGAGTATGCTTTTAAAAAGAGTAATATATAATAACTATACATTTTCAATCAGTCCTCTTGATCCCAGCTCTCTGTCATTCACAAGAACATGCCAAGTCTGTTGAGCTTCCTAGTAGTGACCCACCCATCTAATTCATGGGCCAGTCTACATTTACAGAGAGGTCAATAAAAGCTTTCCAGAGTTGCAAACCGCTCTGTAATGGTTGTCCTAAGCAATACTGTCTGAAGAGCCCCAACGGGAAATTGGAAAAGCAGCAGCCAATTTCCTTTTGCTTTTTTTACTGCCTTTTGGTCCTCTTGTTCTTTTCTTTTCCCCAGGGTTGAATTATTTTGTGGAGTAGCGGGATACCTCATTCCAAGATTTCACATGGAGGAGAGATTATATCAATTAATTAAAGAATTTAATATAAATCTGATCTAAAATTCTGACAGTTAGAGCACATGACCAATCATCAAAAGTTCTGGGTTCTTTTTCTGGTTTTCCCTCTGACTCACTATGTTACCTTGTACAAGTATTTAACTTTATTTTTGTTTTCTCATCTTTAAATTGTGTATCAATACTTACCTATGTTATGGGACACTAGAAAGATTTAATTAATTAATATTTGTAAATGCCTTGAGATCCTTGGATAAAAGGAGCTAAAGAAAGGCACTGCTATTATTTAACTCTTGTCATCTCACTTTTTCCTTCCTAACACAATATGAGTATGAGAAGATGATGGTATCTTACAGAAATAGAATGAGAGGATGTGCTTCTTTTTAGGTTCATAGTTCAGAATAATGTCCTTGCCCCATTGTTCATGATATGGACCCTTTCAATGACATAAATATCAAAATTGGAGAATTTAATGGGAGATGCATTATCCTAAGATGGAGCTGTTCCCTTGATTATTTTCTTAGCATTTTTAGTTCTTTTCTCTTTGTGGAGCCCTTTAGTTTAATCTATTTGTCACAAACTAAATGAGTGTAGAAAATATTTCCGATTGAGATGACTAAAGAAAAGAAGGATTTGGGTTTTTGGGGACCAACAGATTTCTCTAGTAATTTTGCTTCTTTTTTTGTTTAATTCAGGATTTAATTTATTTCTTATGGACACAAAAGGCTATTTTACTGATTTATGCCTAGTTTTTAAGGCCCTGGCATCAAAATTTGAATATGAATCATCCCGCTTATAAATCCCTCAATTTATTCACCTGTGGAAAGAAAGGAAGTAAAATCTTATGTCTCATATGGAGAAGACTCTGCAGCTATAAACTCTAAAATGATTGGATTATCTGTCTTGTAACACATCATCTTTCTTTTGTGCTAGTAACATATTGTTTCAGAGCCACAAAAATAAGTTATTTTGCATATAAAATATTTTCTCAGCTTTTCTTCTTGGTCATAAAAAATAACCTGATTTTTTTTTCTTGCAAGGTTTCTTGTAGGTTTAAGCTCTTATGCTATTAAGTCATATGCTTCAATCTTAACTTTGATTTTTGTCAGTTAACCTCAAACCTCAAATACAGGTTTTCACTCCAGGCAACCACTTTGATTCTTCTAGTCAATCCCAAATTTAGCAAAACTAGAGATGTGCATATCCTTTTCTTATAATTATTGAGTTTATACAATTCTTCTCCCCTTCAGGATCTTTTTGGCAAGCAATCCACTCTCCTGGGTTTCTAGGTTATGAGTTACAATTCATTCAGAGTTCAAGCCTTTGGTTAAGACAATGTCCTGAGGGTTATGGGGTCTGTTAAATGGCTGAAGTAAAACTAGTGTTTTAGTTTCTCTGTGTGGCTCTGTTATGTCAGGGGCATTGAGGAACTTTTCTACACAACCCGGCACAGTGGTGGGCAACCCGCGGGCCGCACATGGCCCATCTGGGTAATCCCCTGGTGGACCGCCAGACATTTTGTTTACATTTACACCGCCGCCCGTAGCTCTCAGCAGCTGTGGTTCGCCGTTCCCGGCCAATGGGAGCTGCAGCCAGCACGTCCCTGCAGCCCATGCCACTTCCCACAGCCACTGGGAGCTGCAGGGGGCTGTGAAAATGTAAACAGAATGTCTGGCGGTCCACCAGGGGATTACCCTGATGGGCCATGTACGACCTGCGGGCCGCAGGTGGGCCGCAGGTTGCCCACCATTGCCCTGGCATGTTTAGAGATTCAGGTTGAGAACTTGCAGTCTGCTCCACTGCATCCCTATGGAACCACATTGACTTCAGGGAGCTTCACATAGGTACAGGAGTCTTTCCGTATAGAGTAGCTTGCAGGATCAGGTCCTTACATTGGAATCAGAGATGTGGCAAGAGGAAATTAGAGAGGCCACGACCTTTATTAAGGATCCAAATCCATTATTTATTCTCTAGGTTTACCAATTTTAGTTACTGAGACCATGCTCTAGCCCACCGTTAATGCTTTCTTGCATCTCCTCTCTAACAAATGGTCTTTCATACAAAAGTATTGATCTGCTTATATATTCTTTTAAATGTAGTGATAAAAATGCCTCCTATAAAATATGAAGATGTGATATTTCCCCTTTGCAAAAACCGGCACAGGGCCTATTCACAACTCAGGTTCTCAAGGTTGTGCATAAGTGGAATTTAAATAGTGCAAGGCCTTTTGCTGGCCAGTTCAGCCCAAGATGAACAAATGCATCTGGATATAAGTGCTCTAAACAGCCATCATCGTGTTCCTTAGAAACCTACCTTGTCACCTGTTTATGTGTGGGAATTTGTGATATACAGTTACAGTGTCAAGTTCAGTTGTTCCCTGTAATATATTTTCTCTTGCTTGTTATATGCTTTCTTTATTTTCTTACCAGTATAATTATATCAGTAGCATTGTGGAAACCTACTGCTTATAGAACCTAATATTATAGTCCTGGTGAAGGAAATGAGATCAAATAGTGTCTTTTTCTACATATCATGACTGTACTGGTAAAAAAGAACAGATAAAGAACACAGACAACATCAGAAAAACTATGTAGCAGGTTTTTAAAAAGCAGTGAATATTCATTAAAAAAAGTATTAATCAAATTACCCAGGTAGTAATGTTACAACAAGAGTGTGTCATAATAATGTAAGAAATGGCATACAGATTCTATTAACTTTCCTATCGGAATCTATAAAAGAATGAGCACAGTGGTTATCTGGATGAAATGTCTTTATTTATTTCAACCAAACACTTGTTTCTTGTATTGTGTTTTTTACAGTCCGCTGTCATATATAACATTAATTGATACGATGTGGATTTTGAAAAGCATTCTCTAACTTGCTGGGATACGATCACTAATAGGTTCATTTCTGTAAGCTCTTAAAGTACACTCACCTAGTAAAACAACTTTATTTCACTGTTTAGTGATTCAGCCAAGTCTTTTCCTTCCTGTAATGTTTATTAAATGTACTTGCATGCAGACCATGTATATGTTTGTTCTTTTTTGCCTCAAAAGGCTGCATGGGGTGCCAAGTTCATCCTGGTTTTTGGTGATATGGCTTGCTTTGCTTAGAGTGTCCAGACACATGCTTGTATAGAACAAAGTAAAACATGGATTTTATTATCTAGCAATGGTTTGCTTTCACTGCTAACACTTGAAGTCAGATTACACAGTTCATGGAGATCGAAAAGTGCAGGTGTTATTTTACCCAAAGTATGCAATATTGACTAGACTATTGCAGTGCAAGCTGCGTGCCATTTTTAGTCAGTGATCTCTGCATGTTCACCAAGTTAATACCATCATTTGATCATGGCGACAAAAGCAGTACAAGTAAGATGCAACCATTAAATAGATGTTCACTTCCTTGATTGCAGCGAGCAGCACAATCTGATTTTCCTTATGTTAGAAGCCAAGCAATTATGCTGCTTATTGTCCTTTTTTTTCTTAACCAAGCCTGCCTTTGTTCACAATATCTCAATACATTTAACCCATTGAGATATTTTTGTCTTCTTAATTTCAGTCTGTATAGTTTCTGATGGTTCTACAAAAGCCTTGCTTTTTGTATCTGAAAAATTAATAAAAAATTCCTTTGTGCTGACAGCTCCATTGTAGTCAGTGTTCAAAATATGAAAGAATGAATGCTAAATGTTCATAATGTAAAGTGTCAAGAGTGCAATCTGGGATAATAGAATACATGTCTTGCAAACTTGCAATTTAATATGGAAAACTACTTGGTCAGCAAGCAAATTAATTCATTTATAATTTGATATTATTGTAAGTAGTGGGTCAGCTTTTGCAGGCAGCCCCATCCTTCACAGAATTTTGTTATCACACAATGCATTTTATAGTTGAGATACCGTGCAATAAAATCAGTGAGTGGCATTAGTTTGGGGAACATATATTGGAAGTTGCATTTTTCTTAATGTTCTTTTCTTCAAGCAAACAAACAATTGTTCTAAGTGTTTCCAAATCAAGTTCTTTGACCAGAAAGGCTAACTAATGTTTACAGTAATGGCCCTATCACTGTTTTTTGACCATCAACTGTTGTATATTATGACTTTGTCATGCAGGTGTTTTATGCATGTATAGAGTAGTACACTATGTTGTCAGTGGTATGTCATCTCCTACAATTTCATGAAGAAACTGGGCATGTTCTTTGTCAAAACCTCTCATTTCCCCATAGCAGATATTGTGCTCTGAACTAGTATAGTGTCCAAAAAAAATTAAAAAGTAAGTGCAAGCAGAAATGTCTTTTATAAGGGCTAAGAGAGAGACATCATCTTTTGAGTCTTGATTTACACAAGAAAGATGTGAATCTTTATGATGAAAGAAGACCAAGGCCCATTTTTTTCAAAAATAGCCTAGAAGGTTGTTTGTTTGCCAGAGTTCAAAGAACTGATTAAAAGAACAGCTTTCTGCAAAAATAGTTATATAAGAAAAAAATAAACTATTTGACATACAGTAAAAGTTACTACTGCAAAGAGAGTTTCATTCTGTTGCACAAAAAACCAAGGGGTTACTAACAGATTTTATTTGCTTAAAAAAAAAAAAGATTCTGGAAACATGATTAAATTAGTTGATTGTATAATCTTCATGCAGTACAGTTTATGAAGCATACACATCTGTTACCTTCCTTTTTCATATGCTGATAAGATACAATAGGTGGTTAAAAACAAGGTCTATCCAGAGGTACCCCAGGTGAAGAGTTTGGAAACATTTGCAGAATGGTTACCATTGAAGGAGAAAATGGGTTCTGAGACCAGCACAAGATGCTGGTGCAGTCTGCATTTCACAAATAGTGCAAGTTATTACTGACCAAGTCTGTCACCTAGGGCAAGAACTATGCTTTTTAAGGGCCTCAAGGGACCATTTCTGGTGTGTGTGTGTGGGGGGGGATTGCCTGGTAGTGGCTGCCCCTCTGCTATCAGCTAAAGGAGATCTCCTTGTGTTCAGATGATGGAGGCCTCTGTATCTTGGAGAGCTGAAGGATAAGGTTCTAGTCATGTGTATGTGTGAGAGAGAGCGAGAGATTGAGAGAGAGAGAGAGAGAGAGAGAGAGCGCTTTGTTACACCAGGAGGAGGTACCCACACGTATGTCACCCTAGTTCTAACTGAATCTCTACAGACTTTAGGGTCTGCAGTCCCCATCTCATGATGGAAAAAATATGAGGTAATTCCCTGCATAGGAATAACCTGGCTATGTGAACTTGGGTGCCTTGAAAATTTCTTATGATAATTTTTGCATTCATTAAAATTTTATCAAAATTGGGCATGACATATTTTTGTACAGTTTGTTGGCATACAGCATAGGGTTATTTTGAGGCATTGTTTTTCAGCACTTTAAGAAATGTAGAGCTAGGTTGGTTGAGATGCAATAATTTCCACAAAATGGGGAAAAAAGCTGGAGAATTGAACTTGAAGCCCCCTAACTGTAATGTCATCTGCAACCACTAAGTGGGTTTCTGTGCTTGAATATCTTCTAGAAGTCTTCCTGCAGTAGGGGTTGCTGATGGCCATAATTTTTTTATTATTATATCCCCAGAGTAGCATCAGCAAAACTGTAAAATAAGATCCAACTGGCTTGTAGGCCAGCACAGTTTATGCCTTTGGTCCTTGTGCACTACCTTTGATTTAAAGACCAGCTCCTCATTACTGATTGGGCAATTGCATTGATAAAGAGACCAGTCTTTGGCAGTGCCTCTACTATTGACTGTCCCTTGGAAAAAGATTTGGTGAAATCTGAGCTCATACATTGGGTTGCTGGCTGCTTAAATTCCACTTGGTACTCATCTATGGTTGGGGATTGCTATTGGCCTAGATTTTTTTTGTTGATTTATTTTTTAAATAAAATAAGTAGCTAATTAGGGAAGAGATACAAAACTAGTTGCTTAATTTACAAACAAAGCAAGGACAATCAGTGATCTGTAGCAGTTGCTACTATTGTGTACTCATGAGCAACTATGAGTCAGACTGTATTTTAAAGGATTTTAAACTATTTTACTGGACAATAATTAAATCACCAGCTAAATTTGCATTTGGAAAGTAACTTGCTGCTCATTGTAATTTTTATATCATTAATTTTTAACCTAAGGTTTTATCCATTGTGGAAAAAAACAAATCAAGCCCCGGTCTTATCTTTATTACCAAAGCACATTATTTAAGGTAAGACATGCATTTTCCAGGGTGAAACCAGTATTCAATATTTGGCTCAAGGCAGCGCCTGTATTTGTAACAAATTCCTCAAACTCTACAAGTGCTCCCATTTTGTTATATTCCCAGGATTTATTGTTTAGATGGTATTTTGTCATTAACATTAATTGCACATTCAGTATTAATATTAATTACTATGCCTTGTTTATTTACTTTCCTTTTTGTACTCCATTCCAACACACACAGTGGCCCAAAGCACAGTGCATCTTTGGCATTCACTGAGGCAGAAGGAACAAACTGGATTAGGAACCCCATGAGTAAGTGATATGGCACTTAAAATATAGAACTTCCATTTAGGAAACTTTTGCTCTGTAAGTACTGAACATTTGGTCCCATCACTTTCACTATGATTATGTTCAGTGAGTGTGCATGCAATGCTCCTTCTGTGTATCCCCAAATTTCAACCCAGTAAAACTGGGAGGGAACTCACTGAAGCGTTACAGTTATTAGAAAGCAAAACTATTCAGCAAAGAAAAATTGGTGATGAGATTAATTAGGAAATTCTGCTGAGAATTCTTGCCCATGAATTATTGCCATATCAACCATTCTGTCCTTTGGGATGCAAATGAGATTTGACCTGGCTTTAATAAACTATGGGAAAGGACTGCATTGTGTTGTGTCCAATGTACCAATAAAATAGATATTTTTAAATATAACTGCAGGTTGTTGATAGGTCTAGATGGTGGTCGGGAACAGCTCCCCCTTTCCCAGCTCTCTCTGTTCCCAACCATCTCTCTCAAATCCTTCCCAATCTCCCTTCCCTAGCCAGGAATATGGGGAATATTTCTGCTTCCTTAGTGCTACATGAGCAATGCAGAGAGAGCACAATAGGCAATGAATCACCTGTCCCTTAGTATTGTAGTTACAAAATGAATTCAAAGCAGGCAGGGCTGGCGCACCCACTAGGCGACCCTAGGCAGTCGCCTAGGGCGCCGGGAGCCGGGGGGGGGGGGGGGTGGCGGCGTGGCTGGCCTCAGCTGCCGCCCGCCTTCCGGCTCTGCAGCTGAGACGGGAGCGGGGGGCGCCTGGCCGCGGCTGAGCCGGAAGCCGGGGAGGGGGGGTGCCTGGCCGCGGCTGCCGCCTGCTGCCCAGCTCTGTGGCTGAGCCGGGAGCCGGGGGCGGGAGGGGGGTGGCTGGCCATGGCTGCCGGGAGCTGGGAGAGTGTCATGGGTGGGGGGAGGCTGCCGGGCGGGGGGCTGAGCTGCCGGGGGGGGGGCAGTGTTAGCTGGGGGGGTGGTGTTAGCTGGGCGGGGAGGTGCAGGGGGGTGGATTGCCATGGGGGGTGGATTAGCTGCCGGGGAGATGGTATTAGCTGGGCGGGGGGGGGGGGGGGGGAGCGCAGGGCCGGTGCAAGGAAGTTTTGCCTAGGGCCCTGAAAGCAGGAATAACTGGGTGGCTAAATCTATGGTAAATTGTGATGGATTAAGTACTATCAAAAGTGAATGAGTGGGTTTCTTACCTGCTGGCATGGCTCCATGTTATTAAGTGTTTTCTCAATGACATTCATAATGATCTTTACACTTAATGGCAGTTACTGTACCCACACAGAGACCCTACGTGTTAGTGGCAGGCCTAAAATTCTAAAGTTACTCTCCTGTACCTGATGGACTTACTTTTTTCCACACAATGTATAAAATTACTTTGCAATTAAGATCTGGGTACAGCTAAACCTGTCTTGTATGAAATAAAGGTAAAAGTTTAGTAGAGGTGTCGTTTAACTACAGTTCAAACAACATTGTACTGGAAACATTATAAATATTTTAAAGTGGTCTCTTAAAAAGGTGAATTGCCCAGTGGAGTAACAGACTGTAACAAGTTTTTTAGTTATTAATATGTCAAATTATAGCTGTTAAAATTTCCTTTTATATAAAACAAGAAATATTGGGATTACAAAAATATACTAACGCTTAAAAATGTAAGAAAATAAAGACATATCAAAGATTAAAATCCGTATTTAAATATATACAATATGCACAATATATTGTTTAAGCATTGTACATGGTAAAATCTGAAAGGCCCTTAGACAAAGCTGGAAGCAGGTGCATGGTAAACTACTGTTTTATCATGCTTTTTCCAGGTTTTTTAATATGTCACGACCCCGCCTTAGTGTTGCTTATACTCTAAAAGCACATTACTCAAATCCAGTTTCTAGCTGAGTAGAGCTTCTGACTTTTTGTTTTGCCAAGTAATTCATTAATGACTCCTCTGCATGCCTTGGGTGGTTCATATCCATTATCCTCATTAACAGTGTAGCCTAAGGATGTCTTTCAATATAAATAAACTTCCAAAATGCTTAGATAGCATAGTTGTGTTTCTTTTCATAGTAAACTGCAATTCTCTACATGTATTTGACTCTTTTGCTGCTCAATGTGATCATGAATTGTAGAATACAGTACATTAGATATGGAATTTGCCTTTTTTTTTAATATAGTCTTTTACCAATGCAACATCTCTTCCACAGACAGAAGTTCATAGACACAAGTATTTTTCCCTATATAGCTTTCAACTGTCAGGTAGACTTTTAAATTATACTTGCTGGTTTAAACGTGGTTTTGAATTGCACCTAATATTTGTTAGGGAATTCTTTAAACCTTTTAGCATCTATTCAATAGAAGTGGAGGGGTTTTTCTTTTTCGTGTAAGCTCTTTGGAGTGTGACTCACAACCTAAGATCAGGGATAGACTCTGGATCCAAACCTGAGCTTTGTCGTTTCCTGCAAAAGTGAAATGGGAAAAATAAAATGTTGCTTAATTAAAAGTTGCACAGGACAGATCTTCCTGGTAAACAGAGGGGCTTAATTCAAAAATATTACCTTTCTGCGACTGAATTACTAGCCCCGTTACTCAGATTACAGTTAAGGACAAAACTATAAGATTTTCTTACAGTGGACTAATTAATAAGGTTACTAAAACCCCCAGAAGAGAACTTCAGCTAAACGAGTGGTGCTTCATAGGGTCACACTATTGCATCATTTAATGTGACAATATTATTTTCTTGCTGTATATGCATGTGAGAGGAGACACAAGAGGCAAAGCAAGTCAACACCGTGCCTTAATGGTGATAAATATACATGTGATGCAGTCCCACCAGTGTACTGTAATACTGAAAACATCATAATATAGTTTGTCATTGTTATTTTTCCTAAAGTTACCAGCCTATGGCAGATTGAAAGAACTTCTATGTTAATTATGTCTTATAACGTCATTCTTAACACTAGTGCTTATTATCTTTATAACATTTTAATGTTCTCTCATAAATTAACTTAATTTGGAATCATTGTTATTGATGGAAGTCTACTACATCTGTGAATCTATTCCATGATATTTAGCAAACTATACATTTTCCCTGTTAATAAATCACTATTCAATTCTCTCAATGAAATTAATTCCACATCCTGTAACTGCTAATGTTAGTTCACCAAATATCATTTTACTATTGCACACTCTCATTATGTTGCTTTCATTTACAATAAACTATCACCATCTTCTAGGAAGCTAACTTACATAAGATTACCATAATCTGTTTTCAGGATCTATTGAATCTAACTATTTCTAATTCCTCTGTAACATCCCCCACCTAGGCAAACAGTGTTTAGCTCCAAAGAACAATCTTGCACAGCAGGTATATTAGCATTAATATTGCTACTGTTATGCACAAAAGAAGGTAGAAGGGAACCGCTCTTTTGAATCGGTACTGTAGGCACCATACCAAAAAATCTCATAGTTTCCTGTTAAATGTTTTAAGAGTATCTTGTAAAACATTTACATCTTTCTGCTGCTAGTTCGCTCTTCATAGTGTTTAGCCTGGCTCCAATAAAACAGGAAAGTTCAATTTTCATTTTATTGAAAAGAACAATATATTGTAAGTTTTTTGCTCATTACTGTCTGCTTTTTCTGGGACTGGTAGTTTCACAGCCACGTACATCACAGATGTCCTATCAGGGCTCATATACACTGAGTGAAGTATTTGCATCCCCTTGCCTGCTGATGGAGCGAGCATGTTTGTCTACAAAGTGCTTTTCACTGAATTAATACATGATTCATGTGAACTCCTTTGAACAGGACACTGATCTGTCTGGCACGGTTGCTGTAGGCTTAATACTTAAAAGTGTTACTGTAGGTGAAATAGGTACAGTGCAACCACGGGTGGCATGTCAACCGGTGGCTGGGGGAGGCTAGCCCCCTGATCTGCTGCTTTCACCCGAGGCCCTGCCCCTTCTGTTCCCCTCTCCCCGCTGAAGCCCAGAGCCCTCCACCGTGGCTGCTGGCCCCGCCCCAGGCTAACGGCTCCAGCCCCGCCCCCTTCCTCAGCCCCAGAGTGCCAGATGGGCAGCATGGCCCCAGCTCCCCGCCCCCCTGGAGCGCCGGGAGGATGTGCCTCTAGGCCTCAGCACCAGGTCTAGCCTGAGACTGGGCCACAGCACAGGGCAAGAGCAGGAGAGGGACTCGGGGGTGGAGCATGGGCAGGGCCACACCTGGCTGTTTGGGGAGGCTCAGCTTCCTCCAGCCTATGATACCCACCACCCATGAGTGCAGCCAACACAAGAAATACTGTGATGGACAAAGCACACAGCCTAACTCGTTTGCTTAGTATTGAGCAACTGGACTGCATGTTAGACTTGCCTTATAGAGAAAGAACCTTTCCTGTCTTTAAGGAGTATTCAGTACTATCTCTTCTCTGTGTGCAATAATAAAATGAACTGGACAAAACTAGTGTCAATTCATTCCTGTTAGATCAGGAAATGATTATTCATTTATTTTATTATTCATATATGGATGCAATCAAAAAATCTTTATTGTGAAAAAAGCTGAACCAAACCACATTGAAGTCAAAGGAAATATTCTCATTGAATTGAATAGGCTTTAAACTGAGTTCCTAGTCCTTAAAGTAATCAATTTAGCAATTTTGACAAATTGAAATCAGGTATACAATAGCTGGGAACTTTAGAGGAGCCTAGGGGAGTTAGGCACTCAACTCCATTTCAGTAGAAGTAGGACATTTAGTTCCCTTGGCGTTCTTTGAAAATCCCAGCCCAAATGGTTAAACACGAGGATACATCCTCAGGCAAAAGTACCACTGAAGTCCATCAGAGTATTGCTTCAATAAGGACTGCAGGCTTTCACCCACAGAATTCCCACAAGTTGGCAAAAATGGATATAGGTTAAACTATGTGCCATACACACATAATTTAAAGAAAAATCCTTCATCTAATAAAATAATGTAGATGGTCCTATGTCTAATGCTTCCTCATTCAAGTCTCCCTGATATTGGGTATGGAGGCTTCATTTTGGGCCATAGCTAGAATGAAATCCATTTAAACATATTTATCTTTTCTCGTGCTCCAACCTGTATCTTACCACAGCATGTGAAAGGCTGGTGCCTAATGACAGTACTGCACAGGGAGTGCAGAATGGTGTCTTTCAGTACTAAAATATGAAATTTATTCTAAAACCACACTTTCACAGTGTCTAGTTTTCTCTCTTCTAAAACTGATATTTCTCTTTATGTTGAAGGCATTTCCTCAAAACAAAGCTTGAAAAATCTTTGAAATTAGACACTGATTATTTCTTGTTTTTCGGTTGTATTGACTATCTTACAGTCCTAAGAAAGCAGAAAATGGATACTTAAGGACTTATAGCAGATGAATAAATAATATTTTTTGTTTACTCTTCCAAATTCCAAGTATCAAAGACATAATGTAACTGTGCTTCATTCTCCAGACTTGCAGTTGGCAGCAATACAAAGGCCATGCAAGGAGCCTGAAGATTACATTTTTAGATCTCCTGGGCTTTTGTTTTGTTGATAGGGACAAGCAACTTTATACAATTTAACCCCCTCCAGCCTGGATCCAAAATCTTTTATGTAGAGTAGTGTAACTATGCTAAACTATGGCAGTAAAAACCCTACCAATATTTTAGTGAAATGAAAAATTCACACTTTAAGATCTTATAGCTGCTGTTTTTTGATGAAAAATTATATTCTGGAGGCCCAATACAATAAAAATAGCATTATTATTAAAGTAAATCTACTGTATTGCACAATCTTGTATTATGTGAGGGGCAAACAACAAATCATATAACTTTGTTAATTAAAAAGAAAATCAATTTCCACAATTAAATTATTCTTCAGCCAAAATGAAAAAATGTGGCAAATACTGTACTTCATGTTATTTCCATGTGTGAAAGGACTAGTATGGATCGCTCATGTATTTCTCCAAAAGAAACATGGACAAAAACAAATGTAGTGCTATGAAATCAAAATGGTTTTAAAGTTCTAAACTATATACACACACAAACACACACTCACTCTGCTTTTTCTTCTTCTTTTTACATGGCTGTTATATAGAGCTGGCCACACTTTGCGAAAATGTTGGTCAAATAAATGTTTTCTAAATGGCAGTTCTTAAATAATGAGTATTCCCCTCCATGATCTTTTCATGTATATGATGTCAGATCATTGTGGAGGGGCAACCAAACCAGATTGGACTAGCTGTTTTCCTGTGAGTACTTGGTACAGTGTTAGCCAAGGAGAGGTCAGGAAGTGAAGGTAGGCATGCTTTTTGCATTTAACTTCATGTGTAGGAGACTTTCCATCCCAGACATGGAATCATTAGAATATATTCATTTGGTTGCTGAGTCCTGGGATGAGTTTGTTTTTTGGAATCCTGGCGGCCTACAGACACATATTACTTCCCACAAGTCTGTCTAAACTACCAGAGATTGTGCTGGTACTGGCATCAGTGTATATTATCCATGTGTCTAAGATATTTTTCAGGCATCCATCACTATAATATTTGAGTAGCTGTAGTATCCAGTGTGACATCAATATTTATTCCAAAATTAATTCTAATTTGTTGGTTCAGGACAAATGAACTAATGGCATCTGAGATTATCCTGCGTGATTTAAAATTTGAGATGGGCATGATCTGGCTCTTATAATTGGAATAGGACTGGAGATTAAGTTTTGAAAATGGCATGATTGTTCATATCACTCTTGCATTTTGATTTTGGGGTCTATCCTGTCTTCTCTTTGGGTGTTCTGTGAATGTGGGATCCTTAAGGTTTCACAAAGACACTGTTCCTTGATAGCACAGGTCAGAGACCATCACTAACATAGCTCATATCAAGATGGTCAAGGGTACATGAATGAACATTTCAAAAAGGGCACTGAGTCCTTAGTCTCTTTTTCTTCCTCTTTCTAGTGCCCAAAGTTGTGCTGAACTCTTCCTTCTGCAGGTGCAGTTCCTCCTAGCCCAGTCAATGCTAATCCGTGTGCTGGCCAGAAGAAGTGCTAGAAAGAATATAAAAGACTTTCTGGCTCACATGGTTTTGAAATCTTGCCTTCATAGCCTGCCAAAATTATACATAAGAGGTTGCTCTCAGGACTCCGAGATGGATCCCCTTTGTCACATTCTGATACTGAGTTTCTTGGGGCTGTCTGATTATGCTAACTTATAAGCATAAGGAATTTGATGCCAATTTTTTATTTCTTCATCTTCGTGCTGCTACATCTCTTTAACACTGTATACTTTTTTCATTTGTGAGTGAAACTCAATTTGCGCATGTTAACATTACGATAAATCCTATAGAGATGAGGGAGTAATTCACAATGTACGCTTGCAATTACATGAGTTCCTAGGAAGGAAATAATTATATAAATGTTGATGATCTTAGTCTTGCATCTGCTTGACAGTTAGTTAAAATGTTTTTCATGGGGAAAAAAGGACAGAGTTTTTGTTTTGTTTTGTTTTCCTTGATCATGGGGGGAAAATTAATTACACAGTCATGAAGAAATAGGGACACCTCATAAAAATGCTTAAAAGGGAATGGTAGGTCAAATTCTGCTCCCATTTACACGAGAACAATTCCAGACCAAACCTATTTAAATCATTGTAGTTATTCTGGTTTAACACCAGTGTATGAAAGCAGAATCTGGCCTACTGTTCTTGGCAGCATTTTTTTTTTTTGGCAGATATGGCCACTAATGTTTTCAGTGGATTTTGAGCTTATATTTAATGTTGTTACTTTTATTTTAATATTTTAAGTAGCTAGTGTAAATTGAGTCCCCTAACAAAAAAAAGAAGAATCCCTTTACTCACTAATGTTCATTTGTATTTCAAATGACCCATTACATTTTCACTAACAGTCATTAGAGCTGTGTGATCTTATTGAAGGTTGGACTTGGATTGAAATTGTAAAAACTGTCGGCTCTGGATTTGGTTCCAGTGCTGAAAGTAGCACAAGAAAGGTGTTTTTTTCATTATAGTACATGACCAATTTACTTGAATACAGTCATGCCACAGTGAAGAACTATGCTGCAGTATTGTTTGGGGTCTTCCAGTGGAAAATGTGGATACAGCTTGGATCAACCCTGATGAGGTTTGCCATCATTCAGATTTAGTCACAGCTGTTTACGGCACTTTAGTTTCTAGTCAAAGCAACATGAAAAGATGTTAGCCCTCAAACTAGAAATCCAAAACCATGGAATGAAACTCAGGCTTGAAAAGAACCCTTGACAACAGGATTTATGTTCAACTGATAACCCTGCTGTTACGAAGAGCCAAATCTTGGCCTTGTCAGGCATGGCTATAAGGACAATGTTAGCCAGTTGACTCCTCCTAGGCCAGTTCTGTACCTATTAAAAAAAGGCCTTGTGCAAAAGAGGGGTCCTGACCCCACTGTGCTATTGTGACATAAACCTGCTTGAGAGAAGTGGGGAAAGGAAATGGGTATCTCCTATTACTCAAACCCTTAAGGGAGTTTCTAGGCTTCAGATCCTGTGCTCTCTTGATCCCTGTGCCACTGACTCTAGCTATCATTTGTTGGCTGAAGTCTTGAGTACACTATCTCTCTTCTATAGGATTTTCCATTCAGGCCCCTCTATACCCAATGCTTTCTTCCTTGCTACCCACAGCTCATCCTATTAACTACATACTCAGTTATCCTACCTTTGTAAAATCTTTTCTGTTCTACCAGTGTTTGCTCTTTGCTTTCTCCTCATACTTCCAACAACACTAAGCCATCCATTCACACCCTATATTTTACTGGTGAAATGCTCGGTAATTTGTTGCGCAAGATGACTGAATGCATGAGAATGAGATTTACTTCCCCCATATTATAGCTTTACCTTACATTTCTTCATATTGAACTGCATGCTCCACTGATCTACTCATCTGCCAATTCAAGTAATTTTAAATCGTATCACTTTTCTCTTTTGTATTTTCTCTTCCCGTGCCTTCTCCCATTTTTATATCATTGGCAGATTCAATCCTTTTACTTTACTCTACTTGTGTTTGGTCATTGATATTTAAAGTGAATAATGTTGTCCTAACATTGATCTTGTTGCACTCCAGCAGCCACCAAGAACAAACAATATAAGGTTATGGCATTGATTTCATGGATTTCAGTTTTTCCCAATCATGGTCTTGTTAAGCATCTTGTAAAATACATCATGTCACATGCTCATCTCTTTTGTTTCATGGCAAAATGAATACAGTGCAGGCAACGGGCTTCACACTGGGACAGTTTGTTCTCCCAAGTGCCATGGAGTTAACAACCTTTAATTCAGAGTTGCATACTCCAGAGGAACCTAAAGGCAGTCCAGAGCATTCAGTACAGTATTTCACATTACCATAATTTGTGAGCAACTGGATAACCTGGCTAATGCAAACTGGTATCACAGTCTAATAAAAATCTAATAAAATGTTCAAAGTCATTCTCATGTCCTCTGGGGAGTATTATGTAATACTTGCCACTGTTGCAGCAACCTAGGTCCATCCATCTAATCTGCTGTGAAAGCAAGGTGCAAGCATGGTGCGCCATGCCTAAATCGCATTTCATGTCTCAATTGTGGAGCACTTTTTTTGATAAACTCAGGACTTTTTTGTTGGCTTATAAATCATTTGTAATAATTTTCAAAGTGGTCATACTGCAGTTGGCTGAAAATGAATATAAAGAGATGATGCAGTATATGTTGTATAAACAAATCTATAATTGGATTTATCTATTTCTCTTAATTATTTTACAGATTAATATACTCTGTCACAATTTGCCAGATAATCTTTGACTTGGAGGACTATGTTGAAAAAAGTCTAAACCAAATTTTGCAGCACTCTAACCTGTACAATTTGGGGGAGTGTCAACTTTTGCACAAAAAAAAAAAAAGACCCTACATGAAAACATAACAAAACAAACAAAAACAGCAATAAAAAGTCTTCCTGTGCTGGAGGTTGCATCATATTCTGTGAATAACTCTTAAAAGTATTTCTTAGAAAACCTCTTAGAGTACATGTTGGTTAAACCGATACTGTGGAGGGAGGTGTTTAAATCTATGTTTACTAAAAAAAAAAAAAAAAGATTGAATCTGTCTTATGTGACCACTCAAGAGACCAGCAAAAATTGGTTGGTTACTAAAGGTTGAACAAAATTTACTGAAAACCCAGGAGATACTTTACAACTGGTCACTTGTGACAGATATTATTTACTGGAGGATCTTCATGCAGGCTTCACTGTATTCATTAAATATGTGACACACAGTGAGAGGGCCAGCATAATACACAAGGTACCATATGATAGTCAACAATTAACTTTCTTAGAGTCATTTATTCAGGGACCAGTTTATCAAGTACTTCCAACTCCCATTGACTCATGCAGGAATTAAGGATGTTGAGCACGCTTTAAGGTGTGTGGTCAGCACCTTTCAAGATTTAGCACTTCAGTCTTGATTCTGCAATCAAATCCATGCAGGTTAACAAGATCTCTGCATAGGCATGTGTCTGCTTGCACAACATAGGCCTTAGTCTGGGTCTAATTCTTCTCTCATTTAAACAGGAATGAATCAGGAGTCATTTAGTTTGTCACTAAAGTTGCACTGGTATATAATTAAAGTAAGCAAGAAGACAACTGGGTAACCTGTCTTCTATTTGTCTGTCGAGTGTAATGCACTCCTACAGTAATGTATACATAATAAAAATAAGAAAATCTGAGGTACAGAATGGGGAAATCATCCCCTATTATGGAAAAAAAAATCAGATAGAACTTGCAGAGCTAACTAGCCAAGCTAGTGTCTCCTCAACCTTCAGAATACAGAGCAAAATATTTTAAGAACCATTTTAGTCAGATGGATGTAAACTATTTAAGAGATTTTATTGAGATTTACGCTTGTGCAAATTTTAATGACACGATAGAAATTATATAAAGATTTTCAGTGAGGTTGCATACAGTATTACTAGTAAATGTAATATTCAGTTCATATTGGAAATAGAGGCGAGGCAGATTTTGTATATCAGGAAAAGTAAATAACATTTATTGCTGCTTTAAACATTTTTTTAGCCTGTGCTCAGGTGATAAGTGGACAGTCTAATACAATGATCCAGGAAGCTATTTAAGAATATTGCACTTTACATTTATCTTTTCCATTAAAAACACCCCCTAACCTTGCCATAGTAAGAGAGATGCATTAACAGAACATCACTTCCTTCTTTTTTATTTTGTATATTCAGATTATTTCCTTGAAATTGCTTATCAAATCCTATAAGCCTTTAAGGGTAGCTGAACCATTAGCCCATTGTTAACTCTGGGATATTGCACAGGAATTTGTTATGGGGCATCAATAAATTGCTTTTCCTTGGTATGTATTCTTGTATAATGTATTGGTCGCCATCCAGAAAAAGACTCAGGCCCAAATCCTTACATTTTTTGAAGAGCTGGGCCTCAATTATTTTATCACTGTATATTTCAGCATTGTTGTTGGAAAATTGGATCAACAGACCTATTCTAATGCCACTGCTGTTCTTGTGAGTAGAGGGATGAGCTTCATAAAGTTTTTGTTCATGTGATTGGTAAATACCACTTTTTTTTTGTTCCCTGTTGCAATACATAGTAAACCATACTTCACACTCCCATTTATGATGCATTTTGCCACCCTTATTTGCTACAACCAACCATCACACAGTTAAACTTTTTTTCAGTTTGCCATAAAATTTTCCTCAGCAGACTCGAAGTTTCACCCATCTCTACTCACCCACCAACGTACCACCAACATGCATTTGATTCCATTACTCTCTAATACCTAATATGTGTTATACTGATTAAAACAATTTAACATTAAATGTCATTGAAAAATACAGCACACAAAGTGCTGTCTGTATTATCACGGTGTATTCACTATGTGAAGATGAGAGCAAAGAGGAAGAAATAAAAGCAGGTAAAACCTGGAAGATCAGCTCAGTTTTCTCCCTGTTTATCTTTCTCCCTTCACATGCATCGTGGCACTCTCCAGAGTGAAAAACTGTTGTGAAATAGATACATGTAATACCAGAGTCCTTTGAACAAATTTGAGCTGTTGTTCCGAGACTACTAGTGACACTGCATTCAGCAGAGGGCATGGAAAACATCCACACAATGAATAACTGAACTCTAGTAGGCTGGAATAAAACAGTGCAGGACTAATGCATAGATTGATGAGATATAAGGTGGTTCCCAGTCAACCAATCACAAAGTCAGGGATTCAGTTGATTCTTGTGTCTATGATCTTTTCCCAAATTATTTTTACAGAAGGCCAACCCACTTTGATGTAGATGTAAATGATGCATAAGAGCACTGTATGATGAAAAATAGTTTAAGGGTGGCCATGTTTGCAGGTATGAAGTCCAGTGGTGAAGCAGTAGTTTGTCAGTTACTGCACATTAGGCAACATTCAAGTCTGTCAGTTCTACTATGCTCGGGTATTCTAAAATAAACAAATAGGAAACATGTACACAGGATGATTTTTTTTTAAAATGACATACAGCAGTCAATCGCAGGAGTCACAGTACCAACACTGAACATACTTTGACCCTAGTGTTTCACAGCCATAGATAATTGTGTCAAAAATATGCCAATTGAATTAATGCAATGAAAGAGTGGTTATACATACTGTATATAATCACAAAACATCTGTTAGAATAGCACATGAAATCTGGAGACACTTTACCCATGTTGTGAAGACCAGAAAAATTATTAGCTAGATGCAGAAGGAAAAAAGCTTGCCAAAAATTTCCAAACCAAGCAGGAGGTTCCAACTTGTTTGAACTACACTTGATATATTTCTAGGGGCTTTTGGAACAACAGAAAGCTGGACATGCCTAACGTGTGTTGGCAAACTCAAGATATGAAGAGCAGATGTCCTCACCTCCATCCACTTAATTATGGCTGCCAGTTTAGTTAATATCTTCCACCTCATTGAACTGCCCAGTTGGGAAGTCAGCAATGACAGTGCAACAGCAGAACAAAGCTTATGGTGCCAGTTATCTGGTGTTTGTACCTCCTGTTAGAAAACAATGAGAAGGGACAATTTGTAACCAAAGGAAATCCTTAAATACAAGAAATTCTTACACTATTACAGTACTACTGACAGATACCTTAACTTCCATCCTCATCCTGAACATTACCGTGGCTTGAATCCAAAGGCAGCAGCTGTACAAGATGAACCAGTGAGGCTCCTCATTTTGGTTATGACGTAAGCTAAGTTTGTTTTGACTTAAAGTCATTCTTCATGTATCTTACTGCTGCTTCACAAAATTCTGCTCACTCAATCACAAAGAAAAAATATTTTGTTAATGTTTTTTAGAGATAAATTAAAATATTCAATTGTTTCATTACTATCATGGGACGAGTGGGAAGATTCTGTGCCTAAGCTGGTTAATTTCGCAAGATTCTATAACACTATCACTTCTCATCAGGGGAAAAGGAATATGACCTCTCCCGGCAAAATTAGGCTGTCTTCATTTAGGCTGAGTAGGCTCCCAGCCAGCACAATGCAAATGTGACGTAAAGTCACCTTTCTCCCACACCCTGGGTCTTGTACCAAGCACATTTCTGCCATAGCCAAAAACTGAGCCCACTATCCTCTTTGTAAAACACTTTTATGGTTCTTCTTCCTTCTAAAGTGCACTGAGATCTATGAATGAAAAGTGTTATGTAAGTGCTAGGTACCATCATTTATTGATGCAAACACATTTCAATTTAATTTTGAATCCATCTATAGAGGTGAAATTTACCATCAGAATCCAACGTTTGATGAGGTTCTAACTGCTGACTATGGCTTTTAAATTTACTTTGGCAACAGTTTTGATGCATGGCCAAGGACAATATCAAAATGATCCTGACAGCATATTGAGAGTGTAATAGGAAGTATAGTACCACCCATATGTGAATATCACAATTCAGGAACAGAATGAGAGAGGCATAGAGAATGGGGCTGGAGAAATAGCGTGAGATGGGAATAGGTCCCTAGCAGACAAAAACAGCGAAAGAGATGTAAAAGGAAAGAAAGACCAGTGTGACAGTTAGCCTGAGAGCATGGTGGGAAAGGGAAGAGAAAAGAGAGGGTGGATATAGCAGGAATGAGTGAGGCTATGCTGACGCCACCTCCTTAAGAAGTAATTTAACTTGCAACCTGGTGTAGTCAGGGGCATCCAGGCTCATGAATGACTGTTCTATGCCTGTTACTCTCTGATTCATAGGCTGGCTAATAACCATCACCCACTCGCTGTCCATTTCTCCTTTTTATTTTTCTGGACAGGTTGTCCCCTCAGCTATATTATGCCATGTCCACATGAGAACTGCAACTATGTCAGTAGAACATGACATTCTGCCACTGCAGACCTAGCATTTAATCCTGTGTTTACAAGCCATGGTCAATGAGTAGAGAGCATTATAAAATCATTCTCTGGACACTGTTTCAGTGCCATTGTATATGGTGTTAGTGGGTGAAAACACTGTGATTTCAATGTAGTAATGGTCAGGGCAATGGAAAAATCAGGCCCTGTGTATTTGTTTAAACAAGAAATGGGTATATACCCTTTAAAATTATTGCTAGAGTAGGATTCATGTTCGTCCACAGTCCTGGTGGAGGGAGTGCTTGTTTGGAACTGTGGCAATAAATGGCTGATGTATCAAAGGAAGGTTGGGTTTTGAAAACTAGCACTACCCTTTGTGTGTCAGTTTTTTGTTCAAGTATTTGATCACTAGTGGTTTTAGGCATAAAGTTAATAAGCAGCTGTTTAGAGCTCGCATCTTGAACTAATTGTCAAATATTTCCCCTAAGCTAGTGATCCTTTGTGGTGGAAACTACAGACAATGTAAGATGATCCCTCTCTTCATTTTAGCATGCAGGATTCAGATCCACCTGCTTCTGATTGTTTTTCCCCCTCTATTCCTTGCCGCACAGAGAAGGAGAGGACAACAGTGATGGAGAACAGGCTACTCCCATGCTCCTGGATGCGTGGACAACTACAACAGCTGGAGTAGACTGGTCCTGACAATCTGTGTGCTCCTATGAGAGCTTTCTTGGAATCACAAAACTAGAGAGAGAGATAGTGGGCCAAGTTTGTGGTCAGAATGGCCATAAGGGAAGGAGAAAAATGTGGTTGGGGAAGGTCACCAAAGAGAAAGAATAGGGAAAGTGAGAAGATGGATGGAGAGCAGGGCTGCTCTCAGGATGTTCTGGTCTAGGACCTAAGCCTGAGACACTTGGCAGAAGGAGTGGCAGCAGGAGGCACCAGAGTGATTACTGCAGGCAGCCACTCTGCATATCTTTCTGTAAACTCCATTCCAGCAGGACTGTTCCCGTTTTTTGCCTTTCTTGTTATGCACCAAGGCCCCCATCTTGCAAACACCTATGTATGTGCTTAAGTTTACATGTGTGAATATAACTTAATAGGACTACTCATGTGTACAGAAATTCTGCTGACATTCAGTATGTACTGTATGTGTTTGTGCAGAGAGAATCTAGAAATAAAACAAGAGAGCAGTTTGAAGAGATTTGCAGTTTACTTTTTTAAACAATGAGCAGCAGTGTAGTTACACGCTGTGTACTTCATGTAACAAGAAACCAAACATTGTAAGTGGAAAGCCAAACAATTGGTTTGCTCATGAGAACTTTCAAAAGCACATCTTCCAGTAAAAAATATTATTTCTTAACCCTTGAAAATCTGCAGGCATTCAGACATACTGTACTTGTCCTAAACTTTGATTTGACATTAGAATCTGGATCATGCCAAGTTCCAGCAACTAATGAGAAAAAAAAATGTTTAAAATATAGCCTTGAACAAAGCAACACTTATGCAAATTAGTTCAAGATACATTATTTATCTTTATATTAGATAAATGCCCAAGCATTTGCCTCAGTTCTGAATTGTGCTCTGGCCACTTGGCATTGCTCCTCCAATACAAAGGGGTCAAAAAACTGTCAGATAACGCCAGGTGTAAATTATTCCAAGAGCAGTGTAGGAATGCGTAATGGCTCTCTGCACCTACTTGTGTAGGGATGGGAGGAGATTCTTGGGGAAAATAAGAGGCATGGTTGGAGCACACTGCTATGTTGCTATTCTGGGCTGTCAGATGGTCCCTTAGGGACACTTGAAATAAGTTAGAGAAACAACAGTTTAGCCCCTAGATCCCATAGGTGTGAGGTAGTGTTAAGCCACCAATGTCCCACATTGCCATGTCTCTTGTACTGTGCCTCCTGATAGCTCAGATGTGGGTCCCCAAACTCCACATCTTCACTTTTGGGTGGGTACGGGTGAAAATCTTAATCCAGATATTTCTAACTCTTCTTTTCTTTTGAATGGGCTAAACCACAACCATGGACCCAAACACCTACAGAATCTGGGTTGTTTGAAATCCAGATCTGAACTGGGGGCTTGGGCCAATGTCTACTTTACATGTATTTTAGCACAACTGAATGTGTATTGTTGCCTGTTGTCAGATTAAATGTAAACAGCATGTCTCCTTGGTAAATATTCCCCATTTTTATAGGGGAAAAATCCTCAGTATTATAGCAACTCTCATCATGCTACTTTATGTTTGTTGGTATAACTCCCTGTTTTCACAGATTCAGTAAAAGCCTTAGCAATTCACATTCTTTTGAAATTTAGCTAGCAAATAAGCATTGATCTTGTCAGGTGCAGAATATTTACATTCAGTGGGGGTTGAAGACAGTCAGCACATTACAGGATTGAGCTCTGTGCTCTAATTTAGGATCATGGATGGATTCAGGTATTCTTTGGGGATCAAAGGAGAACGCTCAGGGTATTTCATTTTACATAGTGCTTATGTCTAGTCCATTTTGGTAAAAATCTCTAACAAGTGGCTTTTGCACAATAGATTATAATATCACTTAAGGAGATATTCCTCTAAATCAGTGGTGGGCAACTACGAGACAGTTTGTTTACATTGAACATCCGCAGGGATGTGCTTGCTGCCGCTTCCCGCAGTTCCCATTGGCCAGGAACTGCCTCCCGTGGCCACTGGGAGCTGCGGGTGGCCATGCCTGCGGACGGTCCGGTTGTTCACCACTGCTCTACAGTCTATCATGTCAAACAACCATTGTTCAAATTCAATAACCCTCTAATTAGGTATTTACCAGATCCAGTAAATATTAAGCATTGTTAAAACCTCCTTTATTTATTACCTACTAATCAATAGTCCCTTCAGACTATTGGGTAAGTTAATGATGTTATTACAGGTACATTTAAAAAAAATACCATTGTTTGAGAAACAGAGTAAATGCAAGTAAAGAAATAAACACAAGCAATGTTAAAACTCATTCAGATCCATGCAGGATCTGTAGTGTGAGAGCTGAATGTATGCAATGATACTCCAGATTTAACATATGCACACAGGCATGTTTTTCTTTCTCTATCATTTCTTTCTCACAATGACAGAAAATAGGGGCTACGGTCTCACTGTGGATGCTCAGAGCTAAGCTGGAATTTCATTCCATTTGTGGTTTAAATCAACACCTTCCCCGTTTTCTCTTGAAATGCAATACAGATTGTGGTGAATAATAATTTCCTCCACATGAACATAATTTTGTTTGCCATTAATTTGATAAAGATTTCCCCACCATTGCAATATGTGAATATGTTTACTTAAGAAAACATCAGTGAGTCCAGCAGCCTAATCAGAATCCACAAAGGAACTCTGAAGTGCTTACAATATTGTGTTCCCTTTTGGATTACTCCCAGTACCTTCACTTAATGATCACAGCTCTAAAACGCTCACATTGAAGTGAATGTCTTAGCCTAATTATTTGCTAGTATCTGATAACATTTTGCCACAAAAATGTTTGTTTGAATGTATCTTGTCAAAATAATGTTTGTGCCTAGGATTAGCCACTGCTTGGCTGAAGATTTATGTAATCAGCTTATTTTAAGATTAATTCATGAATAAAAATAAAAATACCTATTACCACTTAATTTGTATAATAGCTATTTACTATATTTTAACAGTCCAATTAAAAATTAATATGGACTGTAAAACCATAAGGTCATGTAAACATTAGACTGTTTATATATTAGTTCACTTATCTTGTGTTCCAAGATATGATTATGCAGCCCAGACCTTTCAGGTTTGCTGAATAAAAAAAGGTCACAAGTGAAATGAGATGAATATTCTCAACTCACCTCTGTGCAGACATGTACACAGCAACACACTGTCTCCACTAATTCATCACTCTCAGATTTGAGAGGTGGCAGAGATTTCATAGAATGGAAGTGGATTGATGGAGCCCAAGAGGTGAGTTATCCCTCGGGTGGGAATCAAAAGCTACTGAAAGAGCAGTTGGATAAAGCCTTCTGTTGTCACAGCCCCATCTTTAGTTCGTGTTACACCTTTGTGAGCAGATAGTGCTTTTTCCTTTGTTTGATTCTCTGGTTTGGGCCTTGAAAGTCAGGTTAAAATACCTCCAGTTCCAAATAACGGTATTTAAATGTTCCATTTACATCACATTGGCTTTCAAAAAGTTTTCTGTTCTCATAGTTTATATCTTTAATTAGCTCCTCTTCTTATATTTATTCACTGTCCACTCATATTCAGTCCTGCCATACCTCTGAGATCTGCAATTATGTTATTGCATGCATTGGAAAGCAGATCTTACCAGCAACTATCTTTGAAATTTCCTTCTTCAGTGAATCACCATCTTGATGTAAAATCCTGCAAGGAGCAGAAAGTAAGAAGGAGCTGAAAACTCTCCTCAGTTCACTTTGGGCTTGAGTCACCTCCTACCGAAGGCTGTGACAAAACTCCCATCGATGTCATTAGGAATAGGATCAGGTCCTCTGTAATTTGGGAATCTGCAAGTAAAGGCTGAACAACAAATGATTCAAAGAGGAGCAGCACCCACAATATTTGATACTTCTCCAAACCAATCTGACCCTTTGGGTCTGCAAATCTCTCAATAATAAATGCGTTAACATGATTTTCGCTACTTCCTGCCTCCCGTTGGACCAGAAATACCATGAGAATAGCTTTTCTCACAATATTTCAGGACTCTGCTTCCAGTCTGGGACAGAAGGAGGAAGGGCAGAGAAACCCAGAAATGAAATAATAATTTGTAAACAAGTTATAGCTTGTTGCTGTTGATCCTCAAAAAAAAAAAGTTGTTTCAAAATCAATCTAATTCAGCCCTTGTGTAAGCAAGTGTAAATCCATTGAGGACTTTCACCCATTTATGAAAGGGATGATTTTTGTCCAGTAAGTCCTAACTCTGATCCTGAACTCATCACCAAGTAGAATTTACAAGTTACTGAGAGACAACTCTCTCCATGTCCTGCCTAAAACATCTAACACATTTATTAACCTTCTGGCACCTCTGTGTTTTCCCTCACTGCTTGAGGACCAACAGATCCTTGTACGTGGTGAAGAAAGCAGCTCTGTGTACCATCTGGAAGTACTCCATGGACCACCACCACATTATGGGAACCACCATTTTAATAGTATGAGTACCACCACTTTAATTCTTTTTAGTATTACTTATGGTGAGTATTTATTGCAACTTTCCCCCTATTTTTTCAACTGGCTACCTTGATAAGCACAGCTATGGCATAACTGCCTATGCCTCCCCAATGCAAATGCTGACTCTGTCTTTGGTATCGGGCTAAAACCCGTGGTGTGTGCTCTAACTATTGTGAAACCAGTACAGGACTGATGTGCTGGAGAGACAAGATGCCTAGATTTTGTACAGAGGTCTGTTCAGGGGTCCTGTGGATTGAAGCAGAGAACAAGCAGGACCAGTGGCTTCTTGATTAAACAGAATTGTTGGATAGTTCACTTCATGGAGGTGGCTCTGATGAGGTGGAAAGGGGTGGAACAGGACAGCTGCCCTGCTTTGAAGCCTGGATGAAGAAGAATTCCATCCTCCTGAATGCCTGCAGAATTTTCCTGGTTATTCAGGCTACGAGTTGGGTAAAGGACTTACCGTTGAATGAGTTAATTGGATTAAAGTCTTAGCAACTCTGTGTCTGCTCTGACTCATACCATGGTCAACATGCTGTTAATGGAGTGGTTCAATTTTTTAATTAATTAATTAACTTGCATACTATAATTACAAAGGTACCCAGAATGTTATGGTTTCTGGTTTCTTTTGGATTTTTTAGTTTAGTTGAATTTTAGATGGCAAACCAGAATTGTTGGTTGGACTTTGATTTATTTTCTCTCAGATTTGTAGTATAATATAAAATTATGAAAACCATGTAGCAGTTTCAGGTTAATTTGTTGTTATATTTGTGAGCTTATTTCATTGCATTATTAAAACATTTAGTACCGTATGTGTCATTAATATTCCAAAATGTAATTAGCATATTTAATCAAAAACAATTAGAAGCAAACACTGCTTCCCTTTTTAAGTAATAAAATATTTATGACTGGAATAAACAAATGGAAAACCAAAAAGCACTTTGAGGTGTTGATTTCTCAAGGAAAAAAAAACACAGGAGAAGACGACTTCCAGCCTCTAAACTCCCTCTGGAGGATTTCTTGCCTGGTTTTACTCTTGGGAACTTCAATCGTTGTATGTCAATTCCAAAGAAATAAAATTTCATTGCAGTTCCTCAATACTGTAATAAAAGAAGATACATGAAGTGAGGGAAGTTGTGTAAATCCCAACTTGGAATTAGCTGTGCTTGCTGAAACCTTTCTTGTGGGCCATAAACTGTTTGAATGCTGATTAGGGTTGGAGAATCTTGATAATAGCAACTCTGCCAAAGATCCAATAAAATTAAAAAATAATTGATCTTATTTCAGCCAAACTTTAATATCTTTACCCATGACATAGGGCTGTGGAAAACGCTTCTGGTTCTTATTCATTATCTCTGCTGTGCATCATACTGATATCATTACAAGTGGCCATTTAGGGCTATGGGTCAAATAACTCTGCTATACTTCTAAACACTTTATCCAGCTCATTGGTAATGATATCATGGATGGCCAGGAATGCAAGTAGGGTGGTACCCTCCAGTACGCAGTACCAGCAAGAAATTTGTAACAGGTATGGGGTACCAGAAAGATTTGGGGCTAGCCCCATCCTCCAGGGGTGGGGTGGGCTTTGTTTAAGTTTGTTACCATATGTATTGTGTTGTTACATTGGTCGGGAGTCCTCAAGAGGGGAAGAGCGGAGGGGACGGAAGGTATTTAAACAGTGTTTTTGATTCTGTTTCTCCCCATTGGTCTGAATTATCCATGACATCCATACTGTATCACATCAAGTCCAAATCATTAGAGGAATGCCTCTGCTTGCACTGACAAGAGGATGATTGGATTCTGATGTCAGCCCAGTTTTGCAGCCTTACAGGAATCAGGTGTTGTCCCTAGTGTGATAAGAATTCTTCTTTGCAGCCAGTCTAGTCTAACATGCATTTTGTTAACTGGAACTGGAGCAGCAAAACAAAGAAAACAAATGCCTCATTTTCCAGCTTTGTGGGTGAGAGAACTAGAAAGTGAAGATTATAATGCCGGACACTGACGGCCTTAAACCAGCCGCCTCAGGAATCTGCCAAGAACTTTGCTGAAAATATGTTCCTCATCTTAGCAACGAAGCTAAGACTTATCACACATCTACCCACCTTTATTAAAATGAAGCGCCTTCTGATCTGACAGCGCAGGCATTGTCAGTTTCATCCACAACAATTTACAAACTTGGAACCTAATCCTGTAAACCCTTAATAATTTGATCAATCCCATTGAAGAAAATGGGACTATTTGCATGACTATGGTCCACTTTTGTGGGGTGGTAAGGGTTTCAGGAGTCTGTTCCTATAAAGGAAGTTGAATCCTCTATTGAAATGCAATGTTTGGGTACAATACCATAAAGCAGTTTAGGATACAGTTCTACTTAAAATTTGTCTTTTAATAAGTCAAACATATGCTGAAATGGCTCCGCACTCAACTTCCATATTCCATATAAACAGACTGAATACTACATATTTTGGGGAAAAGTGAGTAATTAAGCATGTTGATGTTTGTATATACAAAGGAGGGGTTGTAAGAGGGGATGGGGAGAGCATGGGAGCCCCGGGCTGGGCGGGGAGGAGTCACATGGAGGGTCATGTGGGGAGGTCATGTGCCCCCCACTTGTGTCCTTCCCATGAATGTAGTACTGGCAAGAAATGATTTCTACTTGCACCACTGTGGATATCACACACCTAGCCAACTGTTTTGAGTAAGTGCAACCTCTTAGCAAAGCTGCACCCTTCAATCTGCTGGCTGCTATCCTGTGTATGAAGCATAATCCATCCAAGTCTACAGTTACCAAGTATCACTAGCTTACATGTTGTCATCTAAGAACATTTAAGTAGTCTATATGTTTTAATTTGTTTCTGGTAAAAATACTTTTGATAAACCTGTGGTAATTTTTATTCTTCTTCTACCCTCACATGGACCATGTTGTAACATTTCATACATTGCCTTTTCATACTCAAATATGGGAAGCCCAGAAATGATGTATGAAAAGCCTTTACTTACCACTCTGAAATAGGCCGCTTTTCACCTCCTGAAATATTGCTATACTCTGCATGTTGTTCTGTAAATTAGAATGTTCCTTTTGAAACACAGTCAAAAGAAACAAAATACATATGTAACACTGCTGCCTTAAACACGTGAGTGGTGGTGGTGGGGGAAACTTCTGAAATACAGAAAACATTTGTTCAAGTCTCCAAGGAAAATGAAGTCAAACCAAACAAGCATATAATATAGATGTATGCCTCATGGGCAAAGTTACCTCTAAGCCCATATGTTTTAACAAATTAAGAGGTAAATAATTTGCTGAAGTTACAGTGCAGCCACATCAGAACACCTCTGGAAATGAGATATCTCTGTGTTCCAACTGTTATTTCCTGTGAAAATATTTTCTTTTAAGAGAAATGCACTGTTTTGTTGCAAGGAATACTACTGTAAATAACTATTAACCCTTTAGGGCCTCTGCAAATGGTGTGGTCATTTGAAGTCTAGCCTGCCTGCTAGAGTTATATCTGCAAGCGACTGAAAGAGCTTGATAAAATTCAGTTTTTCAATCAGAAAATACCACCAGGGACTTCCTTGTGAATGAAAAGAGGCACAGAAAGGTTACTACATGTATCATAGGATCTAGCACATAATTCTGCCATTAAAACTTTAATATGTGAAAAAAAATGCTAGTATGGTCCCCAAATAGTTAACTTTCACTCTGTAACTTTTCATTTTAGTTAGTCATGAATATATCTAACATACAGAGGCCATCAAAATCTCACCACTAGAGACTATAAAGTCTACTTACATAGGGTTCCTGGGATTTTTCATGTTCTTATGGAAAATATCTCTGAAATCCCCTAGCTGAAAATTTTGATCTCATTTGTGGATGTGAGTGATGCTGAGAAAGGGTTGAAGAGTGAAGAGAACACTTTTTTCGCATAATTTCATTTGTCAGGAGAATCTTGCCGCTGACATTGGAAGAGTGATTTAATTGATTTTAATCATACACCTGAGATTGGGAAATTGAGCCCTCTGTCCTGAAAAATAATTCTTGGCTTCCACGAGCATGTTTAATTTGCAGCTAATAGTTTTTTCTTGAAGTTTTGTTATGAAGTTTAGAAAATATAGATCAAAGGTTGATACACAGAACTGTTTACCACAATCTAAGACATCAGTAAAGCAGGGTTATTGTCTTTGTTTTTCAATAGTATTAAAAGATGTCCATTCACATGCAGCTATTACTTCTCATACATGCAGGAATAATATAGATTATTTTAGACAGAAATAGGAAGCAAAAGCACTGTCTAAAGATTTTGTAATGCATACAAGAGAGATACAGCAATCTATACAGCAGATGTATATAGAGATACAGCAAGAAAGATACAGCAATCTACTTTTGGATGTGGGGGTATGTCCTAGAAGAGTTAGAGGGGCTTGATAACTCACCACTGGTAATGTTTAACAAGAAAACATCCTGTGGCTCAATGTGGCTAGATGCTCCAGTCGACTGTGTTTCTGAACTACCATAATATATCAGCGTAATCTTGGTGGTGTTTTGCTACATTTCAATGATGTTTCAGTACAATGCAGTCTTTTACCTTGAGCTATCTTTTGTAGCGCAGTTCATAATAAACAAATGTTGTTCCATTGTTATTCTTGAAACACATGAATAAAATCAGATTATATTTTGCATGGCAAAGTGCCAGAACATTTTACAGTTGTGTCACAGTAAAACCTCCATGACCTTCATGTTCTATTATTAAAACAATTAGATAGGACTAAGGTCAGCAAGAATTTTTTCCTCTGCAACCCAAATGCATGAACATTGAGGAAATACTTATTATTGCCCTGTAAGACTCTCGCATGTTCCTGATGTAAAACTGCAAGTTCAAAATATGTCCTGTTCCCTGATGATCCTGAACATTTGCATAAAATATTTGAATTAGGAAAACTCTCGATTCAACAATAGTGGGTGATAATACTATTGAAGGGACTGCCCTCCAAGTGCTTTTCTATCATATTGGAACTGCAGACTATTAGCAGATTGCAGCAAAACCCTGCCAGTCTATCAATGCCATAGAAGAATTAGTCTGTTTAAGCCCCTCCATTCTACCTCATTGCAGTCATACTATGTTAACTTACTGGGAGAATATGATATTTCAGGATGACAAAGGGATTTGGGTGTGATTCTACTTCAGTAACTTGCTAGGATCATATTAGTGACATTGCCATTCAAACAAAAAGATGAGATGAATTCCTAAACAAACTGGGTTATGTCTTTGGGCCATGTGGTCCTGTTATGCCTTTCCTCAGCTGAAAGGCAGCGAGCTAGGAAGGAACCCGTCTCTACTGCCTGGGACATCAGACAGGCACTGTACATCAATGGTTTCTCTGATGCCAATCCCTAATGTCTACCTCAGTGGTTCTCAACCTGTGGGCCACGGGCTGCTTGTGGCCCAATCAGCATAGAGCTGCAGCCTGTGTGACATCCTCAGGGCCACACAGGTAGTGTTGGATGATGCCCACATATGAAGCCCACATATGTGGCCCACAATGGTAAATATGTTGAGGACCACTAACTCTAGTAGTCAGGCTGGGCGGGACCTTTATCCTAAAGGAAGGAGAAGTTGGGTGATCACTTACATATATGACAGCATAAGAGAGGGACTCCACTTGCTTTGTCAGGTTGTGTAGTTCCTGTGGGCTCTACACCACACACTACTAAACTCAGGATTAGGCCATAAGAATTTGGACTGAGTATGAACTTCAGATTTGAGGCCATAAAGATGAAGCATTGAGTAGGATCAACTTTAATTTGAATCAACATCCTTTTATAGGTTCGTTTGAACATTAGCAATGTCCTTAGGAGGCAGTGCTCCGATCCAGGTCTGGATTAAGTTTAAACTGGGGGTCAGGTTCAAGGCTGAATCAAGATTAGAATGAGGTTTGTGTTTATCACTGAAGGTTTCAAAATCTCATCAGATCTTCTTAAAGAATTGTGGTTCCAAAGGATGGAAATCTCATGAGACCATGTCTTCTCGTGAGATTTCAGGTGCAGAATTGGAGTATAGGGCTTTCCTGGTTTCTGAATTGAACTCAGAACTGAAAGGATTAGGGCAGGTTTGGACTGAGATATTTAAAGGGTTTATGATTCCAGATTTAGCTTATCTCTGTCCAAAACTTTACAGATCCAGTGATAATTTTAAAAACGTTGTTTATAGGAATAATACTACTCATATCTTTTCTAGATTTCTCTTTCTCTTTTCCAATTAGTAGGGACATGTTGAGAAATCAAGGATCTCTTTCTTTTTTTTTTTTAATGAGTTCATCAGCTCCTGCTACTCATTCCTCACTTAGCACATCGTTCTTAACATCATGAAGAGATGCTTAACAGGTGATTATAATTACTAGTATTTGTTTAGTGGCAAAAGTGTGTTTGGTCCTGTACACTACAGAGAAATAAAGACCTGCCCCTGTTGAAATCAATGGTAGTATTGCCATTGACCTCAATAGACGCAGACTAACTTTAAATATAGTTTTGCAGTGTAGAGCGTCATATTGTCAGAGACAACACCAATGGACATTTGGGCCAGATTCCCAGCTGGAATAAATTAGCATAGCTCCCACTGATTTACACCAGATGTAGGGCTGTCTCTTTTGCATCCAGGAACTACTGGACACCCAGAGGCTTCACATCTACTACCTTGTAACCTTGTGGAGTTCATCGAAGTTAGTCCAATAAAAATATTACCTCATCCCTCCTTATTTCCATCACATGGGCAGCGAGCTGTGCTGGGTGGTGCATAAAGGCAGGGATCTGGGATGGGTAAAGTTATGTCCATCCCCTTTGGGACACCTGTTATCTCCATGTGAGTGGGGACAGCTCAAGCGTTGAACTCTCCAGAATGCAGGTCTGGAATTCTGCCCAGCTCTTATGTGGTTGCGCAGTGCAGCACAATGAGTCTACCCTTGCCTGCTTACGCACCAGGCAGCATTCCAGACTCTGCATTCTGGAGCGTGCAAGGCTTGCTCTGTCCCTTCTCCCCTAAGGAATAAGCATCAATTGAAATACTAAACAACTGCAATACTGTTTCATGGAAATGTTCCTAGTATGACAAAAGGAAAAGGGGAATTAAAACAATACAGGCCAGATCCTCTGCTGGGCCATTAAAGTCCACGGAGCTGGGCCAATTTACACCAGCTGAAGTTCTGCCCCTGCATAAGAGGTGTCAGCAGAACTGCTCTTATATGGATTGTGTTTACAAGTGATCAATCCTGCACAATAATCATCAGTGTGTTCCATCCTACTCTTCTGTGTTTAATAGGGTGCAATGTGTGATTTTGCTAACCTGGTAAAGTCACTTTGATAAAGCAGACTGGTTAAGAAGAACTAATAATAAAACCTTACAAGTTAGTTTAAGCATGTGCAGCATGTGAATTTGCACAGGTAGGGAATGTATTTAGCAAACAGGCCCCAAATGCTCGTATATGAGTTAATGTTTGGAAAGCAGTTTGAAGGTGAAAAGCACAGTGTAAATGTTAAGTAGTAGTATTATATAAAATGGTATGGTTCATCATGCTCCTTTAGCTATAGCAACCACAACAATCGTGATGATGCCTGTTAATTTTGCTGACTTTTTTATCAATGATGATGAAGTGTCATTTGTCTTATAATTTTAATGTTATCTTTAACACACATAATAAAGTTTACATAATTATAGCCAATTAATATAATTTGCATGCATGTTACTGGGAAGGCGAAGGAAATGTTTCATCACCCAGCATGTAATTTGGCTTATTTAACTATTTCCTTTTAGTCTTCAATGATAGGTTGTCACTCCTTATAAATGGAGAGAGACCCTCAGTAAATTCTGTTTTGAAGAGTCTTCACTGTGTTAAGTCTCTAAAGGTATAGCTAGCATGGCTTTGTAAATGCTGAAGAATGAAAATTTCTGGATGCCTATTACAGGAAGGTTTTTGTTTTTTTTTAAATCACACTTTAGACAAGCATGGCACTTCCTAATGAAATGTGGGAACAAGCTGCTTTTTCATGAAAGCTTTGAAAGTGTGCATGTAACTGTACTTCATAGCGGAGCTATAACAAGACTTTAAGTGAGTAAACAGTGTTTAGATTGAACATGAAAAGAGTCAGCGTGAGAAGACAGGTTCAGAATATTACATGATGCTTTGCAAAAGTGTAAATGTGCCTGCCTTTATTTATTTATTTTTCTTCTTGGTAAATGGCAAACGTTTACAACCCAACTAAAACAGTACCAAGAGAAATCGTGTGTTTGCTCTTTGGAAGATATTCAATAAATTATAGTGAGCTGCAAATGTCACTGGATTGGGAACTGTAAGAGCTTTACCTTTAAGTCGTTAAGTAAAGACTTGCAGCTGGTGCAGTGGCTAGGTAATCCCTAATGATAAGCTCCTTTTAATGTGGGGCTGAGGCAGTTTTCACACAGATATTACTGCATTAACCTTACTCTAGGTATGGTGCAGGTGTGCACAATATTGTACTTTGCAGCCTTCCCTACTTTATTCTTCCTTCTTATATCTCAACCCTGCTTTAAAAGATCCTCTTATACCATGGTAAAAAGATTGCAGTTCAAGCCTATTATCAACAAAAACCTGCCAAAAGGGCTACATTGTCAGACTTTATGATGGTACTAACTATTCTGTTGTTCTCTGGAGACCAAAGTTAGACCATTAAATTCACTTCATTTGTGATTTCAGTGCCCTGGACTGCAGACATAGGTCTTTTGATGTAAAATGCTAGTACAAGAATCAATGGTACCATCTAGTTCCTCTTAAAGTATATCATAAAAGTGTAATGGTACCTTTCTAAACAAATGGTGACACTACTCTTGTATAATACAATTATATGAGGATGATGTTTTCAGTAGACTTTATTTGATATTATGATGTACAAAGACTTTACACATTGGAATAAACTGCGTAGCTGTGTTCACGCTATTATTTTCAGTAGACTGACTATATTGTCTGCACTAGAGTATAGATAATTTTCATGCAATGGGGAACTATTTTCATATCCTCTCCATGTAATAGATGAGATTAAAAACAGGCTGGGATTACTCAAAAACCAACACATGCCTTGTCTACAAACCCTTTTAAGACAAAGGCTGCCTTCCAAATGGTCTCATTTAATAGGGAAGCTCCCAGGACTTGCTTAGTTGAGTTGACAGACTGTGCCTATTTATAGTAAATGTGGAACGTATTTGAAAATTAAATGTTTTACCAGTAGAATTTAGTTAATTTTCTCCTCAGGAGACTGACTTTCTGTGGAAAGACCCTTCTTGTATACCCACAAATCTTCAGTGCTAAACCTATTTGTAAACAAACACAAGCGATAGCTCATTGGCAAACAGTGAACAGGTTTACAATTAATGAAATTGCTGCAACAGAATACACAGAAGAGTAACTATGGTTGCAGTCATGTTCATGTCATTGCACACACAGGGATACTGCAATGCACTCTACATTGACATCCCTCTGCAGCAAACCCTGCTTTAAAATAAAAACAAACCCAACAACAAAAGGTATGTGTTGTACTGAAATGCCAGTGTTTGCATTTGCCAGAGATTCATGCTTAAGCCAAAAAGCCCTCATTGGCAATCAACTACAAAATTGGCCCAAATACTACAGATCAGATTTTTTCCCCCTGTGAATTACTATATTATTCCCAAATGCTGGGTTTGGAGAAAGGTTCTTAAGTAGTTTGGTTCTGATCTATAGTGGAAAGGAAAAAAACAGTGGTGATGAACTGGGGCCTGATTCTCCCCTCAATGCCCTTTGCAGGATAAGCATCACTTCAGTGAGAGTTGTGTGTATCCTGCAGCGAATGGAGCAGATAAAGAATCAGGCCCCTGGACTTGAAATGTTCAATCCTACCAAATGTGAAGGATGTGAATGATTGTTTTTCCTCTTTCATAGAATCATAGAATATCAGGGTTGGAAGGGACCTCAGGAGGTCATCTAGTCCAACCCCCTGCTCAAAGCAGGACCAATCCCCAATTTTTGCCCCAGATCCCTAAATGGCCCCCTCAAGGATTGAACTCACAACCCTGGGTTTAGCAGGCCAATGCTCAAACCACTGAGCTATCCCTGCCCCCCTCCCCCCCGAGACTTCAAATGAAGTCTGGAGAAGGCAGGGCTGCCAACAAGCTGATATTCGCTTCAGAGAGAGAGAGAGAGAGAGAGAGTGTGTGTGTGTGTGAGAGAGAGAGAGAGATTCTTTTCTCTACAGGGAAAGAGAAATTAAAGTAGAAGGACACTGACTGTAGCAATAGCACATAAGGTTGGGGGCATGGCTAGGATTTTAGAACTGGGGTATTACAGGGTCTCCACAATATTTTTAAAGCAGTGGTTGAAGGGGAAAAAAAAGGAGGCCAACCATGATGCATAACACCTAGGGAGTCAGATGGGTAGTCAGGTACCTGGCTTCCTATAACACTGTTAGCTACTGTATATGAGATACAAAAAGAGAATAATTCCAATGTAAGATACGTATGAAGCCATGTGTTAGAGATTCTGCTTAACAGGTCATCAAGTAGTGTATCACTTGTTCTCTCAACCTTGGTGTTATGGCTTTGGTAATGGCCCAAAGGTCGTGCCCACTGTACCATTGAAAATGGGAAAATTGTTCAGTTAGCATGTTTTGCAGTCTCTTAAGTTGATTTTTCATGATTTCTTATGTAAACACAAGACCATAAAAAACATGCACTTTGAAGAAGAAAAGTACTTTGTAAGTCCTAAGTATTATTCATCACTGAAATCAGAATCTGTGGTCACTTCAGCTGTTCATTTAGAGCTCTCACACCTTCCAGAACTCAAATAGGAGATACAGCACCAATCAAGTGGGTGAAAGTCAAATGCAAAGTGCCCTCCATCAGCCGTCTGCAAACTTTTATAGTCACTAATGACTTTGTATTGTTCAAAGAGTCATTTAGGCATATATAGGTGGGAATTTTACTTAAGTCTTAAGGAAAGTGTCTGTGCCGATTTGCAGTTTCACTTCCCCACCACTGCCACAGTCATTTGCTGTGCTTTATTCATTTTTTTTTCCCTGTAGCAGTGAAACACATTTCTCCTTGAACACAACTGCTGCTGCTGCACCTCTTTTCCCCCTTTTGTTTTCCTCTGTGGCACTATTTAACACATGGGGTTACTGACTCAGAGCAGGTTAAATGGCAACGCACTCCCTGAGCAATGACGTTTGTTCATAGGGAAAGAAAGGGATGCTGTCACCCCCACAATCACGTTAACATTTTCCTCTTGCTTAATTTTTTGTTCACAAAGAAAAATTGGGGGGCCTTACTGTTTAAAAAATAATAATTCCCATTTAAGTTGGCAGCTTGTTTTTCAGCCTTCCTGATCTAACTTATATGACTTTTCCCTCTTTTTCTCCTTGCATGGCCCCACTCCCATCCACCACCAAAACAGCAATGCAATGATTTTAATGTTAAAAGTGCTGTGATGGAACACAAATATAGAAGATCAAGAAGAAATGTTTGATTAATAATACCTATTGTGAATTCACTGTATTAAGCAATTGTTGCATATTTATAATTCCAGTATCCATATGACCTCCCAGTCATATCTGGACTTCTGTATTTTGTGAAATAATAAGATCAAGCCCGTAGCACTTTCAATCTGTACACCTAAAGTGTGTTACAAAGGTTCTGAAATATTATTATTACTATTACTAATAGCACCTAGCTTTCATATCGTGCTTTCCATAAGAAGAGTGCAAAGTATAACAAAGGGGATCAGCAACATTATCCCCAGTTTACAGCTGGGGAAACTGAGGCACAAAGCAGTGAGCTGACTTGCCCAGGCAGTTCACTGGACAAGCGAGGAATATAACCCATGTCTCTTGATTCATAGGCTAGTGTCCTCACCAGCTTTGATGATCATCTTGAAGTCATTTTATAATGAGACAAATGGCACAACAATCTGTGTTTTAATGTTGAAATTCAGTCTGTGTGAAGCTTGCAGAATGATAAGTAGTTACTTTTCTTTGGTGTAAAATGGTGTTTTTTTTCCATATGGCAAATTGACCAAACTTTTTCAGGCAAGAAATAAACAATTTCCTCTTTAACAAATATGGGGTAAGTGTGATTGTTACTGTTTACATTATGGACACAAAGAGCCAACTTCAGACCTGGTGTTAGTGGGTGATTGATTTCAGTGGAGGTCTGAATTTGGCCTAAAATATGATGCATAAGTTTGGAAGACTGAGTAGATGCCATTCTTCGTTATTTTATTTACTAAACCTGTTTCAGCAATTAATGGTTGGCAAAATTTAGGTTTACAATGATGCCAATTCTGCCTTACTCTTTTCCATCAATATTTCTGCTGTTGTACAATGGTTTCTGCAAGGATTGCACTTTTCTCAGCAATCCCTTCATTTCAAATAATCTCTGATATTATTTTACTTAAAAATTAGGTTGCCTCCCCATCATTGATTGCCCAGATGGTCATCTTACAAGATAGAAAGCAACCTGACAACTGGCAACCATCTAATTCTCAGAGAAGATGCATAGCATTGGGCATAAGTGCCATTATTTCAGGTGGGTAGAATAAAAATGATGACAGTGATTAAAGGAGTAATGTTTAGTAAGTTTGGGAGTAGGCTATCATTACTATGTGCATTTGTTACTACGTTATGCTGGGGCCTTTCATTCTTTTAAGAGTCACTTGTACATTTTACAAACTTCTGTTATACCCCACAGACACAGTGTTCTGAAAAGCAAACTCTCTGCTCTCCTTCCTCTTCTTTCTGAGCAGAGAGTTTGCTTTTCAGAACACTGTGTCTGTGGGGTAAAACAGAAGTTGAAGCACTTCAGAAGCAGCAGTCACATGTTCCTGGCCATCAGTAATAATTATTATTAATTAATAATATCTAGTTCTTACATAGCGCTTTTCAGCAGCAGATCTCAAAGCACTTTACAAAGGAGGTCAGTACAATTACAGTGGCCCTGTGGATGGATTTAATTAATTATGTCAGATGAAGCTGGGAACAGGAGGACCAAACTTTTTGATTTTTTTATATGTATTTTTCATTTTTGTATTTGTATGTGTCCATACAGATAAACATACTATAATGGGCATAATTCAGCCTTTGTGTGCATGGACACAGCTCCACTGACGTCAATAAAGTTTCCCCAAGACAGAATTTGATCCCTACTCTGCAAATGACAAAGTCTAATGTAATGAAATGTTCAATCAAAATTTACAAGGATTCCCCTCCCCCATTTATTTCAAACTTATACTTGAACCCTGAGCCAGCATTCTTGGTGCACTGCAAACTCCAACAGAAGTCAGTTGCGTGTTATAGAGATGCAAGAAATAAAAGATGGCTCCTGTGGCTCATTTTACTATGGGCACTGAGTGGAAGACAGAGGAAGAGTGAGCCCTGGTCTACACTGGGGGAGGGGTGTTGATGTAAGGTACGCAACTTCAGCTACGTGAATAACGTAGCTGAAATTGATGCACCTTGATCGACTTACTGTGCAGTGAGGACGCCGCAGGGTCAACTGCCGCCGCTCCCCCATCGACTCCACTTCTGCCTCTCACCACGGTGGATTACCGGAGTCGGTGGCAGAGCGATCGGGGATCGATTTATCGTGTCTACACTAGACGTGAAAAATCGATCCCCGAAACATTGATTGCTACCCACCGATTCAGCGGGTAGTGTAGACCTCCCCTGAGAGATTTTCCATATCAATGATTAAAGTCTTTTGAAACTGCTAGTTGAATGAAAATGTAAAAAATCCAAATCACTTAGCTTTGGTGTATGTGATAGTATAGGCTTGCTTTATAATTGATATTAAACACAGTGGCAGAAACTGATACTGTTGTAACCAAACACCAGGCTACTTGAGGGACAGCAAAATAGAATAAATAGATAAGATACTAAAAGTTAATGTGTTCCTTTTTGTTTTGGTTTGGTTTTGGCTCTCATTCTTCCTTGCCCACTAGTTTGGTTCTTGGAAGAAAAAGAGAGGTACTTATAATTGATTTTCTCCTTTCCAAATTACAGAGTCGATTTAATAGCAAAATTTCAATACCTGTAAAAGAGATCATGTTTTAAGTTGGCGGACATGTTTATAGCTTGACCTACTGCTTCAGTACAAAACAAGACATTTAAAAAGATCCGGGATAGTTCCCTGTTTAACCCCTCAAAGATAGAAATACAAGGCTCCCATGGCCTCAAATATAAATATTCCATTTTGCTACTTGTATGCAGATTTTAAGGATGCATTTCACAGTAGGTATGGCCTTAAACACATGCAACACAAATGACTGTGCCACAACTAAGGTGGGCCAGAGTTTGTCTGGGGCTTCACCAGGAAGGACAGCTCTGCTTTGTAGAGGGGGTGGGGGGGGGGGGGGGGAAAGGAGGTCAGAAACTGTTGTAAAAAAGGTGCTCGGTGGTCAGCTTTGCAGCAGTGACTCATCCCCTCCCCCAGGAATGTGCATAAAGGTACAAAACCTGATTGGGGCAAGTCTCTTTGTTCCACCCAGCGAGGAAGCCAGCACCCACCCTTCCTCTCCTAGTGGAGGCAAATGGCAGGCTGGGTTAGGACCTGCTGTGGGCATTATGCTAGTCACTACTTTTAAAGGGGGCTGGGAAGTAATTTTTCCCGCACCACCTGAATTGGCTTTGATGGAGTGAGGTTTTTTCACCTTCCCACAGTGGGTGTGAGGATGGACCTTTTCTGGTGAGAAGAAAAGATGGTAGGCCAGATGTCGCAACTTATTTTGTAAGGTTGTGCAGATGTCCAGTGCAGGTACTCCATAGGGAAGGCAGTCAGTGACCAGATAAATGGCCTGGTAAAGGACTTAAAAGGAGGTACAGGATAAAGGAACAGAATGGGGGAGGGGGTTGGGGACGCCTCTAATTGGTACGGCAGGGAGCCAAACACCACCCCCAGCTCACCACCCCCATTCTCATAGCCTACCTTAACCCTCTTATGAGGGTGGTGGATGGTAAGGTCCAAGCCAGGGGTCGGCTGGGGGACCTGGATGGAAACAAAGGTGGGCTGGTGGAAGCCCTGCAGAACTGATTTGAAGAAACAATGATTTGCCTGCACTATACACATTATCTGCCGGGTAGTCCCAGACATCTATATAATAAAGTTGCGGCCTGATTAAAATCCATAACAAGTGTCTCCTGTCCTTCTTGTGGTGTACCCAGACAATGACTGCTTGGAACCCTACTTAGCTTACCAACACAGGGCCCAAACCCTTCCTTCATCAGTGACCATAATGGAGGCCAGCTCAAGGCCTCAGCCCATACCCCTTCAGCAAAATCAGCAAAGAAGCATAAACCTGATTGGTGCTTAGAATCCTGTGAACTAGGTTTGTGGCCTGCTGTATTATACAGATTGTGCTACCCATTGAGATTGCAAAATGGGTGAAATAAACTGAGCCTCAGAATAAAATTCATCTAAATTGTTCTGAGCTCAAACACTGATTTTTAACCTTTTGGGAAAGTTAATGCTTTAGGCAGAGTTTTTCTACAATGTTTTAAACTATACATATGCACGTTATACCTCCAAATTGCCTCCAAGCTGACAATCTTTCTGGTGCATAAACTAGCCAGATTATTTTTCTTTTTAATTGCTGAAGAAAAATATTTCAGAATAGTCTATTCTGTGAAATCTTTGAGGTAGCAAACATATTCAAATCTTAAAGCAAGTCTCTCAGTAATAGCCCAAGTCCATCAAACTACCTTAGCATCTTGATTGATAAATATGTTATGTTTACATTATGATTACTGCATACTATTTTCTGTCACTGCTAATTTATTTGAAAGTCTTAACCTGGTAGGTTATGAATTCAGTATAATTTTATAATGAGGGTTGTTGAAATAAATCAACCCTTGAAAATAATATTAAAAGAAGTGTGCAAAATCTTTCACTACATAGATCCCAGAATATGAATAGATATGACACACAGAGACAGACAGACATATTAACCTCTTATAAATCCTTGGAATCTAAGCCCTTTAAGTGTTACTGCATACAATTCTCCCATAAAAAGAAGCATATAACATTAAAGCTCTATATCACAAGTGGCTTTAATATTGCAAGCCTACACTATAGACAGACTGAGAAGAGGGGAAGGGAAAAAAAAGACATCTATACCATATGTATCATACATATGGATTTATTTTATTATGATTATATTATAATTATTTTTACTTCAGGCTTCTAGTTCTGTTTGCAAATGATTCTATTTTTTGTTTCTAGCTTTTCACAGGGCACATACACAGACCTCTGTGGTACAGAGGGCTCTATTAAGCTGCTGTTCGATAGTTTGGTGATATTCAGACAATATTGAAACATTCCCAAATGAACTTTGCAGGGAGACATTTTCATTCGCTGCCTCCCTCCTCATGCATATTAACAAATGGTATGCAAGGCCTCATTTAATTCACTGATTTTACATTCGGATCACTTTCTCTTTTACAGCTATTTTTACCGGGCTCCATTAATCTTTGTTGAATACAATGGCATACATCTTTAATGCGGCCGCTGTCAAGTCATATTTCAGTAAGAGCTGCAAACTGAATGACAGCAAGCAATATTAATAAATTTAACATAGACTATATCAATTTTTAACAGAATGAATGTGGAAAGCTAAATGTATTATTTTTCATTTAAATCATAGGGTTTATCACCGGTTAAGTAGCAGCGATTTCAGGAAACTTGTGACGTGCCGTACAAATAGATTTACATCTCATTAATAAGTAAATTAGGCAAATGCCTTTCAAGTTCAGACAAGTACATAAGTGTAATCTCCATATTAAAGGAGTAGTCTTTGATAAACCACTGAGGAATTGCAGCAGCCAACTATGTGACATGTTGCCAGTGCCTGAACTCTTCCACATTCCCACCTTTAATTACACTGGTTCATTACTAAAGAGATAAGTGTCTCTCCAGTTAAGATTCTATAAATGAGCAGCATGCGGGATCCTCCCAAATCATTTTTGCAGAAACCATGAAAAGGTGGTAACAGTTATGAAAAAACGAATTATCACCTGCTCTCTTTCTTCCTTCCTTGTAATAACATTAAAATATTAAGATGAATTCCTTTTAAATCTCGGAAAGAAATTGTCCATTAAGGGATGCTATTTTGTTTAAGAAAGAAAAGGGGGGGGGAGGAACGTAAAAAAAAAAAAGGAAAAAACGCCTATGAATTTTTTTAAAATTTCCCTTCTTAAATCCCAACAGAGATAATTTGCTGTAAAATTTAAACCCAGTGAGAACTTGTCTGTCTGTGTTAAATAAAAAAGTTACGGTTGGTAGGAGACATGTTTTTGCAGTAGCTTTAGTGATTATAGGAAATTACATGCAAAGCCAGAGTTCTGATCCTAAGTTAATTTATAATTGGAAAAAACTTATTAATTAGCTATGTCATTCTAATTAAGAATTAGAGGAGTGTGCATTAGAAAGTCAGTCAATATCCAACTGACAGAATTAAAAAAAATCATAAGTCTGCAAGCTACATAGCTCTGTCCACTATCTCTCTGGACTTCTTTTTAGGAATGTTCTGATTGCTATTAGAAACTAGCACTCTGCATACAGATATCTTAAAGAAAGAAACATGGCTTTTTGTGTTATTGAAAGAGAAACCCAAAAGTGAGCTGTAAGGTGATCTCTCTCTATTTTGTTGATGTACATTTTTCGCCATTCAAGAGATATGTACACTTAGGGCCCTGTCCAACTTTCAGTCAATGGAAACAGATGTACATAAAAACACATGCAGTTGTATACATGAATGCACGCACATATGCAAGAGACTTGCCAATAATCAGACACAAATATACATGCATACAGACAAAGGGACTAATTTTGAGGCCCTGGTAGACTCATATGAGAGAGAGCTTCAAGATTATACCCATACAGTTGTGTATTAACAGTACACTGACATATGTATTCACATACATGTATATATAATATTTCCCAGGCTGTCATATTTCTAGTCCTGTCCTTCCCCGTCTAGGCCTGTTTCTGAGCTGGTCACAATTCACCCTAAAGAGAAAATCCCCCTCTGTGTCTCTTGATGTTTTCTCTCAGTATGGTGGAATTTTCAAAGAGCAAATTAAATATTAAAATAGATACAAAGTTCAAGCTTTTTTTAAAAAAAAAAAGTCTGAAAAAATACAAAGTGCATATTTGGGGACATAGTTTTCACAAGTTTTAAACTTAAACATATTTTTGTTTGGTCAAATATTGTAGAGAGACAGCTGCAAAGAGTCCCCACAAAAGATGAAACACAGCCGAACTGAAAATGGGAACAGTTATTCACATTAGGAATTGAGATTTTGGCAATACAAAAGGACAAGCAAGACTATAAAACTAATGTCTCAGTTAATTGCATCCTTCA
>CM065778.1:120056530-120081530 GCA_033296515.1 Macrochelys suwanniensis | reverse complement strand
ACTACCTCCCAAACTACGGACTCCCACAAGAGTGGAGAAGGTTTCCATGTACGGGAGGGTTTATGCTATTTATGCAAAACTGTTCCCTTTAATGAAATGTGAGGCAATGTTGTGGCTAATCCTATTCTATTTCCAGATGGCATGGCAGTTAGCAGCCATGAGATAACAGGTTGCTGTAACTCCCACCAAGTAGCACTGGGGATTGAGGGAGCATGAAGATGACATATAACCCTTGCGTCCTGCACACAGATCCATAACAGGACCATAATATATATCTTAAAGGTGATTTGCACTACATCTAGGTGTTTATATATACTGTGCAGACTGTGCATGTGTGTGTGGAATGCCCTAAAATATCAGGACCGGCCCCACTCCATCCACCACCATTCCAGGTATGAGGGCAGGGCCATCGCATGAAATAGGACCACATGGGTGGAGCAGGGGGGGGCATATCTTGATGTGCATGGGCCCCTGGATTGCCCTTATCCACTCCCGATTCAGCATATTTGTCCATTAGAACTGACCTGTTTTCTGCTTGCAGATTTTGCTATAACCAGATTCAAGTCCAGTGCTGGCTGGCTCATGTTTGTGTTGCCATCTTAAAGGCCTCTCAACTAGTCATGTCACACTTATCATACAGTCTAGCTGAAACCTGTAATGGTATGTTGAACCTGTTCAATTTTTCACCACTGACTAGGCACCACTTCTCCAGATATCAGTTCCATGCACCGTATTTCACAAAGATTCGATACTTTGGAACTTGAATTTACAATGTGCATGAAACATTGAAACACCAGATTCAGATTAATTGTATGGTACATCCTTTCTCTAGCTTCGTATGCACTTTGACCAGTGTTACAGCCCAGTTAACTACCCAATCAACTACCCATTTGAGTAGTCTTAATGATCACATAGGGACCAATGCTGCATTGCACACATTAAGTATAGTTATTTCTGCACAGAGTCCCACTGACACCAGTGGAACTCTGTGTGGGAGTAACTGAACTCATAGGCATAGGCATTACATTAAGGGCCTAATCCAGCAACCCCTGAAGTCAAGGAAAAGGCTCCCATTGATTTAAGTGGGAGTTGGATTGGGATTTTAGGCCCTTATCCTTCAGGTTTTTACATGTGTTTAATTTTACATGTTGATTTAATTTGTCAGTGGGACTACACACATGTAAAATTAGTCTTTGCAGTATCAGGGCCTGGCACTGTGAGATCTTCAGGCAAGATGCCTTAGAACCAAGTCTCCAGTGTCTTGCACCCTATGCCAGTGCAAAATGAGTACACAATAGGTGTAAAATGCTGCCAGATCAGTATAGTCTTGTTTTACACCCACTTTGCAGAGATGCAAATGATTGCCCAGGGTGCAAGGCCAAGGTGAATCAGGCCCTGTGTACAATTGAAAAGCACCATCCATGCCACTAATGCAATACTGATAATAATGTAGAATGCTGTTTGGTTTTTAAAATTGTATTTCATAATTGTAGCTTTAATCACAAGGAAATAATGATGTAATATTGTAAATAAAACGTACCTGTCCCTGGGAGGTGGTTTGCAGGCTGCATCTGCGTTCTATGGTCAATATACCATTCCTCTGAGGTCTGTAGCTGGTCTGGACTTTTTGGGAGCTCCAAAAGAAAAGGAGGTAAATCTTAAAATACACTATTTTTTAAAATGGATTTTTTTTACTCGTTTTTATAAGTTTAAGTCAAACCATTCTCATTACTCAAATGCTGTTTTTTAAATCTCTAATGCATATTTAACTGGTAATATTAAAAATGAGTGTGCCAACTGCCACTGATATGCAATGTAGGGCACTGCTCTTTTGAACCCATTTTCATGTCACTGGCCTTGCTAAATTCAGCCATTTCAGTTACTCTTAATTGGCCTTGTTGCATATAGCAGTTGAGAGTGGCCACAGTTTATGCCATGAATTGTAATAACAACAAAGTCATAAAGGCATAGATCCATAATGGTTCTAAGTGTATATGCGCAATTATTAGCATTGGAGGCCAAAAAACATTTCAAATCCGTATCACAAATTCTGCTGACCTTCCTCATGCTGAGTATTACCTTACTCCCCAGGTAATCCCATTAGGAGCAATTTGTCTTGCCATTCTCTCTCATGCTGGGTATTACTGCACATCATAAGTACTCCCATTGGGCCTGATTCTGCACCCCCTCTTACTTATGTTGAGAGTTACCTTACTCCACTGGGCTGAATCCTCAGTTGCACTGAGTTCATGTTTGATGAGTAGTTGTTCAGGAGTTGAACTGGCATCCAACACAAGTTAGAGTAGCCTCTGGCCCAGGCTGGCGGGGAGAGGAGGGGAGGGAGAGTGAGTGATATATAGCTAGCTACTCTGAGTTAATGACATCTTAAGCTTTTCACGCACAAGGGGAGTCCTCAACTGCCTTAAATGCTTTATGGTCCTGCTTTCACATCTGGTAGCACAAAGGGATCATAGCAGGAGCCAAGGATCTGGCCCACTGACTTCACTGGGACTTCTCACAAAGGAAGATACTGTTCAGTATGAATAAGGGTAGCAAAATCTGACTAAAAAGAAACCCAAACACCTTCTAACTCTTTGTGGTAGAAAACAGCAATATTGTTCTTCTTTATTAAAGGAAATCAGGACTCATTTGTACTATGGCCAAAGTATTTCATGGCAAGTTCCAGTAAGAGAAAATGCTTACATCTGATTGATAAGTATATCAGACTAAATGCAAGTCAGCATCTAACTACAGTGGCACTGGCTGTCATACTATAATAATTAGAGATTGACCTATACCAAAAGCCTGGATCAGAACATGCCTGAATGTTGGATATAAATTTGCATCCTAAATGGCCAAATCAAACCTCAGTCCTAAGAACCCCTGACATGTGGAGCTACCTGAATCCAAATCTTGTAGTTAGGGCCTATCTCCAATAATTAGTATTATTCTTTTTAAATATTGGTGGAAATCACACCTTTCATCATTTGCAGCTGGATGTGCATGAGTACCCTTTCCTCCAGCCTGGTGCTCCTAAAGAACAGATAATTAAGAATAAAGAAAACAGCCCCAGGGTGAGTGCCAAACTAAAAGTTCTCATGCAAAACTTGTAGTAGTCACAATAGTAACAGTAGTGATGATGGTAACAATCATTTCTAGCCTAGCAGGGTTTTTTTATGAAAATGTTAGTAAAAGGTGCAGAGCTGGAAACAAATGACTTTACTTCAGTCCCTTTATTGCAAAAACATAATGAAGTGCCAGCCAAGAAGTAAATTCATTGCAAATTGTATTAAAGGTTTTGGACCAAAGTGAAGCTGTTACAAACTACATCTGTAAAAATTGTGTAATTATTATGGGTGGGTAAAAGTCTGGCAAGAATTATTTTCTTAAGTAAATCCTAAAAGAGAACAGATGTGCTGTAACTGACACATTTTTTTTTGCCAGCAACTAATTCTGTACAAATATTTGTTCTAATTTATCATATTATTCACTGTATTTCAAATTAACAAGACAACTGTTAATTTTTTCACTGTCTCTGTTTTAATTCTTAAGAAAAGAAAGAATTGTCTCAAGGAAAGAAAATTAATTTGTTGTATTGGGCATTGAAAACCCAAGTCTTCTGTTAAACACAGGAGAAAACATATTTGGAGGGAGAGCTAGGGCACTATAGTTAAATGTCAAGGTCTGCTAAAATCAAAGGTAAGAGAGGCAAGTGACAGTGAAATGTAAGTAGAAAACCGTAAATGTAAAATAACACCACTATTTTTGGGATGGGATGGAATGAGAAAAATAGCCAAAGACAAAGATAGGCAGTTTGGGTCTGGAAGTAATTATGGTCAAGTGAAGACAACTGAATTCCATATTACCTTGGTGAATGTCTGTAAAGGCAGTTTGGGGAGGTATTTTGGTAAGGTTTACTTTTTGGAGCTTAGCAACATAAATTTGTTGTCACTGAACTATTAAATAAAATAGACACATTGGCAAAGAGCACATAGCAGAGGGATGGAACTGATTAAGGGACAGCCTATGAAATAATAGCTTAAATGGGCCCAGTGCAGGATTTTAATATCCCATGACAACACTCAATTGTCAAATTCAGCTAGAGTGTCCAGGATGCTACTAAAATTAAGCCAGAAATTCCTAGATTTATTCTACTTTTTTTCTACAGTTAAGAACAGGAAATGCCAGTAAGCTGTGAGAATCTAAGCAAGAAATAAGAAACTGGGAAGAAAAGAGGATGGCCTAAAATTTTATGAGATTTCTGCCATTAAATCTATAACAAATGTCTTTCACCTACACACGATAAAGAGGCAATGTGGGATTTTAATTGGACTTTTGGCTTTTCTTCATTTGATTTAAACCTAGGTAGAATTTCAAACAATAACACTGGAACACCTGGTTAACACGTTAGATGATATGTAGAGTTGTAAATTGTGGTTTTAATAGGTGTTCACTAGGGGATTGAAAAGGGTCCCATTGTTCGACTTGGCAGATATTAAAAAAAGTTCATGAACTACTGGGATTTAAAACCTGCTCACATGATTTTAATATTACTCCAATAATGTAATTTGATAATTTGACCTATGTTGTGGCCAATTTGTGGATGGAGACTCTAATGGCCATGTTATGTGATTAAAATGGCCTGATACAGCAATAATCCTAACTTCCATTTTAATTTATTATAACAGTCCAATTTAGAGGACAGCGATGGTTACTAATATCCAAAACCCATCATCTTGTATGGACATAATCAAAGAAATACATAGTGGAATTCTTCTCCCAACAATAAACACAACCTACACATTTTCTGCACATAGCTCAGCTGTAAGGACTTCAGAAGATACATTTTCTTTCTTTTTCTATTTAAGAAAAAGGATTCCCCACCTTTAATTAAAGTGACTTGCTGTTTGTCACTTTAAAATATATTCTCATCCATTTTACCCATGTTTTGAGATGCTTAGTCTCAGATGTTGTGCCAAAGAGGGACTGGGCTTATTTGATATTTTAAAGTGATGGATTTCAAAAGTATTGTTTCGTGTTTGCCCTTGTCCCTACAGTGGCAAAATTCCACCCATACTTCTTGTGAGGAGATGTTTAAAATAAAAACAGTCAACTTTTCTTTTACTTTTCTCTCCCAGCTTCAGATTCCCATCATATTTGGAGCCATGATTTAACTTTAGCCGTTGTTTGCCCTTAGTTCTTTTTCTCCCTGCATGAGATTCCTCCTCTGATACCCAATAATTAAAAACAATAATGATATTTTCCCTTTACACCCAACCTTCACCTCAGCTTCAGTTTCCCACTCTTATCCCCATTATTATCCCTACTGCCTGAAAATATTTAATAGCTAAATGTGACCTCCCTGAGACTCTGATTCAGCAAAGGATTTAAGAATTTGCTTAACTTTAAACACATTCTTAAATGCTTTGCTGAATCAGGGCCTCTTCTCGTCTAATTGCTGTTCTCCCATGGTTACTTTAACTATATGCTTACAGAAAAATCTTAGCAAATAGCTCATAGACTCATAGACTTTAAGGCCAGAAGGGACCATCATGATCGTCTAGTTTGACCTTCTGTCTATTGCAGGCCACAGAACCTCACCCACCCACTCCTGTAATAGACCTATCACCTCTGGGTGAGTTACTGAAGTCCTCAAATCATGATTTAAAGTCTTAAAGTTATGGACAATTCACCATTTACACTAGTTTAAACTGGCAAGTGATCCGTACTCCATGCTTCAGAGGAAGGTTATTACTTCCCAGGGTCTCTGCCAATTTGACCCCAGGGAAAATTCCTTTCTGACCCCAAATATGGCAATCAGTGAGAGCCTGAACATGTGGATAAGATCCACCAGCCGGACACCTGCGAAAAAATTCTTTGTAGTAACTCAGACACATCTAGTGTCCCATCACCGGCCGTTGGAGATATTTGCAGTTAGCAGTCACAGATTGTCTACATGACATTGTAGACAGTCTCATCATACCATCCCCTCCATAAACTTATCAAGCTCAGTCTTGAACCCAGTTAGGTTAGCTCATTGATGATGGCAGCAGTTTCTATGTCCCATACAGTTGGCGCATTCAGCATAAGGGAGCAAAGCAAACTGGATGCAGGAGATAAGTGAAGGGTTAAGTCTCTGCATTTCATGGGAAAGTTAGCTGGTCTACTCTAGACTTTTATCCTGAAATTTTCCCACCATTGGTACCATCAGTTCACTTCCACCAGCAATGTTCCCTCTAATTTTTGACAGGCTGTGTGCGCAAAAAAATGTCTTGTGTGCAAATTTTTGACAGGCCTTGTGCACGAAAAATGTCTTCTATGCAAATCGTTGTGCTTCTGTGCAAATTGTTGTGCGCGCGGTGTTTCACCATGTGCGCGGGGTTTAGGATCTGTGTGCGCGCGCACACATGCACAGCTTAGAGGGAACAGTGTCCACCAGTGGTAGCAATGGGCACCCAAGGATAGACAGGGCACCAGTATCTGGCAACATTTAACCACTATTTCATCTACGCCTTCTCTGAGCAGGCTTAGACATCATGGTGGTTGAAACATGAGCTGCCGCCAGCATCTTATCTGCATTAGGACATGCAGTATTGCTGCCACCGATGGTAGCAATGATGGAAAATTTCAGGGGGAAAAGCCTAATAGACTTTGATGAATGAGCCCATTAAGGCTGAATAGCTGTTGAATTACTTGCTGAAATGTATATTTACATACTGTGTGGGTGTTCATAGAGAGAGGTGGGCCAAAGCCGTAACATTTGGATCTGGATTTTAACTTCTGCTCAGATTTCAGGGTTCTTTGGAACCAAGTTCAACCCATTATGGAAAGGGAGGCAGTTGTGAAATTCACAGCTATATTCTGAACTGTGCCCCACTTGGATACACATGTAAAAATTGGGACTATTTAGTTTGGGTGCTTTAGGGTGGGCTAATCTCGAACATAAAGGATACAGTATGCACATTCTGGTGCTGGTCAAATAGTCTGTAGCAAATAATGAACTCAATGAATTTTTGCATTTTATTCTCTTTGTGAACTATCTTAGAGCAACTCAGGATTTTCTTGAAGATATTCGTTATTAATTCATTATTTTTCAGTGAATAATTCTCCTTTTGCAGATTGTCTGTGACCAGGTAATTGAAAAATTCTCACAGCATTGGTTAGTTACATAAGCCATGTGATATTTTTGGTGTTCTGTAATTTGGATGATTTATGTAGCTACACAACACAATGCAAACTGCAAATTTTGCAACTGAATATATAATCTGAGCAAACCATTTGAACTTGATATTCATCTCAATAAAATGCATTGTCTAGAACATTTGTAGAAAGAAAATACTAAGTGGGCACAACGTACACTTTGAAGAAACAAACTCATTGAAAAGAAATCAAATGTATATTCACAGAAAATGTTTTGCCATTTTGCCAAGCTCTAAAATGTTTCTGTATACCATTCATAATACTCTTTGTATCCTTGGATTTCTCCTAACACAGTCTGATTGGCTGAGACATGGCTATGCATCCCTAAATAGTTCTGCACTATTAACCAGTAGGTAAAATGTGTTTTAAAAAATCCACTGTTGCCTATTAACCATTAGTTAAAGCAAGAGAAGGAGCTATTTATTATCATTATTAATATACATTCATATTAAGGTCGTGTTTAGAAATCCCAAACAGGATCAGGGCCCCATTATGCAAGGAATTGTGTAGACACACATATGATGAAACAATTCCTGCCTTGAAAATTACATTACAAACCTATAAAACTATTGTCTCAATTCTGTACTTCACTTTTCTCAATTTTTCTTAGTACTTTCTTTACTGAAACTGCAGCCTGAAGTACTTTTGTAGCATTTCATAGAAAACCAATATACTGGCCCACTACCCATTTAGAAGACAGAATGTATCACTGCAAATATGAGCATCTTTGCTCTACAGGAAGGCTGATGCAGTACACACAAATAACTTTTACACCATTTTATTTTGAAAAATGTAATAAAGTCTGCTTAAAAGAATGCCCTCTATTTTCAAGCGGTAATTGTGTAAAATATACATAGGTAAAAATCAACTTTTGGGGCAGAAAAATTAGCTTGAGTAGGATCATGATTTGGCTTCTGACATTGTGCTCACACAAGCAAAATGCTCCCCTCTACTTCTGTGTGCATAAGCAAGCATGCCCTGGTGAATTCTGGTAGATGGACGCATGCATAACTGAGGAGTGCTGCCCCTTAGGCCTGGTCCCAGTTTCCTTGTGGATTCACGGGGGCCCTGTGGTTTTCCATGATGGCAGCTGGGAAGGGTGGAGCCAGTAGTTCTTTGCCAGATTCTCCTTCCTAAACCTGAAGGGGGAAATGACATGAGATACAGAAGCAGAGAGCCTGATTCTCCTCTATCTTGTACCTCGTATAGCCATTTATGTATGTGTCATAGGAGTGCAGACTGGATATAAAATATAGAGGAATGGTAGCATTTTATACCCACTCTACACTCACTCTGCAGTAACTTACACTGTGTACCCCACTCCTCATGCAATGCATCCCCCTTCTGCCTGCTCAGGAGCAACCGTGTCTAGGGTATCTTTGTTAGATTCAAAAGCAAGGTCAACAGGGAATAGGGGCCTCCATATGGATGCCTCTTGTCTCCTTTGGAACCTGGCAGTTAGGCATAAGGGGTGAAACCTCCTGCCTCTTTCGTGGTGGAAAACGCTTCCCACCCCACACCTAGTGCACATACACATTGAAGGTAACAGAGTTTCCACTCCCTTACATAGACCAGGGGGAAAACAATGACCCAGTGAGCCCAATACTCTAGTTTTCATACTGAATAAACTCCCTTTGGAGCTTCTGTGAACAAACCTCAATAAACTGGAGGTTCTGTTTGGTTTGGATAAGCATTCAAATGATTGGAGGTGTATCCATATCTTTTTCATAGCCAGGAAGTCTACAAACATTCTTGCAAGTTCCTTCAAACTCAGCAATACAGCAAGAATAATCTTTCCTGTGGTATTCTGGTATATAATGCTACTGAAATATTATCCTAATTGTCCATCATAACACTTCACAAAACATCAGCTTCCAGTCCAATCTCAAACCAGCAACCAAAGAGATATGGAAAAATGAACAAAACAAACACCTTCAAATTATTAACTGTACTCTTTAGAATCTGAGAATAGGTCCAATCTGAATACAATTTCTGAGATGGACTGCAAATCCTGTGTGCGTCAAAACCCTCCAGAAGCCCCACTTCACCTGTGCTGCCTGCAGGAAACTAGCCAGCTGATTATGACAAGCTTGTGCGTACTTGAGGATAATCCATTTATCTATTAAAATGTTGTGTTACCAAGATATGACCCATTATTACCTCGATAACCTATCTCTCTATTTGTGTTTTAAATGAAAAGCCCTTTGGAGTATGGGCATTGCCTTCCTTAATGTTCCTAAAGCCCCTAAGACACTGATGATTATAATAGAAATAAATAATAGTAATGATTAAAAATAATTTAAGTAGAGGGGAATCTGAACCTGAACACCAGATTCAAAATCTTCTCCTCCATACTTTCAGGAAGTTAGGGTCTGGTTCAGAATGTGCAGCTCAAAACTGTGACTCAGGTCAATCTCTAATTGTGATGTTTGGTCAACGGTTTGAGGAAATTCTTATTATATTGAAACTCTCCTAAGAGATGTAAAGCTAGATCCACATCTCATTACACCACTGCAAACCCAGAGTCATTTCATTGGGGTTAATGGAATTATTCTGGATTTATACTGATGTAGTGAGATCAGAATACTGGCCTTTACAATAACATATAAATAGTGCTTGTTCTAAGAGCAATAGCTATAAAATATTCCCTGTTGCATGGAAAAAGTTATTGAAATAGAGCCTGTTCTTGGAGTTCTTATGTAGGTCAAATTCCCACTGAACTGGAAATACTATAAAAGAACTACATGTCACAATTGTGTGAAACACTCCATAAAATATTTAGTTATGTTTTATACCAACGTGGTTTGGCTAAATGTCTGATCTAATGGGGGCTTATCCAAACCAAACCGAACCTCCAAACCTTTTGAGGTCCACCATTACCAATACATATATACTAAACACACAGTGCCAACCACTGAAAGATAGCAGGGTCTCAATGGGCCGAGAGTGAAATCTTTAGCAAGCCCCATGAGTGTCTCATTCATTTCAACAGGAAATGCCATGGGAATCATAGGCTCCACTCATTTTTCAGCAGTTGGCACTAAATATATACGATTAAACATTGCACATAAAGCTAAACATGGTTTTGGAAAGATATCACTGCCAAATGAACCATGCAATTTCATAATATTCTTGCAATATTTGGAAAGCAGTCTTAGTTAGAATATTTCTTTCCATGTGCAATATTGGTTTATATTTTATTTTGTTAAAAAGGACATACTGTAAAACTGGTTTGAACGATTTAGTTCATGTATACTATTAACAGCTGAACTGGTACTGTTAAATGTTCAATTTAAGCACATATCCAGATACCTATCCTCCTCTAAATCAACAGTTTCCCTCCAGAGTGATGTCAATAGACTGCTGCACATGGTGCTTTTTTTTTTTTAATAATATCTTCATTTTAATGTGGATATTGCCTTTTCACCTGGGAGCAGGGTTCTATTGAAATTCTAATGGGAGACCGTATTCTTTAACATTAGAATACTGAGGGCCTGTGTAGACACAGTGCAGAATGAGAGCTGTGGTATTAACTGATTTTTTTTTCTTTTCCACGAGAAGGGCCTATGTGGGTCAGCTTTGCAGGTTTTCCCTTCATATTTGCCTTCAGTTTCATAGCAACAATAATATTAAACTTTATATTCAGTGGAGGAAAAAGGAATCAGAATGCACCTGAATTACTGTACAGTACAAGGGAATTTAATTAAGAATATACACATTAGAATTTCAGTGGGATTGCCTATTTAATGTTACTTTATTAAGCCTTCTATCAAATCCTTTTTTATGTATATCAGTTGATATACAATTAATCTGTTCTCTTGTGAGAAAAAAATAGCACCTAAGGTGGATGAAAAGTGTCAGATTATAATAATTATAAGCAGCTGTTCACTTGGAATCACCTCTGGCCTACATGGGGGATGCTGTGAGTTACCACTCCTCACCACAGCCCACCTCATTAGACTTGACCTTCCCAGCTGGGGATTTCATTTGTGGTTTTTTAATGGGTTTGTATACTGCAAATCACACCACCTCATGAAGACTGGTTCTTTGTCGCTGTAACAAAAGAGAGCAATGCAACTTTTTTTTTTTTAATGCAGCTACTGTATACTGGCAGGATACCAACAGTAATGTAGGTGACTATTGAGCTACTGACTGTGGTAAAATAGATCATACCAGTGTCTTAGCTGGGATAAATGCATTTTCTTAGCTTTCAAGCTACTCTGTTCTGTTCAGTTTCCAGGGGGAAAAAAAGTAGTTGCGGCATTCTTATTTCACTTTTGAGTATGATGACCATCTACTGAAAACTCTATCTTCAAATAGCATTGAGGCATAGATTCAAGCAAAATCATATCTACAAAGGACAGTTTCTTCCTCCTAGACAAAGAAGACTCAACTTAGCACATCTATGAATTCATATTGAAAGCGAATGCAAGATATGCATATATATGTGTGTGTATGTATAGCTCCATTGCTCTTGCGTGTGTGTGTGTATGTGTCTATTATACACCATATATATGTACGCACACATAGATAAAATTAAGAGATAAAAAAAGCTCTGAACAATATATCTGGTTTCTTTCCCCCTTCCATTTATGTTTGTAATAAACTCACTCTCATACAATTAGCCTCAATTGTTTTTATATCTTCTGAGGCAATAATATAGGCAGCCTAGGGAATACAGTAGTAATCCGTATACCTGTGTTCATTTACCCAAATCACTATGGTTACAGCCAGGGCAAATTGTTTACTGTGAGAATCTTTGGAGCCCCTTTCCAGATACTAATGACCTTTCTGTTCATCCAATAACATCAACAAACCAGGGAGGCTGCCCACACCATTAAAGCCAATTGCCTCTCAAGTTACTGAGGGACTTGTGCTTTTCCTCATTTATTTTCTCTCATCTGATGTAACTCACATGCCACTTTCTTGTCTTTAAAGAAGGGGAAAAACTGTGGATTATTGATTTGCTTCTGAACAGAAGACCAACCTAAAAGCCCCAATGAATTGTCACTCATTATTGAAATTACTGAACACTAATTAAACTGGCAGCTCAAATCCCAGCAGGCCACACTCATCTGAAGCTGAAATTCAGACACTTGGACAGTGGAAGAGAGAAAGCGTTAGCAACCACCAGGATTGTAATAAGCTTTGCATTAATTTTTGTTTCTTAAAGGCACATGCAGGGTTTTGCATGGCATAGTCTACATGCTACCTGTAATAAGATTAACATTTGCAAGGCATCTCTTCCTAGTTTTCTTGTAGTGGGTACTATTTCAGATTGGAGATCAAGCATTCCCAAACAAAACAAGAACTCTGTTTTTTATTGTAACAAACAAAACACAGTACAGCATTAAAGATGAGTACAGTACAATACCAGTCTAAGGAGAAGACAGACTAAAAGCTGTTGGCAGAAGAAATAGCTTCAGAATCAAATTGGCTAGGTGAAAGGAAACTGAGTCAGAATATATAAATAGTTACATCACTTTGGTAGAGTTTCTCAAGCAATAATAAATGTTAAAGATCATTTAGAATTCATAGAGCCCAATTTATAAAAATATCTTTGGCCCATTTTCACAGGATGCTCAAACTACATATAAATTATGCATGCCCATGGTTAATCAGCCTTTTTTTCGCTCTTTTTTTCCCCTTTGCCTGAGTAGTAACCCTTCATTTGTTTAACTTCAAAGGGGGCAGAGCCAGTGGAAAGGGGGCCGGTCTAAGTATTTAATTTACGGCATGTATGTTATACTCAAGGGGGGAAAGATAGTGGCTGAAAAAAGAAAGCAGCACAAAGACATTTGTGGGAACTCTTGGAACAGTGATAATTACCATCTATTTTATAGAGCTATGACAGCGCTTACCACTTAAAAAACCCCAAACAAACCCATAATGACTGAAAGCAAAGAATAATTCAGTTTGGTTGAGTAACTATGAGACATATACTATATCTGAAGAGACCCTTGTTAAAGGTCACAGGAACAGATTCCCTTTTAAATATTATTTATGTATTCCTCCCACTCCAGAGCTAGCATTAGTATTTTGGATGGGTGTGCAAAACAGTTTTCCACCATATTCTCTTCACTCCCCACCAAAATTTCTACCAAGTATGGATCAGCATGGTCACACCACTATGCACAGGTCTTAGCAAGAGGATTGTGCGGCGGGAGCATGCCATCCTTAACTGACACGTTTTACACTATGAAAATTGTGTCTGCATGGGGGGGTGGGGCTATTCCAGCTACTGCTGCAGAAATGGACTCCCACTGCTTGTGCTGGAGTCTGTGCATAGCTGCCAACATTTAAAAAAGTTTTTCAAGGGACAAATATCCCAATAAACAGGAAGTCTATCCGCAGTGAAGCCCCTTCAGCCAATAGAGGGGTTTGGTAAATTCTAGCATGTACAGAATGAATTATTTAGATTAAGTCAACCCACTCAACCCTGTTAGGTATCATGAGTAGGTATTACTACCTCCATTTTACAGCTGAGAAAACTAAGGCAGAAAGATTAAGTGATTTGACAAAGATCACAGGGTGCACCAGTGCCAGAGTCATGATGAAAATGCAGGATTCCCTTGTTCTCTGTCCCATGTATAGTCCATAAGGCTTTGTCAGGCTATTAAGCTTTTCCCCTTCTTGAGATCAGAGGTGCCACTGGCTGCTCCGCAGAGGAGCCAGCTCAGCTGCGTGAAGCCAACTGGGAGGTGGCAGTGGTCCTAGTATCATTAAATCCAGGCTTAGGGGCAATACTCAACTCCCCTTGATATACACGTTCTCTCTCTCTCTCTCTCTCTCTTGCTTTCTCTCTCTCTCTTGCACGCGTGCGCCCTCTGTCTCTCTCACACACACACACAGCTGAAAACAGATGAGGTTCTTCCCAAAATTCGAGGGACTTTGGGGCTTGATTTTTAAGGAATCCAAAGGCCAGACCTAGGCAGTTGAACAAGGGACAGCAAATAGCTTGTGGTCTTTAGGAAGAGTCAGTGACATGTCTTGAACCCTAGCAATAAGTTTGCATCAGCGTATATTTTCAAGGTTATCTTCACACGGAAAAGAGCTAAAAAAACTCCCCCAAAACAGTGCTGAAATTCTTGTTTAAATTTCTAGGTCCCTCTGCTAAATCAGGATGTTCTATCACTGCAAGTTTCATGTGCCCCAAAGATTGCCTGGGGTTCCCCACAATACCAAATGAAGGAGAGACACAAAGGTTTCTAGAGGTTTCTGCTATAGTGTAACTTTCTTTGGGGGCAAGGATATGTGAATATTACTCTCTCTTACAAAGCTTATCAAATCCTGTCTTTGCCCTTTTGGCCTTACTGCCAAATCTATATTGCACTGTATTGTATTGTTATCCTTTTATGCCCAGGTCCTGCAAATAGGTGGAGTTTGTGCCCATACAGTGTCAGTTGCAGGATCATGGCCTTAAATTAAACTTTTTGTGCAGAGGACCTATACAAGGCCCTCCTCACTCCACTTAAGTGCCACTTAAGGACTCAGTCCTGCAAGGTGCTGAGCACTCTGGCCATGTTCCAGCCAACTATTTAACAGGACTATTCTTGTGTCTAAGGAGCTTGGCTGGATTGGGGCCAGAGTACTCAGTGCTTTGCAGGATCAAACCTTACTGTTCAGCATGAAGTTTAAATGGCAGTAAAGTGGTACTTTCATAAGTCCTAGTGTGAGCTCTCTGGCTGGATATGAATTTCACAGGCTACGGCAACAGTGATATTTTTGCAAAGGTGGCTTTCCATGGGTAATGGGGGCGAGGATAATGATGTGGCAGTGCAGTAAATTTCCACCATTTTATTTTATTGAGAAGGGGGAGTGCTCTAAAGCAGAGGGATACTAACAAAAAGCACAATATTTCCAGCCATCTCTTTTGCAAGACACGTTCAAGAGGAAAATAATTTCCATATGTTGGCACTGTGACTTGACTTTTATATGGGTCAGAGGGATGTTTATTCCTCAGGGCCATGTTTGGTTTCCTTTAAAAAAATCAAACTACATTTCCTTAAAATCTTGGGGTTATCACTTAAAACAAGACTCTCAATAACACCATTTAATACTCCAATTCCAATTTAGAATTGAAGTCTATCTAAATCTTTGCTTTTTCTTTAGGAAGATAAACCCTGTAGTCCAACAATATACAGTGAGAGAACAATGCATTAAAAAAGCATCTTTTAAATATGCCCAATCATGGGATTAAATGGACATTAAGCAGCAGGAGAAAGACATACAATAAAACCTGCAGTTATCACAGTTTGGAATGAGAGAACCCCCAAAGGTTTGAAGGTTTAGTTAAACATCGAACAGTTTGAATACATTTCCAAACCTCATGGGCTGGAAATGAGCACGCATTCTCACAAGATTTCCAATAACTTCTGGGTTTGGCCTGGGATGGCCACACTACGAGAAGACCCTTTGTCTCACTACTTCAGTAATCCCACTTGTTATACAGTTATTTGGGAAACTGAGAAGACTATGTATTTAATCTGACTGAATACTTTAAAATCATTAGCAGAAAATGTATTTTCTGTAAGAATCCAAGCTTCTCGAGTAAACTCATCTTTAGAGATATCTATGGAAAAGGGCATTTTGATTGAAATTCACCCCGGTGAATAAAGGCTTCATGGTTACCACCTGCAGAGGGATGAATTTCACATACAATTGTGCTACGATATGGCTCTTCCCTGATTTTATTTTTTATTTTTTACTTCCTATGAGAATTAAACAGATTGAAATGTACTGAGTCTGGGAGTGAAGGGATTAATGTCTTAATTAACTGCCCAGAGAACAGCTTTGCTAGCTGGTTTGGTAGTACAGTACCTCCACAATGGGCCTTCTGTGATCCTGACACAGGAAGCAATAGAAGTTTCCAAGTTTCAATAAAGAGATGAAGTCTTTCTTAGGGACTGATCCTTGAAATCAATGAGAGACAGAAGAGCCAAATCCACTCGCACACCCAGGAAGAACATTATGTTTTGACAGCTATGTAAAATATCAGTTTTTCATGATCTTCATCATCATGGTAAATGATGGGTGAGTATATTTGGTGTGTGGGCTTGTACATTTTCGTGACCATTTTTTATGGCTGCAGTTGAGCACTTGAAACACAGACCCAGAGCATAGCAGGATGCTCTTCTCATTCTAAGTCAACGTGAAAGGACCATATGATTGGGCATAAGCTTCAGGTTGCATTTTATGGGCAAACACTGAACAGATATGGTATCAAGGCATCTAAAAGATATCTGACAATAATAGTTCATGAAATAACTAGCTCAGGCACACAGACAAAAACATAACTTACTGAAAACTGAATAAGAAAGCATGCTTGGAAATGTATCAAGAGCTCTTAGAATGTTTTCATGTCTTTGGGGAAAATACTTTCTTTGGCCCCTCAATTATTTCAAATGTTTTGATAAGTTTGTTTGTTTTTTTTTTTTGGGGGGGGGGGAGGGAAGGAGAGCTAGCTCTTTGTGGACAAGAGCAGTTATGCAAGGACTGACTTATTAAATAGCAGGGCATAACTCAAGGCCAAAGAGTGATAGCTAAATAAGCTATTCAGAGCACCTCTGATGTGAAAAGAGGTAACCACAAACTACACCCAGAAAGAGAATTTTGAAGATATGTTTTAAAACGCTGCTCCAGCTACTTCTTGAGACTGGGTCAACTAGAGCCTAGAAAAGCATGTTAGTTAAGCACTTGAAAGAGACTAAAGGCTCTAATTTAATCTTAGATACTCAAATGCAATAGCACCAGGTATCTTGAAAAATTTGCAACTGCACTTGCCCATGCATGCCCAAAAATGTATTTTCTAAAATACACAGAGATGTGAGCCCACAGATCAGAGATTAGAAATGAGCCACAACAGTTGAATTTAAAAGTTTTGGTTTTAATCTGTATCATGACCTTCCAATACCATATAACTGTTTGGTTCCATATTTCTGAGAATGTGGGCTTTCTAAACATATGGTGAATTATATTCATGTTAGATGTCTTATCTCCTTTACTTATTATGCCGCTGATTGACTTTCTTACAATTTACACCTCTGAGGATGGGAATTTAAACCACCTAGGAAGAGGAACCTACAATATTTACGATCCTGTAGCTTTAATAGAAACACACCTATAGGCATTTTCATTTTCCAAAGTTCTAAGAGAAATTAGGCATTTATAAGTCAGTGGTAAGAATGGTTTTCCTTAGACCAGTAAAACTAGGGGACCCAATACATTGTTTTAAGAGGGCAAGAGAATAAAAGTGCTTGCACTCTCAGAAGAGAGAAAACCGTCCTTCCTTTCATAGAAGGGAAATCTTTATAAATCCCCAGAGTCCAGAAGGTTAAAATATATACAAGGACTAGCTTGTAAAATTTATCTCATTAGTGAATGGGAATGCCTAGCCTCTGTAGAGAGAAGTAAGAAATGTAGCTGTTTATGAATCAAGCAACTTTCCCTATTTAGACTATTTCACTTGGTTCACATTTCCCCCCCTGTACCTTTCTATAAAAGGCCCCTAGTTTGGGTTTGGACATACTGAAAGACAAATGCAGCACCTCTAATGAAAGTAAGACTATTACCTTGGTCATCCCCAGCAATTAAACTTGCGTCCGTTACAAAGAAGAGTCCAGCTTGAGCTAAAGGACTGACTTTGCTAGTTAGCACCTGTAATCAGACTCATATTCCCTGTGTAAGACACACTAATCTGTAGTTTCCAAAAAACATTAAAAACTCCCCCCTATAAGTCTAACTGAACAAGTTTGTATTATTAGAAAATGTGCAAACAGAGGAAATGAAGTCAGAATAACCCACAACTGGAATCCATTCTTTCCCCCACGTATATCTAAAAATACATCAGCTTTACAGAGTCCTACTGAGATTGGATACCCTTTGGCCAGCCACAGCTTGTCTCTTGTAACTTTGTGGTATGCCTTGCCAAGGCACTAACAGCATAACAATCTTTCTGGCATATTTCCCATCCCTTTCAAAGATCTGGTGCAGGAGAAAAATCTAGGCAATAACATGAAACACCTGTGTTCCGCTTCCTTTCTGATGTCATCTGGAATAGGCTGTGCTCTGCTCCCAATATCTTGGCTAGAGGAGTATGAGAAAATTTGGATTGCTGGCAAAACCAATAAAAAAATCTTGTTTTTGCCAGATATGAACAAAAGGGGCGGGGGTGGGAATTGGCGGCTTTATGAAGAATTTTTTCACTCTGACAAAAAGGCAGTTTTCTCGGCTCAAAATCTGTTTTCTCCATCCCTGAACCTGACCGCCCACTTATTAATATTTACTGTTGGTTTAGTAACTCAAATGTGGTAGGTGCTTTACAGAACATGAAGAAGACATGGTTTCCACCTTGTAAATGTACAAAAGAGATGAGAATCCAAGGGGTTACAAAGAAAACAAAAGGGAAAAAGCGAATGAGGGTGACAACTACAAGCTTATATGGTTCACAGACTTGTTCATGCATCTTTAGGGGGTTTTAAGTAATGGGTTATTTGTTCTGTTTTTGCTGTAGTATTTTCTGCTCTTGTTAGTTAATATATTATAGAACCATATTAATTTGTGGGGATAGGATTTTGGTTGCTCTTCTGAAAATATGGCCACTTATTTTAGGTGCCTAAATGGGAGCTGAGTTCTTTTGAAAGTCGGGCCCTTAATATCTTTATACCTTAGTTTATTTAGATGATAAACTCCTCAGGATATTATTTTAGGACAATGTGGCATTGATCGCAGGGAGGAGTAATTAGTATTCCAGTAGTAAAAATCACAGTGATAATGATAATTTTTCCTAGATTAACAGCTAGCCATTTCAGGCAAACACCACTACGTTGGTTATATTTTCAAGCTTTCCCTCACAATGATGAGGGCTAGAAATGACTTTAGTTTTAAAATGAACATTGAGATTCTGATGTAATCATGTGATTCCAGTATCTCGGTCTCCAATCATGAACCTAGGTTGCTTATGCCTTAGTTGGGCCCTGATCCTCTGTGAATCCTAAAATATCATTCCCATGACCCAGGAGGGAGTCATAGGCTCCATCCAGGAAAGAGCAATTGATATGACTTAGAATGTCTAACTTGGAGAAGGAATAGTCCTTTGAAATGGGGAGTATGCTTTTGTCAGATGGACAGGCATGTCCTTTGATGATATGCCAAATAAGACAAGTATAGATATACTGGATTCCTTAGTCACAATTTATTTACAACTTCTGGTCCAGGAATAATTAACACATACACCCACATCTACACAGGGTAGACAGATTCACCACATTCTTAGGGGTCTGGTGTCCCTCACAAGGTCTTTGGGGATTCTCAGGCTTGATACAGGGACAAGTCAGCAGAGGAGACTGCTCAGTTTGGCAATTACTCATTGTCCACCTTATCTTGGAGTTACAACCACCTGCTGAAATAATCAAGCTTCTGGTAAATCCAGGTGACCAGCTGATCTTTCAGTGCATTAGGTAAAGGCCTTTTCCTCCTACTCCAGCTGAAGTTAGGACTCTGCTTAAATTTTGCCATATTCTGGACTAGCACCATCCTTTTGAACAATTTAGGAGCTAAGGGGTTAATGATGATTCATCCTTAGTGGATATCTGCTTGCTTGTGGGCAGGGACATGCTGAGTACAGGACTCTACATGTGACATCCTTGGCTGCTGTGTTTCCTTACTCTGGGCCTGCAACCAGAGGGCAGTGTTCTTAGCTCCTGTCCATTACACAGAGAGCACACTGCCCTTAAAGAGATGCTCTCATTTTCAGTTCACACAGTAGAACCATATCATGGGTCACTTTGTTCCCTGGTTCAGTCTGGGTTTCCTGACATGGTTTTCCATTCTGATATAAAATGTGTCATTTTGGTGTGGAAATATATAGGATACAATATCTCCTTATTTCGGATATGTTCCTGTTGCTGTAACATTTTAATTGTGCCTATCCTGAGGTAGCATAGTCTGAATGAAGTGAGAGTTTTCCCATATCCATCCAGGAACCTTTGCATTTCAGACAGCTGGTATATTTTCTGGACTTATCTAGGTTCATTCTATAAGCAGTAGTCACCACGGACACTCTGCATGGCTTCTTGCTGAGTGTTTGGGGCCTAAGCCCAGAGAAAAGTAATGTGACATTTAGTTACGAGTAGGTGCATATGATACCATTTTGTGATAGCTGGATTCAGAAAATCCTGTCAGCTGAACATGAAGCTAGAGGCAAAGAACTTAGGGAGTTTGTGAACCCCACAGCAGAAGCCAAAATTTGCAAAATTCCAGCAATGGCCACTCTCACCAATAAAAATTCCTGCAGTCCTGAAGTGAGTGCTCAAATTCCTGCCCTGTGCCCAAATCACCCCCTTTGAGAATTCCCTTACACATATTTATATGTGATCACTCTCACCTCATCCGAAAAAAGATTTTGAGCTAAAACACTCTTGTAGTTCATAGAGTGTCAGAACCATACAGAGTAGTAGTTACTACAGATACTGTTACTGCTATAATGCAGAAAATGTTGCCATCAGCTTGTTCCTACAAATATTATCGGGATGTGAATAGACTGGATTGCTGCTTATCTGTCATCCTCTCTCCTCCTCTTCTTTACTACCTCATTCAGATCCAGTGAGTTGAGCAAGGGAGAATGACTCTTTACTAAATTGGTGGATCGCCCATGCATGCACCTCCAGCAATAGAAAATGTGGATGTGCCTCTGTGATTTATTGTAGTATCAGTGTTCTTGTTGTTTTTGTTGGGGGGGGGGGAGGGTGTCTATAACTATGCCCATTTTAAAACCTTATGTTCATATAACTTGTGCATGAACATTTATTCCATTTTGAAGCTTACCATACAAGCTCTCAGCCAAGCAATGGTTTAAAAAAGACACCCCCCGCAAAAAAATTAACACTATTTTCATCTGCTTTTATGCTATTGTATTGTGCTTATACTATTTTTCTATATTGTATATTCCCCCACCAAGTTTTGCTTCAGAATGGATTTGACTGGAAAAGTGAAGTAAGGTAAATGTCTAAGGGCCAGTCTACACGATGACGCTCCATTGGTGAAGACACGCTGTGCTGACGGGAGAGTGCATAATAAAACCACCTCCACAAGAGGCAAGAAGCTACGTCGGTGGGAGAGCGTTATAGTGCCAGTGTGGACAGCACTTAAATCAATGTAACTTGCATCACTCAGGGAGATGTGTCTTTTTCATACCCCGGAGTGACATAAGTTACGTCGACGTAAGTGCTAGTGTAGACCAGGCCTGTAAGGTTTGGGTTTATTTTTCAATGAAAGATGTTACTGGTATATAAATGTACAGTTATCAGTCATAAAAACTTGCCAAATTTTTGACAAAGTATAATTACCAGGGTATTGTTATATTTTTCCATACCACATATATTTAGTCAAGATTTGTGTGTGTGTGTGTGTGTGTCTGTACGTGTGTTTTAAGATTGAAAGTCCACTGAAAGCAATCGCAAGGCCCTTAATGAAGACATGACTACCCTGAGGATATATATACACACTCGGACTGCTGCAGCAGCGCTTCAATGTAGACATTACCTATGCTGATGGGAGGGGTTCTCCCATCGGCATAGATAATCACATCCCCAACAGATGGTACCTAGGTTAAGAATTATTCCGGCAACCTACTGCTGTCTACACAGGGGGTTAGGTTGGCATACCTATGTCTCTCATGGGCATGGGTTTTTCACACGCCTGAGAGACGTATGTCAATATAAGTTTCCAGCGTAGACCAGCCCTGAGACTTAGTGCGCAGCAAGCCAGGGTGTGAATCTACAATGGACCAGCTTCCTGTGTTCTAACTGCCTGTGGAACATTTAGTGTGCAGTAGCAGGGGCCACACTGCCAGTTAATGTATGGCAAGCCCTGTTGAGTCACACCCCAGCTAACACACACTAAGTGTCTGTGCAGACAAACCCCGAGAGAGCATCCAGGGTGGATTTTCTCTGTCACATACTGGAACTGAAATTGCTCTTCAAAATGGAGGGCCTCACCACAGACAGCCAAACAAACTCTTCAAAGCTAGATAATGGTTTGCCACAATCCCTGAGCAGTGGGCAGCACTTGGGGTGTCCCAGGAGCTGACCAGGAACCATGTGTGATTCAGAGAATCACTGTCTGGTCCATAGTCCCTCCTTGCTCCAAGGGGGAAGTATAAAGTGGCTCAGATTAATCCCCTCCTCTCTCTCCCCCACGTCCTGCGCAAGCTGGTGCAGAGGTGGTGAACTATGTGTTAAAGGGAAGGAAAAACCAAGGCTCAACCAACACCCTGACTAAGCTGGAGAGGGAAGAGTAGCCCTGTGGAAGCTGCCCTGTCCCACCATAGTGTTATCTGTGATACACGTAGCCCTTGATAGGGAATAGGATCCCTTATGACCCGTTATTCACTTGTGTGGGCATGTAACACAGGCCATGAGACATTTAAAGGTGCAGTACACAGAAAACAGAACCATAATAGTTACAAAGCTATATACATAATATTTTGCAATATTACCCAACTTTCCTTCTTATGCTAGGGGATATAATGCACAGAAGAATGCAGATCATGAGGAAAAGGTAATTAGTTATCTAACAACTTCTGAAGGGTGATCACTGTAAATTTTCACTATGATAATTATAAGTGATGTATCCATAATTAGATCTGCTTACTACATGTAGCAGGAAAACACCAAAGCTGAGTTTAAAAAAACCATCTCTCATCACTTTTCTGGAGCACATCTCAGATGAAAATATACAGTGTTCCAGATATAACATGTCTTAAATCCTGGCTCTGAATCTGCCCCAGCTTTGGTAGAGAAGATGTCAAATGACTAGATCATTTTTCAAAATGTCTAAAATGCCTATTTACTCAAGAGAAAGAAATGGTTTAGAAGAAGCCATTCTACTCCAGTATAACTTCTAATATTCCTGCCTTTTTTCTACGCACCCTGTATGCATGGAATGCCCTATCTAACTTGGTTTGCCAAGCCATCACTCTATCTACAGACTGACGTCTTCTGCAATACCTACAAGAAGTGAATTAGACCAAATAAAAATGACATGTACATCCATACCTGTAGCACATCATAGTTTAGTTTCCTGAAAGCTGTAATACTTAGGTCTAATTCTGGTTGTTGAACCGTTTTGGCCCGGACTGTCCCTTTTTTAAGCCCCGTCCTGGCGTTCCCAACTTTTTTGGCAAAAATGGGCATTTATAAAAAAAGTGGGGTGTGGAGATGATCCTTTCTGAGCTTAAAGGCTATGACTCTGTGTGTATATATATTGTTGCCCTTTTGCAGAGCACTAGGAGAATTCAGGGCCTTGTAGGTCAGTTTTTTGTTCGGAGCAGAAATCAGTGACGTGGAGTCAGGTACTTTTTTAGTGTAATTTGTTTGTTCACAAAATGTACACAAGTCCTGTCTCCTTAAACAGGAGTGATAACAAACAGCTCACAGGATACTTCCTCTGGTGGAAACCTCAAAGAAGGAACAATTGCCCTGTCCCCAGAAACATCTGTCTTGAACCTCCGTCTCTCTGCAGGTCTTCACATAAGTCTGATTGCTTCACAGTCTCTGTTCCCTCTTTACCAATCATTTTCCACCAGTGAAACCCCTAGTCCTAGGTTGCTTGCTGAGACCAAATGGCATGGAAAGGGGAAAATCCTCCTTTTGTGCAGCTGCTTTGCAATGCAAAGGAGGTTTAGAAAGGGCTAAGAACCTAGACAAAGAAGAGTATTTTAACTTAAGAAGCTCTATAATGATTGTTTGGGTGAAGTGTCTATAGGGCACCTTTCACGCTTTTCTGTGGGAAGTTTCACCAGACATGTTTATGCATTGCTGATCCCTAATGTGAAAGCCATTTGCACCTTTCACCATAACAATATATTTCCACATTTGCATATGCACTGAGAAATTATAAACTCAAATTATTCTGTCAGAGACACATGACAAAATGACCAGAAGCATAGAAAGACTTTCATATGAAGAGGGACTGAAAAGATTGAGGCTGTTTAGTTTAGAGAAGACAAATAAGAAGTGCCACAGTGGAGGAATACAAAATAATGAATGGTATAGGAAAGGGAAACCGTTCACTCCTTTTTACCCTTTCTCATATACACGAATAAAGGGATACATAAATAAAGCGGCTAAGAGGAAATACTTTCTTACATATTTAACCTATGGAACTCATTGCTGCAAAATATTATTTTGACCAAGAACTTAGTAGGTTTTTAGAAAAGAATTAGACATTTGCTTGGGTAGGGAGGACATCTACAGTTACATGACATAGGAAATGAAATAGATAGAAGAGATAAAAACTGTCAGGCATCATGGCATAAAGCAATCTCTAATCGACAGGAATTAGGAAGAAACTTTTACTGTGGCCCAGTAATTCCACAACTGTCTATTATAGAGACAATACTGGCCACTGTCAGAGACAGAATACTAGACTAGATGGACTTTTGGCTTGATCTGGTATGGCAGCTCCAATATCCCTGTATCCTTTCACCACCCTGTGTGTCTCATCTTCTCCATTTTGCCTTTTAGAGCATGGATACTTCAGGCAGAGACTGTCTTCATTTTATGTCTTGCTGAGCTTGTGACAGTGCTTAACAATAAACCATGGATTTTATAGAAAATATACTGCCAGCTTCTTGCACAGAAAGATCCCTTGGCCAAGTACTTATGTAACCACTAGGTGTTCTGGCTTTTTGAGAGTACGTCTTTGTTTTTAAAAGCACTAGTTTCCCCAAAACTCATCTGCTGCAATTCTGTAGTTGGCACTTTAGTCTTGAATCAATGTCCCAGCAAGGTGTTAACCT
>CM065778.1:119904030-120051530 GCA_033296515.1 Macrochelys suwanniensis | reverse complement strand
ATGTGGAAGGATTTTTGGCAACCCTAAAGAAAAGGGGAAAAATCATTTAAAGTAGGTACAAGAGAAGTTAATGTTTTGAAAAGCTTAGCTGAATTCTTTACATCCAGGAAAACTGGATATTTTTCCTCCCACACACATTTCCTGTAGTAAATGGACAGAATTTTTTGGCCTCTGGAATTGGAAAAAAGGTATAGGGAACATTCTGATGAGGTAAAAGGAGGAGTAATTTAATTGTCTAACTCCTTCTGTGCTAAAGAATATCAGACAGATGGGGAGGATAAAACAAGGAGCTCAATAATTAATTTTCATGTTCCTCACTAGTGGGACCTCTTTAATCCCTGTTCCTGTGATTATAGAGAAAGGTTGGATTCTGAAGTTTCACTCATTAGCTATGTGTTGTATGAAAATACCTGTATTTTCAAAAGGGATAGTGACAAGAATGAAAAATTTCAGCTATTAAAAATATCCTGGTGTCAGGGACTTTTGTGAAAGAACAAAAACCCTCTGATTCCCTCAGATAAATAATGAAACAGATGGTTGTTGAGAGGTTAAAGGTCAAACCTTCCCTGTTGACTAAAACACAAGGTTGACTTAAAAGATTTTCAGAAGTTATTTAAGATGCAGTACATTAGGCTGTGTCTCTGCCTTTTAATGGTCTTCCTTAAAAATATAATAAGTAGGCTGTATTTAAATTACTCATATTAAGGGGACTGACACCCTTTCTAACACTAAACTGTGCTTCTGCAAACTGCATATATAATACAGAATATTGGTGAATAATTAAATGATCTTGTCCAGGGATATGGGTTATCCACGGGGCTAAATATTAAGATTTAATTGATTTACTGAATTAACTGTTCGTTTTCTGCTTAAATTGGCGGGTGATGAAGTCGTCACTGTGAGCTTCATTGCCTGAAAAAATTATCAATAATGCAATTTATAAAAAGAAAAAAAAACAAACCCTTTCTTTTAATGTTAAGTTTCTGAATTCATTAGTAGATTCATATCAAAGGACAGGAGGGCATTTTTTAAAGCTGAATAAAGACGAACTAAAGAGGCAGATGTTCTATATTATATGATTCAACACAATTTTAGTACAAATTGTGCAATACCCAAACACACAAATATTTCAAGGTAATTTTTATAAATCCCTATTGTGATCTAATTTCTTATTAAAGAGAATAAAAGCAGGCTGGCATTACAATTAATCAGTTCTTTGCACTGTAGAGCAGTTGCTGAAATTCATTTTATGATTTTTACAAAAAATTGAATAGGGTTAAATTTCTTAAACTACTTTAAACAACCTTTGAGTAAAGATCTATGTTTATACCAAATGTAATTTAAAGCATGACAATATTTTAAATATATAAAGTATATTTATATACATATATAAATAAGTTAAAATCCATGGACTAAACTGCTCAAGGCTATCGTGTGACTCTTAAGCCCTAGCCTGTGGTAAAGGGTTGTGGAGGGGTTCTGCATCAGTGACAACACTGTGTCTAAGACAGAATGTGCTCGGAAATGCCAGGTGAGTGTACTCTGCAGTTTTTACAGCTGCACCCTTTAACAGGGTGCAGTCTGCATTCCACAAAACAGTGTGTTTTCCCTGCCCATCGCTGACTTCTTTGTGGAGTTGAGCACCACAAGTAGCAGCTGACTCTCAGTTCTTGCTTACAAAAGACCATGAGGTTCTTGGGTATCATGACAGTTCCCTCCTAAGATGTGCCCCAAGAGTCACACATCCAAAAGGAACAAAGAGGAGAAAAGGCCACGTTCCTTTTGGAGCCTGGCACTTGCTAATGGCACGGGCCAAGCAAACTGAAGGTGCAGGTTGTACTATCATAAAGGATCTGCATTTTGAGGAGCTTGAAAAGGGATTGGGCCTCTCTGTGGTACAATCCTTTCCTGAGCTACTTCTGGGTGGTGTAGACCTGCAACATTCCATACTCAGGCCAGTACCTAATGGTTCAGTCTAACCCCAGGAGTTCAAATAGCAGGACTGTGGCTGAGATGCAAACGGAAAGCACCGTGTGCCCTCTCCCCTATACACCTGCACAGAGCCAGCAACAATGTGGTCCGCAGAGATTTGACCTGTGGTTTTACAAACAGAATTCAACAAAATTGAAATTTTCTGGTAATTTATAGAACACCACTTTGTGTGTGTGGTGTGTGTGAGAGAGAGAGAGAGAGAGAGAGAGAGCGCACACATATACCAATACAAAAGTAGGCTCAATTAGATACATGATCTCATTTTCAGGGCCGTTCTATTATTGCCACCAGCAATATTACAAATGATCATACTTACAGCAGCAGTCACATGAGTGCAATAAGTAAGACAAATAAAATTCACTTGCATTGTAATTTAAAAATGAAAGTTCATTTTCCTTTAAAGGAATAAAGAAAACAGCCATTCTGCACTGTGTGTATACGGGGAAAGGGAATTCTATGATTTTGCAAAAGAAAAAGACAAGAGATATAGTTCCATAATTTGATCTAATTTTTTTCCAAATAGAAAATGACCTGTTACAACATCCCAGAGAGAATATGAATTAGCCCAGGTCAATAGTAGGTCAAACAGATAGGGTGCTAAAATCCCTTTACTACTTTGTAGTATCTTATGCTAATTCAGTTCCCTTCTCTGTGATAAACAAAGCCAGTTGAACATAGATAGCATCGCACAAAGATAGGTCCCAAAGCTACAATTTAATACAAATCTAGTAATTCCACTGTACAACATATCCAGTTCATTTAGAAGTGACGAATACTAAAGAAGGTCCAGGATTGAAATGCCTGCCCCACTCAGCAGATATCTTTAAAATATAAGTATTCCAGCAAAGTTCCATTTGGCATATACACCTAATAGACATGTGAGATAGAAATTCTAACTGCCCTTTAAAATGTCTCTCTAATACAAAACACAAAATCCTAGATCTTTATATACTATATTATGACTGTTTAAAACACACAATAATTGTGACTGTGCAAAAGATATCCTTTTTAAATGGCATCTCCTCATGTGCAAAAACAGGTAATTAATGACTTTAATAAAAATTATAAATTGTTCAAGGCAGAACCTTTCACAATATTTTAACTAATTCACAAAGACAAACAGTCTTTTTCATCTTGAAGGATTCTGAAATGCGTTACAGCCATATTCACAGAGTTCATGACTGAAATGCAGCCAGCCCTGGGGGTGGAGGGCAACCTCCATCAGCCATACAACAGTGAGGAGAGTGGTATTGACCAGGAACATCAGGGAAAATCCCTACTCTTACAGAATGTGCCAGAGTATCTCTAATTTCTTCACAGATATAACAACCCTCAAATATTCAAATTCTTGTGTGCCACCACTCTGTAATGACCTCTTCCCCAGACTGTCAGTGAATGAACCCTGGACCTTCAGCACCAAAACACTGGCCTCTACCACTTGAGCTAATGGATTAACTGTGTAGCAATAGAAAGCTCTTATCTTTGATGTGGATCGGTCACTAGAAAGGGACCCAATATACTCTCCCATCAGGGACAGCTCATCCCAGACATCTGAGATCCACTGGAGTTTGTTTGAAGCCAATGGGGAATCTGCAGACCAGCACTTTTCTACAACTTCTTCACAACAGTTTGTCAGCAAGGATAGAGCCTGGGATCTCCAGTACCAAAATACAGGCCTCTACCACTTGAGCTAAAGGAGTTAACTCTTGGTAGGTATCAGGGAAAGCAGCTCTTCCTGTGGACTCTAAAAGTAACACTACAGCTGAGTGGAACTCACTGGCTTTAGTTTCCATGAAGTTCAGCAAACCAGATCTGTGGTTCCAGGTCACAAGTTCTTGCACATCTACAGTTTTGCTTTGGGTTTCAGATTTACATGTTCTTGAAGCTCCAGGTAGGTATTACCAATTCACCAACCATCCCACTGCCCACCAGGGGAGGAGGCTAGCTTCGTTCTTAAATGGATATGGTGCTGAATACTGAGCTCCTTGGAATTGGGTTGAAGCCAGATATGGGAATGAGGAGGTAGCTCCAGAACAGGAGCAGATAAAAAGCTCTGAAAAACCACTCAAGTAATCTTCTGAACTTTAAAGATTTTAAATTCCTGTGAGAATGTCCATTTTGTGCAGTATGAGGCTCTGTGATAGGATGAGCATGACTGGGGAGGGAAGGTTTAAAGCTCTCCAGTGAGAGAAGTGAGAGAACAGATTCTCCCCCATGAGCTACCAGGCCTGGAGGACAGATCCTTCAGCTGGCTCATTCAGAGAGTGGAAGTTGACTGAACAGGAGGCTTCTGGTTGGGAGGAGCTGTGCTTCTTCTGCTGACCAGGGAGGACTTTGAACCTACCAGGGAGGACTTTGAACCTGTTGTCCTGAAGCCAAATGGACATACATTTTATGTTTGGTTTTGCTAATGTCCAGAAAACTGTGATGTTGAGTGATGTTATTTTGCTAACAGGGAATACACTGTTTTTTTCTGGCCAAATAGGCAAGCCAGAGCTATTTTTGGATTTTTTGGGAGGAGGAGTTTGGGGCACAGGTGGGGAGAAGGATGGGCAGAGATGTTGTTGGTTTTGTTTTTTACTGGTGATGGGTTTTGGCCTTGCAAATTGGAATCCCGCTATTATTTCCCTCTAGGAAGAGGAAAGAAAACTGTTTATTTTGACTCTTCTAAAGAAGGAAGTGGGCTGACTAGGAGGGGAGTCCTGAGAAGGATTTCCCTGTATGAAGGAGAAAATACTTATTATGAGCAGCCCATTTAGTACGTGACTGCTTACTCTCAGATGAGTCTCACTGACCCTTCTACAGGAACCCTCTGCAAAATATACAGCCTGTCTTGTCCCTCAGACCTGCAATAGCAATACTGTGAGTCAACATCAGATCAGTCATGTCAGATGCAATGATATTTTTAAATGATTGCATCACTTAGATAAAGATCCATTTTAAGAGTGGCAACATCAATTAGTTTTATGATGTCAGGATTATGGCATGATTAGTAGCGGTAGAAGCCCTTCTTGCTTAAGGTTTTTCTTGGCATAAGTAAAAAGATTAGAAACCTATTTTAACTTTGATATTGACAATGAAAACGAATCTTGTTCAGATTTTAGATTAATTCAATTAGATGCATGTTCACATTCAGCCTTTCAGAAGGCAGCAGGTTTCAGGCAGCGAGTATTTATCTACTTGGGCCCGGCTTCTATACAGGACCTGAACACCTTACAAATGTATTAAAGTTAAGAAGATTTCTTTATTGCATGCTCTCCTTCACTCTCTAGTTCCATTCCGTAGGAAGGTTATTGTGTTTGTTTGCATTGTTTTATTTGTTTGTTGATGTTATTTAGGTGGGATTTCCAAAGGAAGACTAGGTTCAAGAAATGGTTTTATATTTCATTTTGCAGGTGCTGAGATTAGTAGTCATTCTGATCTCTTCCAGAAGGAAGTTCCACAGTTATGGGCCATTTATAGAAAATTCTGTCTGCTGTGCTCAGAAGGACAGGATCATCCAGGTTGAGACAGTTCTTCGGGTAATTTGGGTCAGTGCCATGGTGAGCTTTGAAGATAAGGACCAATACCCTTGAACACTTGGTATTCAATAAACAGCCAAAGAAGGAAGCCTGGCAGTAGGGTGATGTGATGTGCACATGGTGTCTTGTGTTGCTGCATAAGCAGGTTGCTGTATCGGAACCAACTGAGGCTTGATTTCTAGATAAAGGAAGGATTAATGGTTTTATCCTTAGATACAATCCATTGCAGTTTTGAAGCCTGGAGCTAACGTGTCGTCACCAAATCTGAATTGGGGTGCAGTTGGAAAGACACATTTTTAGCTATCTTAGCTATTTGGCTATCTAGAAGCAGTGAGGAGCCTAGGTGAGCTCTGATGTTGGGGACCATCTTAATGATTAGAGGGGCAGATGCCTTCAGTGGGAGATGATGTTATGGCGGTGTTTTTCTTTCAGCATCTCCTTCTCCATCACCTGAGACTCAAACCATATTTAATTGTGTTCTGACAATATACATTTTTAGCACTAAACTCTTGCTGAGACTTTTGCTGACGTGTATGAGAGGTGTTCCATAATCTTTAGAACTTGTTACTGCTAAACAAACTCTTGCTGGTTTTAATGGCTGGGTAGCAGAGGTAGAGCTGAATCTCTAGCATAACCATGGGAATTGCTTAACGATATTGACATATGGTATAAACTTCAGAAAATTAAACAATTTTCAAATAAAAACAAACACTTTTTTCCCCTTCTTATTCACCTTGTGTTAAAGAAATGTGACTTTGCAGTTAATGAAGCTTGTGTTTAGGTTGTAGTGCAATAAAAATGAAATCACTGCAGTTCTAGCCAATGTGAGTAACTTGAAAAATTGTATTCATCAAATCAGATTCTCACTCTCTTCTTTGTGCTGAGGATATGTACCAAGTCCAACTTTAGAATCTTCTGCAGTAAGTTATAACTGCTGCATAAAATAGCCCTTTTCCAGTGGGTGTATGTTACAGTATATAGAGGAGACCCCCGCTAGACCGTGTGCCACTATCGCGTGAATTCGCTATTAGCACGGGGGCGAGCATGGATCCCAAACCCCGCATTCTAGCAGGGGTGTGGTGTATATCCACAATAAGTTCATCATGTTTTGTTTAACAAAGAAGCTCCATTGAGCATACGCATTTCAGATAAAAAGAAAAAAGACGGGTGTACAATATTTCATTGCTTTTCCAAGTTTTTCTCTTTCTCCTCTCACTAATGACTTGGCCCATTTTACACCCTCTGATGCATTTCCCGTTTATTTCAGCAAGCTTTAAAAGAGTTGAGTGCAGGTTTCTGAGGGCAGATTGTGGCCCACAGTGTACTTATCGCTGAACTCTGGGGGAAAAAATTACTTTGTTCCCCACTCCAACACATACCTCCCCCTTAAAAAAACAAACTAATCACTTTAAAGTACAAAAATGCTTACACTTTTAAGTTTTAAATGTCTTTCTTATCATGCCCACAGAAGCAATGTTGCCAGTTTCTCAGCCAAATGCATTCACACACTGAAGTGGCTGCCGATTATGTTGGGAAATCAAATAGAAAACTCATGCCATTGAAAGAGTGGTTTCAAAGAAGACATCAGTTTTTCTTTAGGTTTAATTCTTCCAAACACAATATATACAACGTACTGCCAGGTCAAGCACTGCATAATATCTGTATGAAAGAAGCTAGAAGTACACAATATTTAGAGATACTGAAACATTTCAAAACTGGTTTGGCCATATTTATGTGAGATGTGCTTTGTCCTGGAAATTTTGCCAAAGAAATGGCAACAAAAATTGCAGGAGGTTGGTACAAAGAATTAATTTAAAACTGAAATGCTGGCTGTTCTTGAAAAACAAGCCTTTTTGGATTTCCTTGATACATAAGACTTTAACGAGTCACATCTGGTTCTTCTTCACGTCATGTTACATTATGAATCTTTATGGGCAATTAACTGGTTGGGTATGAAAACACCCACAATAGTAATGGGTCAATGGGCACATCCAGTTTCAAAATTCAGCTCAATTGTTAAGTCTGTCTCCAAAGGAAAAACATACTATTTACATTCTGATGATTTTGACGAGCCAGTGTAGGGCATGCAGTAAACTGAAAACTTTATCTGACACTTTAGGATTAATTTCTGGGAATTAGTGGCTGGTGTTCTTCCTTTCCCATCTTGTACTTTAAGGAAACCTCAACAACAAAACAAAGGCTTCCATGCAATTCAATTACAGTGGTCACAAAAATAATTCTTTGAAATGATCAGTTCACATATCCCTGTTTGTTGCACATCTTTGTTTAGTGGGTTTAACCCTACAACTTCTATTGACTTTAATGGGAGTCACCCAGTCAAAATCTCTCACACCACTTTGAAAATGTCAGGGTGAGAGTCACTGTACAAGATTGTTTCATTTTTTTATTTGACATGTTCATAGGTGCTGGAACTAGGTGTACTGGGAGTAATGTCACACCAAATTCACGGTTTCCGCCTTCAGCACCCCCACTATAAAATTGTTCCAGAACCATTGGAAGTGTTGCCCTTTAGCATTCTCTGTGGTGGTTGATTCTGCTTGGTCATTTTCCACAGTAAATTCTGAGTCTCAAGATGGGCAGTTTGTTCCTGCACTGAGTCAGTGAGCTGTGTGATGTGCACAACATGCCAGACTCTTACTACATTTGGGACAGCTGAAAGAGTGGTACAGTCACACTTATCTTAGCTACCTTCTGAGTTTTACTGTCAGGCTATTTCCATAGTCTACGGCAACCTTTGAGAAGTGGTGTGCCAAGTCTTCATTCATTTAAGGTTCTGCGTGCCAGAAATACATTTTACATTTACAGGGGCTGGTGGAGGGAACCCCAGATCGGAAGCAGGGTTCAAGCCACAAGAAATCAAGGCACTCAAAATTAATGGCTGCTTTGAAATGTTGGCCTGTGTGAAGGGTGGATGTAAGGGAAAAGATGGAGGGGGGGGGTGGCTCCTGCTGGATACACAGGTGTTAGTGCCCCGCTCCCCAGGACAAAAGAGGGAGTGCCGCTGCCGGCCTGCCTGTGGTTCCGGCCGCCGGCTCCTGCCAGCCTGGATCCCTGCCGCCGGCCCCACTCAGCCCACTGCTGGCCCGGGGTTCCGCTCACCCAGGCCGGCAGGAGGCTGAGCGGGGCCGGCTGCCGGGACCCCGGTGGCAAGGGCCCAGCAGTCGCAAGCCCCAACTGTCAGCGGGCTGAACGGGGCCGACGGCCGGGACCCTCAGCATGCCACTAAAAATTGGCTCGTGTGCCAAAGGTGGCACGCATGCCATAGGTTGCCGACCTATGTAGTGACATCACCTGCCTTCTTTTAGGATGAATCTCAGGAGGCAGGCCCCAGTCAGGGCACAAGGAGTGCAATTTGCACCTTCCCTGTGTCAGTAATTATATAGCCTTATCAGTCTAATCTAAATACAGCAGTTATGCAGCAGCAGAAACAAGAATTCATTTTAAAACAATCAAAATCCAGGAGCAAGAATCTGAATCAAAATTCATCATTGAACAGCACCCTAGTTAGATGGAAACACAGTATTTTATTGTACAGTAATTATCTATAGCCACTATTAGCCATTTGATTCCTAACTAAGGTCTCTGGAGATGTAACATAGGGGTAAATATAGAGAAGAATAGCATCTATGTAAACCTATCTGTAATCTATGGCTGCCAGTTCAGTCCCTTGTCTTCTCAGTTACCCCCAATATGGTGTCTTGTACTTCCATTTCTGTAACCTCCTGTCTCATGTCCATACCACAGAAGCCTGGAAAAAATATGCTTCAGGTTCTAATTCTGTTGTTGAGTCTCCATATTGTTGAGTCTCCATATTGTCTGTTCCTCATCTAAACAGTCTAATGTTATCTGTTTCAGAAACTATGGACCTGATTTTCTTCTCAAGGCAGTTTTACACTGTAACCGCAATGGGGGAATTAGGCCCTTTATTAAAAATAAAATAAAATAAAAGTGTTTAAGAGACAGAGGACACTAGTTTCTAGTGCTCACAGCTTCCATGTATAGCTCTCCACCCCACTCGTTTAAACTGGACCCCACTGTGCAAAGGGACAAGAAGTTAAACAAAACATTGTGAAATCAGATCAGGTCTGAACTGCCTGCTTAAACAGTTTTTAGTTTTTATATGAATTTTTAATTTTAGATGACACTTTTGACTGCAAGTGACAGTGGAGCAGATCATTTGTGTAATTACAGCAACAATCATTGAGGAAAGAGAGAATATCTCCAAAGCATATAAAACATAAAATGGATTTGATAGTGTCTGAACCTTGTAACCAGAGCTGCAGGAACCTCCTGGCTTAGTGAGGCTATAAACCAAGTAACTTCTTGGCTAAGCCACTAAAAAGGCATGAGATCACTTTTTTTTCTTCTCTTCAGGTGAAGTATGCAATTAATAAAGTGAAAAGTGAACTTTTAAAGACTTGGAGAAGGTTTAGCCTTCCTACTAAAAGGAGAAACTATGCATGTGTTGGACAAAAGCAGGTGGAAGTGGTTGCAGAGGGGACATTTAGCACTTTAAAAATTCCATACGATGGATTTCAAGTGGGCTGCTTTACATTATGTACATGCTGAATTTTAGCCAGCATGCAATATACACTATAGGCTAATTCAAAAAAAAATTATGCTCTTTTCTTTGTGATGCAAAAGCAAACCAATATTATACCTTACGTTTCACAGTGGTATTTTTAACATGCCCAGCCATTCTTTTGTAGTATAAGTTACTGCAATTAAAGTGACAAACCCTTCATGACACCCCCGTTGTATAATAAAATGTTTTAAGATAATTCGTTCTAGAAAATGTATGCACATATATAAGATACATTTTAGTATTTCTTAGAATGAGTGCACAAAGAACTCTACATAACAGCAGAAAGAAATCTTCAGGGGTTTACAAAGAAATATTAAACCAGTATATTGTTGCTATATGATATCTCCAGCATAAACAAACATTTAGGATTTTGGTTGCAATAGAGAGTATGTGTAAATATAGTAAATGAGAAAATAATCCTGGGCATAATAATTTGTGTGCATTTAAGAACTTGATAATATTCCTAAAAGTCTGTTTTGGAAAATAGTTTTCCATTTATCAGCTATTTAAAAATGCTAAAAACAAATGTGATTTTTGTTGTTGTTGTTGTTGCTTATGTGAAAATCACAGCTAATTAGGCTTAGTTAAGTAAAGCCTATCCTTTGAAAATTAGAGACAAGTTCCTTTCTCCCCTGAAGAATTGTCTGTTATTTACATTGTTAATATTAATATCCTGCAGCCTCTTAACTGTGAGTCAGTGTCATTGGAGACAGTCTTGTAACAAACAACTCCGATCACTAAAATAATGACTTTTAGAGATTTTTCTTTTCTTTTTCTTTTTTTTTCCAATAGGCTGAAATAAGTAGTGGTGAGTGCAGCCACATATTCTTAACTCTAAATTCAGATTCAGACTGAAAGGCTTTGAAATTGTAATTTGTACCTTTCCCAGCATATCTTGTGTGCAAGTCGAGCTTCAGATACCGGAGCAAATGATGCAATTTCACCAGGTTCTGGTGTGAATTACAGGAGTTCTAATTTGGGTGAGCAGCTGGGGTGTGAAGTTTTTCAAGGAGGTGAGGTCCTCCTCTGGTGATCCCATTGAATTCCCAGGGGAGAATGGGCTTTCTGAATGCAGTGAGCTTCAGAGGGGTTGCAATTCATTAATGACTGTGCTCAGTTCTGAAGGAGGGTTGCTATTCTCTAACACTCTGTGCTAACTTCATGGTGAGATCCACTCTCACAACTGCTCAGTCTCAGACTCCTCCCTTTTGATGTTCCTGCTTGATCATTCTTCTTTTGTAGTAGATGGAGCTGACAAGTAGAACTTTTGCAGGAGTCCCTGGTATCCCACTTTTGATTTTGTTTTTTCACAAGATATTTGGCATCTATTTTTCTTCACTCTATTTATTTAAAATTTATCACATAGATCCTTCCATGAAAATATCCAAGCACCATATAATAGCTTTTAAATCATGCAGGATTACATTTTCAAAAAAACCCTCATTTTGTACCTGCTGTTTTGCAAGCATAATCAATTGTGAGCAGAAATGACTAATTGTCTGATGTAAAAGTGCAAAGGATGTTGGTGCCTGCAAATCAGGTAGTTTCACTTCTAAAGGTTGATTGTGGGTACAAAGTTACTGGCATAAAATTAGAGTGCAGGATAAAGGCCCTTTTGAAAGTTGACCCACAGAATCTAACCAACTCAAAATACACCCCTCTCTATAAAATACTCACCTGTTTTAAAATATCAAAAAGAACACATGCAAAAAAACCAATAAACAAATGTTCAAAATAAAGCCTGACTAACCAAAAGGTTTCACTCTGAAGTGTGTGTTCTGATAGACAATCACAGGTAGAAAGTCCCAAAGGTGTAGCCTTAAACTGAGAACTATATCCTTGACCCCCAAAAAGATGACCTCTCAGCACCAAGAGAGGAGACACTCAATGGCCCTTATATGTCCTGACAGGATATAGGGAAGACATTGGTCTCTTCTAACACTTTGAAGCCTGTCACTAGCTCCTGATCAAGCCCCTGACTGGCAGATGTTGGGACTGGACCACAGGAGACGGATCTCTTGATAATTGCCCTGTTCTGTTCATTCCCCTTGAAACATCTGCCATTGGCCACTGTTGGAAGACGAACACTGGGCTAGATGGACCATTGGTCTGACCCAATACTGTATGACCATTCTTATGTTCCTTGAATTTTCACCTGAAAGGAGAAATTTAGACAGAGAATGGAATGCACATATTGTACACATAGTGACTTGGTTAGGTAGGATGGCTTGTTCTCTGTTACCTGGAGCTTCTGGAGGCTCATTGGATGGCAAGCCAGGTAAAGTGCACTGGAGTAATCCAGCCTTGCAGTGGCAATAGTGAGCACAGATAACTATGGTGAATAATGATAAAAGGTCAATGTAGATAGGGAGGAAGAGAGAGGTGGTATATTAACATACACAAGAACATTGAATAAAGGGGACCTATGGTTTGTGGAAAATATGGGTCCATTTCTGCAGTCCTTCCTGCATGTAGAAAAAATACAGGCTTGAACATTAATTCTTATCACCATGTATATAATGCTAACACCCATAGGCCCCAATGAAAACTGGGTGTCTCACTATGCTAGGCACTGTACAAAAGCACAGGAAGACTCAGTACCTTCCCTGAAGAGTTTAATGTTTAATAATGAAAACATAGAAAAGCCAAATGTGGCAAAGACAGAGAAACTTGTTGAGATAAATTGTTCAGTTGCTGAGGTGGTTAGATTTTCAAACAAGCATCTTTGTGCTTTCTCCCACACTGCACGTCACACTTGGGAGGAGGTCCCGATAAACAGCCTCAATATTCCTATAAAAACTTGACAATCTCAGCCTAAATCTAATTTTCTGCTCAATATTCATGAAGTTGATTGGAAGCAAAGTTTCTGGGTTATATAGTAAATTCATTACAGCATAAGTCCTGTGTAAGTTAAAATTACTGGAAGCTTGAAGCTCCAAGGTAATCGGGTTTATATACTGGGTAATCTTTAACAAGTTCACTGGTTCAATAATAGAGATTTTAACTTGGCTCCTTTGAGAGAGGGAAGACTCCTAGGGACTAAAGAGAAGCAAATACAACCTCAGTCTGTAAGACAAGGACTAGGAAAGAGAGCCAGGAAATAATACACCAGTATGTCTGGCCTTGGTGGTAGGCAAGATTCTAGAAACATTAATAAAGGATGAGGTCACAAAACATCTGGAGAAATAAACGAGTCAGTATGGTTTCATAAAGGGTAAATCCTGTTTGACAAATCGGGTGGAATTTTTTTAGGGAGGTAATGGAGAAAACAGACATGGGTAACACACTGGATTAAATTCTATTTGGATTCTAGGTACTGGTTTGGAATGGAGAAAGGATAGTTCAGGTAACTGAGGTGAGGGGTAGATAGCAATGATGTAAGGTTATGGAGTAGGGACAAGAAAGGCAATAAGTGAAGTGCAATAAGGACTAAGAATTGATATTGAGGGCCAAATTGTATCTCTCTCTATATATGAATAACCTGGATAAGGTTATCACTAGCATGGCCTCACTAATTTAGGAGCCTGTCTCATTTTCAAAAGTGTTGTAGGCAATTAGGAGCCTAAATCTCATCAACTGTTAATGGGATTTTGGCTCAAGGCATTAAATCCTTTTGAAAATGCAATTTAGGCTCCTAAATTCTAAGGTGTTGCAATGCTGGGAGCAGCGATGCCTAAATACCTTTAAAAATCTGGATCTAAAGAAACAGAGATCTTCCAGACAAGACTGGAGAATGTGTGGGACAAATGGTTCATGATTTTTTGCTGAGGCACGTGGTAGATTTCAAAGTTTGCAACTCAAAATAGAAAGGATCTATGCTAAACAGACATATTTTGCATAACCAAGAACAGGAAAGTCATAGGACTGATAGTAAATAGAAGCATAACCCCTTTCCCACAATGCACTGTCAAAATAGTAGAGGTATAAAACTGATGTTGGAAAAAATAAGAAATTAGTCCAGCATATTGTAAAGTACTTATCAGACCACATTTAGGCAACTTACCCAAGTCAGGACACCATATCATTGAACTGACATCCCGGGGATTGAAAAGGGCCAGAGGACAGCAAAAAAGAATGATAAAAGTGCTCATGAACTTTCTGTGTGCAGAAAGGCTGGGAAACCTGGAATTCTATTCACTAGAGAGAAAAACAGACTGTTTAAAAGATGATATAATTTGACGTTTTCAAGATGCTGAAGTGGGATAGAGAGAGTAGATGTACTGTAGATAAACTCTTTAAACTAACACTAACTCCCAAAACGCATGAACATAAACTAAATATAAAGAAAACAGCAGGAGAAACAAGAATCAAGACACATTTTATTCAAGCAGAGGGAGGAATTGTTGAATTGCTGATACAGGGCAAAAGAGGCAGCTTGCATCACCATTCAACCACATTGAAAAATAATGACAGGTATACTGAACAGAACATTGGACTTTTGTGGATTAATCCATATCACATACTGTTAAATAGGAGGTATTAGGACATGTTGGTTGGCCAGGGAATTTTCCTATCTGCTGATTCTATAGCCAGTACTGGTATGTCAAGTAGTTGGTAGCATCATATGAAGGAGGTGCACCAGGGGTAGGAGGAAAGGGCAAGAGTTCTATGTGAAGGAATTATCTTTGTTTAAAAGCCATATCCTTTGTTGCTTGACATATCCACATCATTCCCAGAGGCCATTTGTACTTTGTCTCCCAGCTGTGAAAAAGACAACACCACATTTGTTGTGCCAGGTGGAAAAAAAACAAAATGGAAAAAAAAAAGCCCATAACATTTTAATTAATATTTATGGAGGGATTTTCTTTAATGTCTAGAATCACAATTTTCCTGGATTATATCACAAATAAATGTACCATGAATTTAGATTGCTACACATCAGGAGTGTGTAAAAATACGCTCTTACAGGAATAGATGCAAATAGAGAAGGAAGGTGTGAGGCAAAAAATACATTCTAAAATGTGATTCACTGCGCAAGGGGAATGTGTGTGTATTATGATCAATAATAATTATTTTTCGGAGATCTTATTAATTTTAGGTTGATTCACAAAAAAAATCTTGCTTTGTATATGATCCACAAATTAGTCTGTTTGGTAGATTGCTACTAGTGCACTAATTTATGCTAAAACAACATTAGAAAAAGTGGAGGAAACACATTTTTTTTTCTGTGATAGGAGCTGCATGCATGTTCTCTCACTCAGTGTGTACTGAACTTTATGCACAAAAATAGAAAAACCACTGTTCCCTCATGCTCAGTGACATTGTTGATGTAATGTGAGCCAGAACAGGCAGGCAGAACATTTTCCTATCTGCATTAAAGATCAGTTTTTCCATTGGATCCTATGAGCACCACATCAAACAACATCATATTTTTCTTAACATGATTCAGTACCACTTGTTATATACAGTGTTTGTCCAGCTTTTATTAGGATTTGTTCAAAAGATGGACAAACTAGTGTGGCTTAAAATAAGAATCTACTTGAATCTTCAAACAAAACTTTACCTAACCAAGAGAGGCAAACATTTCTCTAGGTCTGAAGTTGTTCAGATCATTTTTTATTTTTGTTTCAATGGCATATGCCTCTACACTTCAGGTTTCAGTTAGAATGGTAATTCCAAAATATTATAGGAAGTGTGTTCTCCTATCTCTTACATGACCACAAGCTGGAAATACCAAAAATCTTGCTAGAAATTCTGTTCCCTGGAGATTTCAAGCCCAATTTACAAACCCGTAAAGCAGGACCGCACAACTCATAAAGCTGCGAGGGCCATATTACTCCGAAACCCCCAGTCCCGCGGAAACACCCCCCCACCCACCCAAGCGCCGCCCACCCCACGGAAACAACCCCTCCTTCCCCAGCGCTGGGGTGTGGAAGCCTGTAGAGGGGGAAAGAAACAGCGTGCATAGGGTGACCAGATCACAGCAGTAAAATAGGATCCACCCCCTCCCCGCTCGGTCCCACCATCACACCCCTCTTCACCCCCCAGGGGTCGCTATATTACTGCACACAACAGTCAATCAATGCAGTTGTAGATACATCTCTGCATTATGCATTTTTGTATAACTTTTATATGACTTTGTATTGAACCTTGGTAATATGTTATAGCCACTTGCCTACTGACCCTCCCCCCTCCCGTGGGCTGCACAGTGAGCCCACCTACTCACCCCCCCTGCGGGCCGCACAGTGAGCCCATGCGGGCCGCATGTTGTGCAGACCTGCCGTAAAGTATGGATAGTTCAAGTGATTTTCAGATATACATCTTAAGATTTAGGTTCATATCTTAAACATATGGATGGTTCTCCTATCATTTTTAGCTTAAAAAGAAAGGAATATTGCTTACATGTAGTTCTAAGAGCTCCAGGAGCTGTATTGTTTCAAGAATTACTTCAGTTTGGTTACCATGTACTGTACCATTTGTGGCTGACTCTCTATGCAAGCACCTCATCATGTCACATGCAGTGTTATGACCCTGCCTTACCTTGGAGGTGCCTAAGCCATTATAGAATGATTCCTTCATATGACCATTAGATCCACTCAGCCTTATACAGGCATTCGCAAACCTCAGACATTTCATAACTTCATTGTGGCATGAAGCCACAATTCAGAAGATGGTGATGCCATTTTCCTTTTTTTTTAACCCATTCTCTTGCATTTTTCTGCAACTTTCATTTTTCCATATTGCACTCAGCCAATATTAGCTCCATTAGAGCAAGAGGTCAGTTCCTTTCCATGGGCCATGTAAGTGTCTGCAAACCTCAGCTTATCTCTTTGACATAGGTTTGTGAGAAAAGCTGCAGTTCATGTGCCTAGAATAATTTTATATGGCACCAATACACAACCAATGTTTTGTATAAAGAGCATGTATTTTGATTAGATCTTCCTGTAAAGATTATGGCTGAAATCCTGGCCACATGGAAGTCAATGGGATTTCACCCTATAGTTCTAGATTGGTGTTGGATGCCTTAGAGTCACTTACTGTACCTGCTTCCTATTTTTTCAGTTACCTGTACATCTAGCTGAGCCTCTATGCAAGTGACTCATCATGTCACATGGAGTGTTATGCCCTGCAATTCTAACCAATGGAATGTGATGGAAATTGGCCAATCCCGACTGTGAAATGTTCCCACTGCCTGAACTATTTCCAAATACTTGTTCTATTTGTAAAAGCCCTTTTCTATTAATCTGAATTGATGTGTGCAGAAAAGCATTGTGAGTTCAATACAGACTGGTACCATGCGCTTACTGTGAGCTACAGTGCAATGCAAAAGGAAGTTTTTTGTGTAGATGTGCAATGTATGTATTTCAAAACATGTCTCACCACATTGATCTTTGAGCTGATCTTGCTTTCAGACTGGTCAAGAGCAGTCATTTAAGTCTTTGAAGAGAAATGTGAACTAACTAGAGTTAAAATTTGAGGATGGGTAAATATTTCAGATAAAGTAAACTGTAATCTGCACATTTTTCAGAATTCAAACTGAAACTGAACTGAATCTTTCAGCTTTGAAAAAGCCTAACTTTTTACGCTTTCACCCTTGGCATTAATCAGAAGCAAAAGCACCAAAACACCACCAGAAAAGCTACTCTAGTTCTATTTCTCACCTTGCTGGAACTGGGAACTATCCAATGTGAAAGCCTGTTTATTATGAGACTTCAAGCTCACCTACTAGTTCAAAGAGGTCTGGTTGAGCTTGGGATAAGAAAGAATCTCTTTGGATATTTATTATCCACACCAAACCTTTGAACACTGTGGGGTTCACAGATCACAACCAAAAGCCCTTGGTTTAACAGCTAGGCATTGTCCATTTCCTGGTCTGAGCAGATTTGGGGCAGAATCCTGTTTCACTCACTTGTGCATGTATCTCCCCCCCCGACTTTTTTTTTTTGTCAATGTCAGGCATCTGTCAAGCATAATGGGCAGAATTTGGCCATTGAGGTTTTTAATTCTAAGTGCAGAATAAGAAGCGTTACTGTGATGAATATGTAAAATACAGTAGCAAAGTCATTTTCACTCTGTTATCTCACTTTAGACACTGTAAAGCACACACAAAAGTACTTATAACATTCATGATTAATTCTTCAGAAAAAAATTGATAGTAAAAAGGCAGACTACTACATCTTTTGTCCATTAGCAAATGCTTCAGATGAAATAATCTTATTCTAGGGCAGGAGCCTAGTGATCTTTCAGCACAGAGACAAACCTTGCAGTTCTGACTGCAGCATAACTCCCATTAGTTTCAGTGGGCATTTTCCCTGAGCAAAAGGATTTCATTCTATATTACCAGCTAAGGAATCAACCCCCAGTTTTAAAAGGTGTGTGTGTGCGGTGGAACTGGTCTCCAAACTGACTTAATAGGTTCATACACTGCTGCACAGGAAATCCAGCTTTAGGAATATTGCTGTCTTGGATGGCTGGAATAGGAGGTGGCCATAGAAGCATTGCATTCAGCCTCCTGGCTGAAGGCAGGCAAGGAGTGACTTCAACAGGGTTCCTCTTTCTGGATCAAGGATGTGTCAGTCCTTCCTTTGTGCTGTAGAGTGAACGCATCTGCACTACTAGAATCCAGGTGAAAGTTATCCGACCTCAGTCCAGGTAATGTCCTGAGTGACTGCTTCATACAACCCCCTAGCTAGGCCATCACCAGTGTTCTCCACTGTCCAGATTAAAAAGCCTTCTGTTATCTCATGTGGCAGAAGACACATTTTTTGTTTTGTTCTTGCCCTGTGAAACTAGCTAAACAAGAGGAAACAAACACTGAATTCTATTTTAGTGACTATACAACAAGGCTGGATTAGTTTGAAGAACACCAGACACTTCCAAACACTCCAGTTCCTCCTGAAAATACAATCCACAAACGTCAAACTTTCATTATGCAACCTGCATTGGTCTGACTCTAATGCTACCATATAATTCCTGGAAGCAACACTTGATAGAAGCTTCTGGGAGTAATATAAAAACCATGTTGTGTTGCCCTACAACCTCCCCTTTGCAGCTGAAGAAAGTATTGGGGGCTGCAGTATGTACTGAATAGGATATTTCTGTTCTGGCTCATCTTTAATTTTAACTGAAACTGCCTGCCTTTTATCTGTTCAGGATAAAGTTGTAGTTCTCATGTTTGTATTATTCTTAATGTGCAAAGGGAATCTTTAAATAACTGATTTACATAACAAAGAAATGAAATCTTTCCTACTTATTCTTCCAAACCAGTTTGTATTTTGCTGGTGTGCAGAGCTTTAAGGAACGAGTGGGAGGGCGGTTGGAGGGGAAGCCTTTCTTGAATTTGGACCTCCGTACTATGTGAACCACTGATCCAATGCAAGCTGGGGTCAGGATTAGCTTTGCATTTCCTCATGCTGTCTTTAGAGAATGCTGAGAGACTTCCTATTGGAGGCTAGTGTTGGCACTAGTTCAGGAGTCACAGTGGACTATGTTGGGGACAGTGTAGGTTATATATTGGTAGATTACATATTTAATACTTTAATAACTATTTAATCATCAAGCAGGTGAGTTTCTATTGGGGCCACACAGGGATCTGGTCTTGGGCCTATGCTATTGAGCATTTTTATCAATGACCTGAAAGAACACATAAAAACATCACTGATAAAGTTTGCAGATGATACAAAAATTGGGGGAGTGGTGAATAAGGAAGAGGGTAGGTCACTGATTCAGAGCGATCTGGATTGCTTGGTAAACTGGGCGCAAGCAACAACGTGCATTTTAAGATAGCAAAATGTAAAAAATTTATACATCTAGGAACAAAGTATGTAGGTCATACTTTCAGGATGGGGTTTCTATCATCTGAAAAAGATCTGAAGGTCAGTGCAACGCTGTGGCTAAAACAGCTAATGCATAAACAAGGGACTCGCAAGAAGGAACAAAAAGGTTATTTTACTTCTGGATTTCTCACTGGTGTGACTGCTGCTGAAATATTGGGTCCAGTTCTGGTGCCCACAATTGAAAAAGGATGTTGACAAATTGGAAAGTGTTCGGAGAAGAACCATGAGAATGATTAAAGGATTAGAAAACTTGCCTTTATAGTGATGACTCAAAGAGCTCAATCTACTTATTTTAGCAAAGAGAAGGTTAAGGGGTAACTTGATGACAGTCAATTAGCATCTACATGGGAAACAAATATTTAATAATGTCTCTTCAATCTAGCAGACTGAAGTATAACATGATCCAATGACTGAACGTTGAAGCTAGACAAATTCAGAGCGGAAATCAGGCATAAATTCTTAATGGTGAGCATGATTAACCACTGGAACAATTTATCAATAGTTGTGGTAGATTCTCCATCACTGACCATTTTAAAATTAAGATTGGATTTTTTTTCTGAAAGACTTGCTTTAGGAATTATTTTGGGGGAAGTTCTTTAGCCTGTGTTATACAAGAGGTCAGACTAAATGATCACAATGGTCCTTTCTGGCCCTGGACACTATGAATCTATGAATTTCCAACAGGTTAGATGTAAAGGCCAGACTGTGCCCTTGTGAAACACATAAGAACCCAGATCCAGGAAGGCGTTTATGCACATGCTCAACTTAATGTGTTTGTGTTGATTTCACTGGGACTACTCTTGTGAGTAAGTGTATCTTGATAGATCAGGGCCAGGGTGAGCAGGGGTGGCCTCCATAGGAGCCGACTTCTGTCGGCTCCGCTGGGTGCTTCGGGGACGGGGCCCCGCAACGTCGGCCAGCATCGGGGGCAAAGGTAAGTTCTCCAGTAATGGGCGCAGGGCTGGTGGGGAGCTGCTGGTGAGTGCTGAGCACCCACCAATTTTTCCCCGTGGGTGCTCCAGCCCCGGAGCACCCACGGAGTCAGCGCCTATGGTGGCCTCATCTGTGGGAGGCATATATTGGACTCTTTCAAAAAGTTGTTGCAGCAACCACACTTATCTTGAGGTTTGAGCAATCACAGTGGCTCCCAAAGCACAGGGATCTTGGAGCTCCTACCTGGATGGTTTGCCTCCAACATGGCTAATGGGTGAAATACCTGAATATTGAAATGGGAATATTAAAAAGAGCTTTAAAGGATTTAAGTACATGAGTCCCGCTGAATATCAGTGGAATATGAGCACCTTGCTCGCTTAGGCTGAGATTTTAAAGGAGCCTATGTGTTTAGTCAAACAGGCCAAGATTATCAAAAGTGACTGAGGTGCCTCAATTTCTGGATGCCCAATATGTGAAAACTTAAAGGGACCTGATTTTCAGAGGGCATGTGCTGAAAGTTTTCTTAAAATTGGGCCCCTCTAAAATGTCTCAAGTTGGGCACTCAAAAATCACTTGTCATTTTTAAAAATCATGGCCACTGGGATGGTTTTAGAAGCCACCTGTGCTGATTTAAAAACAAGGGCCAAAGAAAACCTAGGAAACCTCTCATTAAGGTGTGGAAGTCGGTATTCACTATTGTGATTGATGTCCTGATACATCTCTCTTGGGGATAGTATTATACCACATTTGTTGTTTCAATATTTTCAAATTCTTGTGAAAAACATTAGCATTAATAGCATAGGAAGGGATATATTGTAACATGGTACAAGTTAAATTGTTAGTTACTGGGATCATTTCAATACAAATAAATTTCCCAGTCTTAGAGCAAAGTCTCTGGGTATAAGTCTGATTATTTACTATATGTAACAAAAAGTATAAATGCTTGCCTTAATTGTTTATCTTTGAGAGACCTGCCTAGGAGGGGGAAACCCTGTGTCCTAGTGCACTCTCTCCTCTTTGCAATTGCTTAGGTTAATAAAGTGTATCTTGCCTTGCTGCACCCAAAATAAGAGTGAGAACTCTGTTTTTCTCCGACAATTTCTTTAATAATAATAATTAATACTCTGCATGTCTTCAGTGTCTTCCATCAGAGGGGGAAAGAGTGTCTCAAAGCATTTTACAAACATTAATTGGTTAAATTGCCTAACAGTGCTGTGAGATAAATTATATTCCCATTACCCATGGGACAAACTGTGGATAAGGAGAGGTTAAGTAACTTGCCTAAGACCAAATAGGAAATCCAGAACAGAATCAGGAATTAAACACAGGTCTCCTTACTTCTAATCCTGTGGTTTAGCCCAGAACATCCTTTCTATCTGTAAAGCACAACAGAAAGAAATAGTCACTGTCAAAGAAAAAAAGTTAGCTAACTAAAACTGAATTACAATAGTACCTCTATGGAAGTACATGTGACATTCACATGAATACCTAATGAATTCATTATGATCACTGCTATTTCCATGAATACCAAATGAACTTATAATGACTGGACTCTTAAAGAGTTACTATTTTACTGAAAAAAATAATACCAGAAATAATGGGGAAATTAACTTCACTACATTCTGAATAAGTCATAATTAGACAAAGTATCTGAGCAAGATTCCAGTTATTTGTGATGTGTCCACTGAATTTTTGATACCATTTCACATTTCTCGTAGTTTGGTAGGATCTGCTTCAAATGCTAAATAGTGGTTAATGTAGGTGGAGAATGCTTTAGTTGCTCAGTTGCTGCATCCAGGTAAGTGTATATTTGACCTGAGAATAACTGCATATCTCTTTAAATTTTGGTCCTGATGCCCCTCTGAGTAAAAAATTATGATCACCTGTATCCAAGGTACCTTCACATCTTATGTCTATGATATAAAGGTCACACAACATATGCAGCAGAACACTGTATTTTCAGATCATATATGTCTGCTTCCATCACAAACTGAACTTGTGAGGCATTTTAGCTAATAATGCACCACAGCTACTTTTAGCTGCTTCCTAGAGATGGAGCCAAAGCCTCCAGTCTGAACAACTTCCAACTTTGGAAGAGTTCAGTACCAAATTTGGACTCTGAAGTTCAGCTCACTTTTATTTCTTGCTTTTGCTGTGTAAAGTCTGGATTGACATTAATGTTCATTCAAGCAGATCTAGTTTTGCCTGTGGTGTTGAAACAGATCTGAAGTATTGGCCACAGTTTATGGGATCTGTATGGATGTGTGTGATTTGGAATCAGAAAGGGTAAATTTACTTTTGCTCATTGACCTTTAGTGTGAAAAAAAAACAAAACAAGGAAGGTGAACTGCGGCAAGACTTTTCTTGCATTCTGGGGAGATTCTGAAATACCAATTAAAAACCTGTAATGAGATCTTAGGATGGAGTCCCTAAAATGAAAACCTTCTAGGTCAGGCAGGAGGGTAGCAATAATAATAATACCAAGCACATATTCTTATTTAAATTTGTTTTTTATTGTGTGCAGCCTGCAGCTGAACTTTTTTTTGTGGGTTTTTTTATCATGTAACACAGTCCCTAACTGAGATGCATGAAGCTCATAAGAGGCTTTTGACAAGATTCAGCTAGCCACAAAAGTCATTATCTCATTTTCATTTATTAACATGATATTTCCAAAGGATTAACAAGGGTTTCCCTTTTGTTGCTTGTTCTGTGGCACTAGCCCTGGAGGAGCTGTTGCTACTTTCCATCTCAAGTGACTTCCTACTCACATTAGATTACACTAATGTACATATTATAGGACTGATATTTATTATACTTCTTGAATTAAAATTCCCTATTTGAAAGTAGTTTTAATTGCTGGCAATAATAGGATGAATGGACTGAAGTGTTGATTTTAGTGATGGGCTAAAATCAAAATAACTTCTGCTAGAACTGGGTGTGTAAAACCCAGTACCCCAAAGTCACATATATACCTAGGTATGTGAAATAGTTGTGATATTTGTTCTTCTTAATACTAACACCACTGTAAGACAGAAATTCTGGGAAGTGTGGTTTTGTATCTGCAAATGATCTTTTTAGGAAACTGCAACACTTTTTCCAGACATATAGATTTCACTGTGTGGGGGAAAATATGTTAGTAACCTCCACTATTTACTAGGACATGGATAATAAAATATTTGTGCAAACTTTTATTGTAAATAAGATAACTATTAACTAGCTTGTGACTATCAAGTAGGGATGTTCAGCTTAGAAAAGAGATGACTAAGGGGGGATATGATAGAGGTCTACAAAATCATGAATGGTGTGAAGAAAGTGACTATAAAAGGGTTATTCACCCTTTCCTACAATACAAAAATGAGGATCACCTGATGAAATTAATAGGCAACAGATTTAACAGAAACAAGAGAAAGTACTTTTTCACACAACACACAATTAACCTGTGGAATTCATTGCCATGGCACATTGTGATGGCCAAAAGTATAACCGCATTCGAAAAACAACTGGATAAGTTCATGGAGGATAGGTCCATCCATGGTTATTAGCCAAGATGGTCTGGGATGCCACCCCCAGGGCTGGCTCTAGGCACCAGCAAACCAAGCACGTGCTTGGAGTGGCACATTTTCAGGGGCGGCTTTCCGGACATTTTTTTTTTTGCTTCCAGCAGCAAAAGCCTAGAGCCGGCCCTGGCAACAGCAGCCGACGTGTGCGGGGGATGCCCTGGGGCCACTGGGGAGCAATGCCTGCACCTTGTGGCCGGGCCGGGCGGGCTCTGAGCGGGGGACACTTAGGCTGGGGGCTGCCCTGTGGGGCGCACAGAGCCACCTGCAGGCGCTGCAGGGCGGACACTCCCCAGCGCCGCAGCCAGGGCTCGGTGAAGTTGCTGAGAGCCCAGGGCTGGGGTGGCGGGGGGGGTGGCGGGAGAGCCCAGGGCTGGGGTGGGGGGCAGCCAAATTTTTTTTTTGCTTGGGGTGGAAAAAATCCTAAAGCCAGCCCTGGCCACTCCATGATGAGGATTACCCTAAAATCTCTGACTACTGAAGGCCGGAAGGGGAAGACAGGGATGGATTATTCCAACTGCCCTTTTCTGTACACACACCCCATAACCTCTGAAACTGACTACTGTCAGAGACAAGATATTGGACTAGATGGACCACTGGTCAGACACAGTATGTCCTGTTCTTAGGTTCTTAGCTCGTTAGGAAAGAGGGCATTGTGCTTGGGGAGTGACATGTTTGCAAACAATAAAATAATATGAACCCCAAACCAGTGTTAATTATTTTCTCAACCTCTTTCTCCAAGTCCTGCTTGCTGCTCACCAGTAACCCCAAACTACCCAAAAGGGGTAAACAGCGAGGTGGCAAAATTTGTAGATGATACAAAACTACTCAAGATAGTTAAATGCCAGGCAGACTGCTAAGAGCTACAAAAGTATCTCTCAAAACTGGGTCACTGGACAACAAAATGGCAGATGAAATTCAATGTTGATAAATGCAAAGTAATGCACATTGGAAAGCATAATCCCAACTAGACATGTAAAATGATGGGGTCTAAATTAGCTGTTACCACTCAAGAAAGAGATCTTGGAGTCATTTTGGATAGTTCTCTGAAAACATCCACTCAATGTGCAGCAGCAGTCAAAAAAGCAAACAGAATGTTGCGCATCATTAAGAAAGAGACAGATAATAAGACAGAAAAGATCATATTGCCTCTGTATAAATCCATGGTACATCCACATCTTGAATACTGCAGGCAGATGTGGTTGCCCTATCTCAAAAAAGACATTGGAACTGGAAAAAGTTCAGAAAAGGGCAACAAAAATGATTGGGGGTAAGGAACGGCTTCCGTATGAGCAGAGATTAATAAGACTGGGACTTTTCAGCTTGGAAAAGAGGCGACTAAGAGGGGATATGATAGAGGTCTATGAAATCATGACTCTGTGGAGAAAGTAAATAAGAAAGTGTTATTTACTCTTTCTCATAACAAAAGAACTAGGGGTCACCAAATGAAATTAATAGGCAGCAGGTTTAGAAAACAAACAAAAGGAAGTATTTCTTCACAAAACGCAGTCAACCTGTGGAACTCTTTGCCAAAAGATTTTGTGAAGGCCAAGACTATAACAGGGTTCAAAAAAGAACTAGATAAATTCATGGAGGATAGGTCCATCAATGGCTATTAGCCAGGATGAGCAGGGATGGTATCCCTAGCATCCATTTACCAGAAGCTGGGAGTGGGTGACAGGGAATGGCTCACTCGTTGATTACCTGTTCTGTTTGACCTGGCATTGGCCACTGTCGGAAGACAGGATACTGGACTAGATGGACCTTTGGTTTGACCCTGTGTGGCAGTTCTTAAATTCTTACCCCAAATGTCCCCAAATCCATGTTACAATAAACTCCTACAGCAAAACACCTTCAGACAGCATCTGCTGTTATCTGACACATTATTTAAATCCATGCTTCTTGTCTTGGTTTTACCTTTTCCTTATAAGGACTGAAAGTGCTCAGTGAGAAGCAAAATTCAACTTTCACATCACCTTTGTAAAAGATAAATTAAGTAATTAAGATCAATGTAATCCATTTTCATGCTAGCTTAATCAGTGCAATCCGGACAGGATTTGGAAGCAGGGATGCTGGATTGTACAAACAGCACCTACTCCCCCCGAGTTTTTTAAAAATGACATATAACAGATATTTTCTTCTGATTTTCTATGTGTATGTGTGTGAAAAGTATAGACTCTATATATAGGTTACTCTGTTTTTAAGGGTACCCCAGCAGAAATGCACAGGAAGAAATGTCTGAGAGTGATTTCAACCGATATCTGCAGCAAAAATGTACAGTTTTTACCTATTGACCAGATAGGACTGTAGAAGCAGGTTCCAGTTTGTATTGGCATTGGACTCACAAGCCAAATGGGATCAAATCTGTGCAGTACTCGGATAGGAAAACTCCTACAAGGTTGAGGGTTCTGCAGGAAGCAAGACTATTGATTTAGTAGGTGGCTATCTTGAGTCAATACTTAATGCCTCAGAATGGTGTGAGGGTGCTCTGTGCTGTGAGAGTTGCTGCCTGTGGGATGAGATGAAAAAAAAACAAGGGCATGATCATTTGTGGTCTCTGAAAATCCCATGGCCTTTTGTGTGATAATGGGAGTGTTAACCCTGGCATCCCAGCCAGATTCCACTTGGGATAATAATCATATTCTTCTTAACTATACTGCACACTCTACAATAAAACCCACCCGAGAGCTACAAGTTTAAGTTGTAAAGTGCCAGTGTGGACAGTGCACTGGTAAAACAGCACTGGTAGCTATTCCCCTTGTGGAGGTGGTTTTTTTAAGAGTGCTGGGAGAGCTCTCTCCCAGTGCTATGCCGCGACTACACAAGCCACGTTAAAGAGCTGCTGCAGCAGTGCTTTAACGTTGCCAATGAAGATGTGTTTCAGTTGGATACAGTATTCTTCCTTACTACTCGTCCTATTTAAAATAGCTGCCACACCCCAGCCCACAGATGAATGCATTCCATCGTTCACATAGGAGCGGTAAGTTGCAACACAGGTTATCAATCATCAGCTAACAAACTCAAAAGACATGAAAGTCTTCTAATGGAGCTGTGGATCTTAGAATAGGAAGAATTACATCTTCCTCTTCCTACCTTATCTGTAAGGAAAAAGTAGTAGTAATACTTAATCCATAAAGCGCCATTCTATATTTTATAAGATAAATTATTATGGACAGAACATTTAACAGATTTTGTACGGATTGGCCAAAAAAACCCCACAAATCAGCCCCAAGTGGTACATTGTGGAATTTCTTCTGCCTTCTGTGTTCTAGAGTTCTGCGTTAGGTTGTTTTTGGTTCTGGTTTCAGGGGTTGGAGGGGAGGAGGTTATATCAATGTGTTGTCCTGGGAAACGGGGCCATCCTGGTCCGTCTTGAATAGCTGACAACAATAGCAGAGGCAGGCAAGCTGGTCAAATATTTGAATATATTCTCTCAGGTAATTTGGTGTCATATCTTTAATAATTTCTAAGAACATTTTCATATGGGCCTTTAAACAGGGAAAACATAAAACACTGTGCAATATTTAAAGATCAATTGTAACATGAAATGCACTCTCAGCTTTTCATTTTACATGTTTTTGTAATAAAAATGCAATTTTAATGAATAAAAATGGTGAACTTCATTACTGAGTGTTTTTTTAAAACTTGGACTGGTTACAGAACTGCTCTTAAATCATAAAGGTTCATTTCATATTTTACTTGATATTGAAAATGTTTTTGTCATTACTTTAAATGGATGTTCTCTATATAAAAATTATATATTTAAAAACGTTTCCTTTCCTGTTACTAGTAACACCTTAGATTATAAAAACAGAATAACCATTCTTTCTTTCTTTGAATGTTTATAATTTCAGTCAGCGAATATGACAAAACTCTGTGTCATTTTCGCTTTGTGTCTCATGCACTCACAGAATGGTTCTTGTACTGGGGGGTCCATGGACTACTAGTGGTCTGCAGAGTCATTCCTGAATGGTTTGGAGAAAGAAATACTCTGAAAACCAAAGTAGTAGGGGACTGGACTCTAGTGAGGAAACAGGGTCGGTGAAAGAAAAAGTTGGAGAACTGCTACATTAACACAATACTATTGGGTTTGGGTTCCCAACACTAAAAGGGAATAATTCAACAAAATTGAAAACTCAAAGTTTTACCTACTTTCAAGTAAAAATAATGTGAAATTGACCAGTTTCATATTCTGGGGAGGGAAGGATAAATAAATTAAAGATTGTGAGGCGCTCAATGCTACTGTAGTGGAGGATATACAAGTACAGTACTTTAGACTGATAGAAGGGAGTTGCTCAAAACTTATCCTTGAGTCACTCAAAAGTTTCAGTTATTTTGGAGAGCCTGGGCTGAGACTTGAGTCTGTAATAAAACCCCAAAGTTAGTTTTAACCTTGAACAAGCAAGTGTTTGGAAAGGCCCTGGAACTGAAATAGAATGTCAACTCATTCCCTTTATCCTTGGAACAATTCTGGTTTGATAAGGCTTTCATGTTGTATATTTAAACAGGGAGTTTGGAAAGGTGACTTGCATTTACTGGAGTGGAAGGGTAGGGCTAATAGAGCCTGTTCTTGCTTGATTTTATGAAATAAACTTGAACAATTATAAATAGTTTTGGAGGAATTCCAATATTTTGTTGTCCATTGCATGAGATGAAATGCTTGTCAACACTTAACTGGATTCACCTCCTTTTTAACTTCTTGTCTGAAACAGTTATCTTTTTATTCTTTACGGGAAAATTTTGTTGCATACAGGAGTGTTCTGCATATCAGGCTTCCATCTCCATACTGTCATTAATAATATAGGGTAGAGAGGTCACCTATTATTTTGGCAACACTTGCATTCCCATGTACAAATCATGATAAAGTACTATTACTCTATAGGGTACACTGATGTTTTCAATTTGTCTTATGCAGATTTTTTCCCTTTTGCTCTCTACTTTAAACCAAAATGTGTCTTTTGTACCAAAAACATGGATAAACTCATAGATTTTGCAACCAATAAAATAATATTAATAAAAAGGGGCATTGTCACAAAGTAGATCCTAACTAGGCAGCCTAATGTTTCAGTAAGTCTGTGTTGTACATCCTTTTATAGCCAATTAAGAGGATGTTTTATTTCCCTCATTAAAAGTGCAGCTCACAGTCACCATGTTGAATCAATAAGTATGAGCTTGCACATCCTGTGCACAACCTTTCCTTGAGGCATAGTAGCATTTGTCATCTTTATAATAAAGCTTTCCAATTTTTCTGATTAATATTTAAAAGAAATAACATGACCCGAGGAATACATAACATCCTTATTCGAAGGGCTTTTGTACTACGCAATTCTTTCTGGTTTAAGGCTAACGTACCATTAGATCACTTGTAATCTGTTTCCTTCTAAGAACACATTTTCTTGAGAAAAAGCAGACAGAGTGATAGCTCTGGCTTACTTCTTACATTGGTTGCTCCATTATGCTCCCTTTTTCCCCGCCTCATATTCAGTCCTCCTGCCTGATTGGAACTAGATGCTACAGCATTGCCCTTAAGGTTGTCATAGTAGCAACTACAGGGTCCCTCTTTGGTCCAGGAAAAGGCAGTTTCTGGATCAACTTTGTGACAGAATGAAGTACCAATTCTTTAACTGTACTACTGGGCCAGGTCTAAAACCTTAACTGTAAGGATCTACATATTGTTCCTATACAAAAAATAGATTTCCGCTGAGCTAGGAAGTGTCACGTCTTCGGTTCTGGGGTTTTGGTTCAGGTACATCTCCTCCAATTAGGATGACAATGTGATAGAATTATCTCTGTAGTTGTCTACACTGTGATAACCAAACTTGAAAAGGTTTAGTGTTTTGGTTTTACTTGGATAAACAACTAAACCTTTCAAACTGCCCAGGCCTCCTGAGCCTACAACATTGGTAGGTTTCCTGATGAGATTGCTGATACATCCTGCTTGCTGTTAGAATGAAAATATGGCAAAAACCAACCTTCTTCATGGCATTCAAAGGTAGATTTCGCCTTCCTGTGCAGCATGGGGCACGGGTCACTTGCTGGAGGATTCTCTGCATCTTGAAGTCTTTAAACCATGATTTGAGGACTTCAATAGCTGAGACATAGGTGAGAGGATTATTGCAGGAGTGGGCGGGTGAGATTCTGTGGCCTGCATTGTGCAGGAGATCAGATTAGATGATCATAATGGTCCCTTCTGACCTTAAAGTCTATGAGTCTATGAGGTTAAAGCAGCTTTTGCAAAATCTGAGCACCATGGTGAGAGGACCTTTTGAGACAGCAGTGAGTCTAAGGGCCTGTCTACATCAGGGAAATATGCACTGGAAATTTGTCACAGTGATGTAGCTATGCTGGTATAGCTCCCTGATGGGGCTTGGACCAGTGCAAATAACTTCAATAATTCAGGGGTTTGTACTAGTGCAACTATACCAATAGATGTTTCCCTAATGTCGGCAGGTCTCCAGGAAAGACAGGCCATAGTACAGTACACAACTGATGACTGCCTGCTGAGGTGGACTTTGGCTGGCTCATGGAGAGGAAATCAAGAGTTCAGTAAGCTCCTGATGGAGTGGGTCCAGCTGGCTTGGTGAAGAGCTGACAATGTCTTATGAGCTCTGAAATTCTGGTGGCTCCAGATTCTGGATTAGACTCAATTTACCCTGGCAGTAGTTTAGCAAAAACAGTAACAAAAACTAAACAAAATGTATAGCTACTCAAACACTTTTTATTCAAATTTTGTTAAAGGCTCACGTTTGTTGCTTTGTTTGAACTGACACACCCACCCTTGGAATACAAATTGTTTGTGCATGTAACTTTTAAAAATATTTTGAGGTAAACTGTCAGATGTTTGTCTAAATAAAGGTTAACTCTATCTGATTGAAAACGTCTCTTCAAGTTGTGACTGTCTCTGCATACGTCAGATATCTACACAGTATAGAGGATGGGCTCAAGCCAGAACCTCAGATCCAACCTCACCACGTAACACTTTCAAGGTAGTGGTAAGATGTGAGCTCGCACCTATGGGTTTGTTACTGGGCAGTCCAAGATGGCAGAAATCTTATGAAAGTTGTTGATCTTGCAAGATTTCCAACTCTGGACCAAAATTCTCATGAGAACAGCTTGTAAAATTTTATCCTCATTCTTACCCTAGTCCTGGTTTGTTCAGTTATACATCTGTACATCACAACCTTGGCCCATGCTTACTATATGCAATATTTTGTGGGGTGAGGGATGGATGAGAAAGAGAGATATTCATAGTATCTATCAAACATACAGTAGATATCAGTTAGCATTAGGATTTGTGGAGTCCTTCGTTCTAAGGCAGAACTGATTCTTTGCTTAGAAATTATTATTTCTATAGAGCCAGAGGTGTTCATAGCAGGTGATAAAAAGCCGAGGACCACGCCCCAAGGAGTTTTGATAACCTAATTAGACATAAGGAAGATTCCAAGGGAAGCAGTGGGGGCAAAAGACCTATCTGGCTTCAAGATTAAGATAGATTAGTTTATGGAGGGGATGGTTTGATGGGATAACATGATATTGGCAAATAATTGACCTTGGACTATCAGCGGTAAATAGGCCCAATGGTGGGATGTTAGAAGTTACTACAGAGAACTTTTTCCTGGGTGTCTGGTTGGTGAGTCTTGCCCACATGCTCAGGGTTCAGATGCTCGCCATATTTGGTGTCGGGAAGGAATTTTCCTCCAGGGTAGATTGGCAGAGGCCCTGGAGGTTTTTCGCCTTACTCTGCAGCATGGGGCACGGGTCACTTGTTGGAGGATTCTCTGCATCTTGAAGTCTTTAAACCATGATTTGAGGACTTCAGTATCTGAGACATAGGTAAGAGGATTATTCCAGGAGTGGGTGGGTGAGATTCTGTGGCCTGCATTGTGCAGGAGGTCAGACTAGATGATCATAAATGGTCCCTTCTGACCTTAAAGTCTATGAGTCTAAGATAATAAACAATGGGCAGCAGAAGAGGTACAGGATAGTGAAGTTAATGAAAACATCTTACTTTTAGACAGGCTTCATGTTGCTTTCCCTCTCTGCTCCCCTTTCTTCCCATCACTCAATTTTTGGTTTAGTTTATATATTAATATTTGGTTGCAGACCCAGGAAATTGAAGAGGGGCGTAGGTTAGCAATGGTGTTTTATAATAGCACCCATCACCAAAGTGCTTTGGATGCCTTAAATCATTAAAAAGAATCACTCCTACAATAGCAAAATTTAAGCCTTTAAACTTTAAGGCTCAATTACTCAATGCTTTTTGTAAATTACAGACAAAGCTAACAAATTTCATACATTAGTCATGGTAAAAATATTAAATTTCATGGCTTGTCACAGATTAATAGGAAAAAAAGATTAAAACGGCAAGTTGCATAAGTAATTTAAACAAATGGTTGTCAGAGATTCTGCATGTTTGGCAAAGAATAAAATAAGTGATTATCAGCAGCTGAACTGTTCACAGATGAGCCAAACTGGTCTGGAAAAGTTCAAGTACTTTGGAACATGGGACCCACATTTTACTCAGCCCTATGATAGTATAGCTCCAAAATAGTTATGCAGAGAACAATAATAATGGTAATTTACCATGCAATACTCAATTCAGGCCAAACAATCTGCCATGCAATATTGAGGGATAAAAGGAAATTTCCATATGAACTGAGACTTGGATAGTATGGACAGGAATGAGGTGAATGGCAATATTTCAAATGCTTCTCAGAGAGGGGGAAAATGGTTAGCACCACTGGAAAACCTCACTAAGAAATAAGTCCAAGAGATTCCACTCAATGATCTGGCCAATGGGCTATTATTGGCTAGCAATAATATTCACTATGTCGCATACTCACTATGTCCCAATCCTGCAATGAGCTGTACACAGCTAGAACCCTACTGGGGTTCTTGTACAAAAAGAACTCATTGGAGGCAGGGGAATAACGAATCTGCATGCCCAGTATTATGTGATCTAGCTGCAGTACGCCCCGCAAGACACTTTCTTTCATTAGAGTGGATTGGGAGAATGCAGTTTCTGATAATGTCTGCTAAGTTTGTGATGCAGTTGTGCTGCATACTGCTAGAAGTACTACCGGTTAGAACTGTGCCTTGTTTCTGCCTTTACACAAAGTGCAGAGTGTGTCAGTCTAGAAGGCTTTTTATTTTTGTATTTCACACCAGAACCAAAAGCTCAGTTAAATTAAAACAAAAATTAAAGCTGATGAGATTTACTGCTATGTACATGCCTGAAATAACCCCTTTAAATTTGTATCTGAATCCACCTCCAAACTTTGTTGCTCAGGTCAATCTCTATTTAATGATAAGCCTACTTAGATCTAACTTCTTTCACTGCTGTTGTGGGGTGGACCCATGGCTATAGGTATCTATTGATAGCCAGTCTCAGCATCAGGAGAATTATGGTAATACTAGCTTTGAAATGAACACAGGCAGCAAAGTGCTCACTCAAGGTTGTTTGTTCCATCAACACAGTTTTTAGTGCTTTCAGTAAATCTCCATTTTACAAGATGCAATTTTCATAAAATTCATAGTGAGTGAAACGACAGTCAGAAGGAGAAACATCCAGTCTTCATGGTTTACCTCTTTTAATGTAAAGATTCATAGTTTTCATCCTAACTTTTATGGAACCTTATCTTGGTGATTTTTATGCTGAACAAACATATACACAATACGCAACAAGTACTTTTCATGTGGTTTGTGTTCATTAGAGGGAGCATTTCCTCTGAAGGGCAGACAGGAGGCAGTCTGGAGGCTGTGGCTTCCAACAGAGTTAATTAAATCAGCATTTTTGATGTGCTGTTCTCACAGTATTTCCAGCTCAGACTGAGCCAGGAAGTACCAGAAATCTCCCATGGGAATCTGTTCTCATGAAATTCCCAGCACAGTTTCTCAATCAAAGATGTTAGAATGTGTTCTGATAAGCTTTGGAGAGACTCTGCTTGCGAGACTCATCCAAAAAGTGGAATCATGAGGTTTGCTCAACACTATTTATAATGCTGGTTCATTTCATCAGCTGATCCAGCAGCAACATGTATGGTAAAACTGGCAACTGTCAGGCTTAAGAGGAAGTCTGTAGCTCCAGATTAAATGTAGGCTATGATTCAAGTTTGATGTTACCAAATTGGCAAACAAATATGACCATAGAGGGGTGCATCAGTTTTCCACCAACTTGAGTCTCATCTGAATCACAACAAAAATACAAATCTGTCCAATTTTGGATCCAACTTAACATGAAATCATAAAGGCAGGTTCAGAGGCAGGGTTTGAATTTAAATTCCCCCCCTTTTCCTGTTCTGATATTAGTATAGGTGTAGGAAAGGAGTTCAGATTAAGTCCACTGCACAGAGGAGAGGCCTAACAGCACCAGTAAAAGGATATTTTTCACTGCATTCTTTGGACAGGTTCATGTAACAATGCTGGATCATGTAACAATGCCACCCCACCCTCCCTCAGCCAGGCAGCCTTATGCAGGACATGCTAGTTTCATATTGTGCTGCAAATATGGCTTCTCTTCAGGGACTGACATCCCCAGCTGCCACAGGAGTAACTGCTCCTTATGTTCCAACCCCCCACCCTCCCCTTCCTACCCAGCAGTAGTCACTTCTTCTCCTCTAATGGCTCCATGCTACTGGCACTGCCCCTATGTGGAGGGGAACAGTCACAGAAACTGTGTAGGGCAAGATTCCCCCACCCCCACCCCAAGGAGCTCCTGCAGAGCTGGGTTCTGTTTAGGAGTTTGCCCCTAAACGGAGCTCCCTAAATCCTGCCCCACCCCAACTGCATTAATTTTAAATCAGAGTTCTGCACAGAGACAGAAGCATAGTTTATGCTTAAGAATGATGTGAACTGCCTCTGTTCATTTCAATGGGTTATCAGTTCTGGAACTCTCTGCCTGGCTCAGTTTCACCCCTCAAAACGGCTATACAAAATGCTTCTGGGTGGCTTCAAGGATCCTCCTTGTACCCACCTTGCACTTTAGGCACTGGCAGGAAGTAGGTGTCTTCCTCTGGCTAGTCACCTACTGGAGGATTTTGTCAAGGCTGATTGTGAATGCTTTGCTCTTTGTAAGAATCAAAGTAAAATGAGAAGAGTCTCACAGAAAAGGGTTAGAGTGAGTTCCACATATTTTGCAGCCTTTTTATGACTTAAATTATACTTTCCCTTGTTCTAGTTTTAAAAGACAGAACAGAAAACTTAATTTTAACACTGAAAAATGAAGGCTCTTCAATTATTTATAACATTAAAATGTACAAATGCTTGATCAATGAACTTGAAAAAAACATGCAACTACAAAAACATTTCACAGTGTTCTAAAGTTCATGTGGCAGAAATAGAGAAGTGAAATGATTATTAACAGACAAAGAGCAGCATTTTAATAACGTTCTGACTGTAATAATGAGGCTGACAAAAGCAAAGAAATTCAAAGCTAAGTGTGAGCTGATGCTCCTTCTTTAACACATTGAGTATGCCTTGTTTAGTGGAATATGTGGCACTGTTAAAAAAATAAATAAAACCCAATGACATGCTTGTCTGAGAGCACATCAGTACTGAAATATTAGCTCTTAGTTTTGAGAGTTTGTTTCATAACTAATGTTTGAGTAAACTCAAAGTTTTTGTCTTCATTTTCTATCAACAGTATTATTTTTTGCTCTTAAAAATATAAAAAGAAGTTTCTCACGCAAATTGTGTCAAAAGTCAGGCCAGTGTGTCAAATCACCATTTGTAAACCAGATTAAAAATGGTGATAGATTATGACACTGCTCCACCCTGTGATACAGGATATGGAAATGCAGAGTATTACGAGGAAGCATCCTTGAGACAGAAAAATATGAGATGTCTAGTGAAAGCTTTTCAGCCCCTTTTTTTGTGATGATGTCCCATGTTATGGTGGAAAGGAGTCACCCAGAGCAACTGATAGCCAGTGGTTTTAGCAAAAAGGAAAGGAAGTACTTCTACAGCATGTAGGCACTCTGTGGAATTCCTTGCTGCAAGTCAAATGCTGTGACTAGATAATTTTATGACCCGTAAAAGCATTTGTAATTATAATGCAGTGCAATTCCACAGTGCCCTTCCTCTAAAGGCCCTAAAATACTTTACAAACATGAATGAAGCCTCACAAATCCTTTGTGAGGTAGATGGGTATTACTATCTCCATGGTACACCTGGGGAAACTGAGGCACGAGGGGTGGAAATCATCTATGAGCTGCACCAAAGTAGGAGTCCAGGAGCTAATTCAGCATTAAGGATACCCTAACTTCCCCTTGACTTCCCAGGACTCCAACGGGCTATGTGGCAACCAGGAAATAACTGGCGCTCAGGGCCACTGCAGCTCTACCCACTCCTAGCCCCCTAACAGAGCTACCCATCTTGTCACACCTTGAAATGGCCAGGGGCTCTTATGGGGGTGTCCTGCCCCAATAGTCTGCTCCAGAAGGGATGAATGGCTGATTGGGAAGCCCAACCTCTTCCTATTTTGGATGCACAAAAACAAAAACCCGCACATTTTGAGTCACTGTGTATATTTTATGTAGGAACTTTACTTTTCATACCCTGACTATTTCTAAAACCAAAAACAATTTGATCTGACAGCTGCATTACAGCAGTCCCAATAAATCCTGTTTGTTCAGCACTTTTCCAAGACTCATGTTAATTCTCATTTAAGAGCCTTGGATATTAAGATGCTCTTATGCAATGGTGAACTGAAGACTGTCTGGTTTTATTGCACAGCACAGAAGCTGTGAAGTTTATAAATAGAACACATACCAAGATGGTGTAATACATATAGATGTTACACATAAAGGCTCTTGAATGCAACGGCACAAAGACTTTGTACATGAATGTGATGCAGAATGTATGTGAGACCTTCTTCACAACCTTGCAAGACCATTCCCTTTCCCCACAGTCAAGGATGATCCAAAAGACACGGGCCCGGTTCTCAGTTGTGTGGAGTTGGGAGCTGGTTGCTGATCTCTGATCCAAAGCCACTTGGTTCTGGTACAAGTTAGAGATGCCAAGGAGCTGCTGTAACTTACACCACTTGGGTAAGGTGCCCCAGGGACTTGGGCCAATGGAGGATTGGATGTGGCCCTGCCCCTGGAATGCCCCCACCTCCACTTTACACTGGGTGTGGCTGGCTCAAGAGTCGGCTACACTGGGGGAGAGATCCCCTGAAGAGGATAATATTCCCCTGGCCATCTCTGGGTGCTTTAAGGACCAGAGAATCTGGCCCGATGATGACAAAGTAGCTAAAAACAACCATTAGGAGGTTAATTCCAAGCCCAGATACAACTCCATAGATGGTAGCTTAAGTATCCACACAGCTATAGCCAAGGAGGCAGCCACAATTCCAGAAGCTGTCTTTTGAAAAATAGGATCCAGTCTTAATGTCTGGGTCCTGTAGCTTCTAATTATGCCCTGTATAAGGCCTCAGATGTTAAGGCTGCTGTAGGAGCAGGACGATGACGACGATGAAAGGGAACAACATCAAAAGTGTCAGCAAGAGGAGAAGGCAATACTATATCAGTGCTGAAACTACATGCATATTCCAATTTGCTATGTGACTGTGTTACTAATTTGGAAGGGGAAAAATTCTGATTATACATAGAATAGCATCCCGTAAGGAAAGTGCAGCTGAAGAGGAGTTTGTTAGTAGCTGGATGACTCGCAACACACAAACACTGGATAATTAGGACACATTAGGAAGGGAACTAGGGCTACTGGAGCACAGATCAGTCTGCAGACACCATAGTAAGAGTAAGATGAGGAAAAATAAAGATGAAAAATACTAGTGGGGGGAAGGAAGGCTGGGTAAATATCACTTCTTCACACCCCACTTCAGGTGTTAGGGGATGTATTGCTTTATTTTCCATCTAGGACCACAATGTTTTTTTTAATTTATGTAATTAATCTGACAGTAAAAAAAATAAAGGAAAAAAGTTACAAAAATTCTATTAATAAAATTTACTAGATTAATAAGACTTAATATTACATATAAAATTTGGCATTAAATATTTAAAAATTCTATTAATAAAATACTAGATTAATAAAACCTAATATTAAATATAAAAAATTTATTGGTTGCAGTTCACCAGTTTTGTAACATGAAGCTGTAGCAAGTGACCAAGTCCTATGTAAACTCATGTAGCTGGCAGTAGGATGGAAGAGGCTGATAGAGAAAGAGAAAGTCTGGTGATGAATTCTGTTACTGGAAAATGGAAAGAGAAGAAATGGACAGGTAAGGGCCTAATCCTGTATCATTTATATCTATGGACCAGATTCTACCATCCTTGCTCACTGTTTTACTTATCTCAGAGTCCTGTTAACTTCCGTGGAACTACTAGTGAAGTAAGCCAATACTCAGGCTGTACTACCGCTGTAAGTCGACCCAAGTTATGCTACTTCATTTACGTGAATAATGTAACTGAAGTCAATGTAGCTTAGGTCAACTTGCTGCGCTGTCTACACTACACTGTGTTGATGGGAGACACTCCCGCCGACTTTCCTTATTCTTCTCGGGGAGGTGGAGTACACAAATCAACGGGAGAGCGCTCTCTCATCGATTTAGTGTGTCTTCACCATATCCGCTAAATTGACACCTCCTGCATCAATTGTAGCAGTGCTCATTTACCAGTAAGTGTAGACATGGTCTCAGTGTGGGCAAGGGTGTTAGAATCTGGCCCTATGGGAGCCGAAGCTGTTCCCAATTTAGCCAGTAACTTGGGGCCCAGTCCTGCAAGGAGCTGAGTATGTCTGATATCCTTGTGGAAAGGATTCAAATCTGCATCATCAAAGTTCACGATTTTTTTTGCCATTGATGCATGATCAAACCCTTAGGTGATTGCAAACTGCCTATCATTTAGGCACCTTAGCTTATAGCATCAGTGCGAGTTGAGGGAACTCAGCACATTGAAGGTTCACTTAAAATTAGAATAATAATTGAACAAAGAAAACATGAGCTTTAGATTTATTTTTTTTTAAATTAGATGCGTAACTTACTGTAACTACATTTCAGCCAAAGAGAAGTGGTACAAATAATATGTAAGGCACACTCCCCTGCTGCATATAAGACTATATCTTGGGACTGTGCAGTACATTGTTCTACCAAGACTGTGTAAACTCATGTCACTGATGATACTTCACAATTTAAAACCCACAACACACATAAGTAATTTTGCCTGAAGGCCAAGAAAACAGGATTTCACTTTTAATTCTCCCCAGTCAACATTTATTGCAAGTATTAAAAATTGTGTTTAAATTAGGAAAAAAGGCTAAAATTAATATTTATTGACTTCATATTTCATTATAATTAGAAATTAGTTTGTTCTTGGGTAAACAGCTTATAGCAAGATATAAATATGTGCTGCTGACCTATTAACTGGCCCAATATATTATGAAGTTATTGACAGTTGCAGTAAAATTTACTAACAGCTATTAAACCTTTTAACATACTTGATATGCCTGTCTCTATAACACAGAGAAATTAGCTTTTTTTAAAAGATAATCTGCTACTGATATTAAATTCCTCCAAGATTTTAATATATGGTCTAAATTTATGGGTGATAAAATAAACCTAGAGCTTAAATAATATCCTTGTGTAAATTTTTTGTAAGAAAAAGGACATGTAAATGTTAGCACAGTAAGAATGATGATATAAGCCACTGAAACATATAAAAGCACACACAGCAAATTCTATGTTAAAATAATATTTAATGTCTTATTTAAACCCACAATGCAAAGCAAGTAAAAATGTAGGCATCTTACAGTATCTGGAGTTCTTACCACTGTTCCTCGGGAATGGCACACTTACCATATGAGACTTAGAAATACACAATTTTCTGATGCCTAGACATAATAGCATGAGATACTGATAGAAACCCTAATCTGAATTTTCTGACAATTTGGTCTGAGGACAAACAGTTTGAGCCTGGTTCTCTACTTTTGCTACTCCAGTCTTATTCCAATCCAATTCACTTGAATTCAATGGACCAGATCCTAAACTGACATAAACTGGCATACTTAATGGAAGTCCACGGAGCTAAGGCAATTTACACCAGTTGAGAATCTGGCCCAGTGAAGTTACATCAGTGTAAAGCTGGGAGAGTGCAGTGATTAATTAGGGATCATATTTTTAATATAGCTTTTCCTCTGTTTCCATTTTTATCTTTTAGATTTAAAAGCTGGGTGGTGAGACACTGCCCTTGAAATAAGAATAATTGTCTTGTTACTCAATACAATTTCAATGGAACTGTCACTGCTCTGTCATTAGCAGACATTAGGCACTTGATGGAAAAGTGTCAGAGAGTGCCTGAGATGCTTTGAGACTCGCTGAATTACACTGGCACATTTCAAGCCATCCTTCAAACACAGCAGCATGGATTACAATATGAGATAGGTCTGAGACGAGGTGGCCATATCTGTGTATGTGTCGATAGCCTGTGGAGGAAGCAAACAGGCTAGATTCTGCCCTAGTTTACATCATCACTGAACTCAGCGGGGTTGCATGAGTATGTGTCAGGGCAGAGTATCACCCGTATGCTTTCACCGACCACATATTGTACTACACGTGCACAACTGAGGTAGCGTTGGGGCTCTGGATTATCCCTCTCTTTTTAAACCATAATATAATGCATACTTAGGTTTTATCTACATGGATGGACCCTAGCTTCTCTGCAGAGCTGCTCTGAATTCAGTGGGACTCCATGTGGGCATAAAAGATCAAGTTCACAGAGTCCCACAGACATTAATGCTGTTCTCCATGGACACAGGATCTGGATTAAAACCCTTTCTGAAAAAGGAGCTCCTGTTTAAGCAGTAGCCATTTTTCAACCTTAATTCCAAAGGAAATGTGCTAATATTATGAACAGAGACCTGAAAAATTGTATATGCTACTCTTTTTAATTCCATATGAGACAGAACAGTCACTGGAAACCCCAAATCTTCTACTTTTCCCCCTTTTAGGTACCATTTCATCAAAGAATTTAAGTATGTGCCTCTCTCAAGGGTTTTTCTCATTTTTTTCAGCAAGATGATACATGTGCTTGAAGTTAAGAATATGCTTAAGTGCAGGGGGAAATGCTGAATCAAGTACTTACTACTTTTAAAAGACCAAACCAACAGATTATATATAATGTTGTTCCAAGCTAGAACCTTATAAGATGAGTTGTCAACCCCCCCAAAATTGGGGTTTCCCATAGGAATGCCCATAGAGCCTTTTACTACAAGGGCAATAGCCAGCAACATAGTTTACACAAAATGAAAGCAGCTTTGGTTCTCTATTGTGCAAGCATGCAATGTAACGGGCATGACTTTGTGGTTTCGTCTCTTAGCTTTGAAATACAGTAAACTCACAAAAGCTACTGTAGAGTTCAGAACAAACACAGGGGGTATGTTTAGTTATTTGTTTTTGTAGTAAAATAAAATATTTATTATACACAGACACCTACTGTGAACAGAGGATAAGGCCACTGTGTTTTATCTCTAGGGTGTCATGTTTGACTTCCATTAGGGATATATTATAGACCTGTGGGTTTTCATGAATTCAGAAAGTCCACTTTGAACACTGATTTCAAAGCCTACAGGGGGTGTGAGGAATGTAAGAACACTGCTTCGTAGGAAAGAACTTGTTGCATCTAACAAACACCTTACATTTGATAAGTCAGAACTGAGATATGCTATAGAGAAAGAGGCTTTTTTCCTCACAAGATTTTAAAGACAGCTTTCCTATTGTTTTCTTCAAAACTTTACCCCATCTGAAAGCTCAAGGTGAAGACAATGAATGTGCTCCTGAAAACCACACCATTACATCAGCATACTTTTTACATTTTACTCTAATTCCCTCCTGATGAATCATATGGGATGAGGAGATGATCTAAATGATCAGGTAGATATCAATATATCACCATAAGTGCCTCTCAGATTAATGTTACTGTACAAAACTCCCTGTAACATTTAAGAAAAGAACACCAAGGTATTTCTCATAGCAAGGAACCAAACCACAGCCTGGTAAATGAAGGATTAAGATCCATATTGTGCCTGCCCTTGAGGTGCTGCCTGTTGGTGGAGGAGAGAAGAAGGGTGCAAGAAACCTTCCCTCCACCTTCCAGCCCTTATTATTAATCATGTTTATTACAGTAGAGCTTAAAGGACTAACAAAGAGTGGGGCCCCATTTTGCTAGGCACTGTACAAACACAGAGCAAACGATCCCTGTCCAAAAGTGCTTACAATCTAAATAGACAAGACAGACCTAGGAGGGGAGGAGAGGGTAAGGTACACTACAAGCTGGAGGTGTATTTTCCATCTCAGGTAGACATACACATGCTAACGCTGATCCAGGGGTGCTGGAACAATTTGTATAGTGGGGGTTCTGGGAGCCATTGAGCCAAACTGCAAACCCTGCATGTGATGGAAACCACTTCAAGCCTGGGGGTGCGGCAGCATCCCTAGTTCCAGTACCTATGCTCTGACCAAGCTAGTGCATAAAAAATTGAAGGGTGGCCATGGTGGCCTGATCAGCAGGAGGACCAAGCTGCCTGAGTAAGTACTTCGGGTCTCAGACAGGCTTGTACTCGGAGCAGGTAGCCTGTCCCCCACCTGCACCACGAAGGCTACACTTCCATTTTAGCATGATTGCTCTATCAAAGCTAGTGTGCGTACACGTATACGAACTGGAAATTACACCCTCAGCTCAAAGCGTAGACGTCCCCTACGAGGGGCAGGTCTTTAGCAGCCCTGTGCAAGAACTGGGCACAACTGAATTCAAAGAATGCAAAGACTGTTTCCAGTCAGTACATACAGAGGAGTTGCTTCTTCAAAGCGAGAGGGTAAACTTGCCCAGAGCCAGCACCATGCCCCATTCTCCGCCCCGTCCCACTTACCAATGGGGGAGCACATGCGGCATTCTCTTCCAAGGTGGCAAAATTTCTTTGCTCCCAAAGGTATCGCACCTTACTGAGGCATAATACCTGCAGGAGCACCTGCGGCCTCCTCTGCGCCAACCAATCCAGGCTCTGCTGCAATGTAACAATTTCACCCAGAAGCATGTTTACTGCAGTTATCTCTTATTACCTGCATATGTTGCTAATTAAAGGAAGCCCTGCAGAGTTCCTGATGTTCACTGAGACATTTCTCAGAATCTCCTTCTACATCACTGATTGTCTTGAAAGCAATGACAGAATGGCCAAAAGAAACAATCTGTCTCTTTAGACACATATAACGCACCAGTCTGCGTGGGATTGAGGTGCCAGTATAGGAAATATAGACACAGAAGAGAACGCCAAGCAGAGAACTCTGCACAATGCTTTGAAGGCTGCTATTACTTAAAGCATGTGCACCTGTGTGTATGAGTTTGTGGGATCTTCTTTCTCTGTGAAGAAAGTTGACCCAGCCATATTTCTCAATCTCTTCTTTATAGGAAGGCCAATGCAAAAAATGACCTTGTCTAAGGCTTGAGCTGAATCTTATTTCTTCTTGTGGACAGTGCAAAAATAAACCATGCCTTGAGAACTAACCAGTCACACAGACCTGTTCTGTTGTTAATTATATTTTTAAGAAATAACCATTCTCTTTTTCATTTAAATTTTGACAAGGGATACAATCTTCAAGAGCACCTAAGTGACTTAGGAAACTAAGGACTTATCTACACAGCACAGCAAGGCGCACTAGAGGGTAGACCCTGCTGGTGCACTTTAAAAGGTACCTAGTTCTTGTTAACATAGTCCTAGGTACCTTTTAGAGCACACCAGCAGGATCTACATGGGGCAGTTAGAGTGCAAGGTACTAGAGCACTTCACAAATCACACCCTTCTGGTGCATTTGCCAGGTCATGTAGGCAAGCTCTACATTTCAATTTTCAAAAGTACCACAGACACTAACGGCCACATTTCAAAAGGATTTAGCACATAAAGATGCAGACAGGCACTTAGTGGAATTTTCAAAAGGACCTAAACAACTAACCCCCATTGAAAAACAGCTACTTCTGGGGTGGAACTCAGAAATCATTTAATAGCATAGAGCAACAAACAAAACAGTTTAGGTTCAGAAGTGAAGAAAAGCATTCTATCCAAGGGGAATTTATTTACAAAAACTGTAATTATCCCAGCTACAATGTGGCTAGAGATCATACATCTAGGGCTAAATCCTGGCTATACTGAAGTCTATAGCAAAACTCCAATTGACTTCAGTATGGCCAGGATTTCACCCCTATTCTTGCAAATACCGTGAAATGATCAGGACCGTAGTTGTGTATCTATTGGGAGACCAGTTTGCATTCTATTCTTTGGTCACGACCCCTGGCCTATATCAAATAGTGCAAGGATTCTCCCTAGGTTCGAGAAACTCTAATGACCTATGAAAGGTTTTGGCTGCAATAGTCATAGACAGTAAGTCCCTGACTTCGTTATGTGCCTCCTTGTTTCACTTGAATTCAACCATTAAATCTGAACTTCCAGTTCAAATTAAATATGTCATGACCAATGTCAGATATATGGACAACTTCAGAGTGGAATATTACCCAAGGCAATCTGCTCTGACCGTATCATGCCTTAAGTCTAAGACAAAATCTATGGGGAATTAAATAAAATAACTCAGTCAAGCATTAATCTTTTCCTTATTTTTTTTCCAATGGCTTTCACACAACTCCCTTGCAAAGCAATACTGTATCATACAGGAGTAGCACAGCTTTCCTATATCTTTTCTATTGCCACTCATTCTCTCACGTGTCATCTGGTATCATTTTTCTAGCATCCCTGTACCATTTCATTTCTAGCGCTCGCTGCTAATACAGAGTTCTTTTGTTATGTTATTTACATAAAGTCTGTAAAGTACTGTGAGGTAGAATGTATGAATGTGGTAATCAAAATAAACTTTATTGTACTGCATTGTAGACTAAAATGTTTGGAGCCACTGCTTGGAAATCCTGTAGTATCTTTTAAAAGGGTTTGGCCACTATATATTTGTCTAAGTATAATGGCAAAATAAGACGCCAAAGCTACTTAACACTATCCAAAGTTGCTGGTGGTATTCCCAACGCTCAATGGACCAGATTCACAGCTAATGGGAAATGGGGTGTAAATTACATGTCGGTAAATGCAGCTAAAGGACAAGAAAGAAAAAACCAAACATGACAGATGGCAGTCATGTCATTTAATGCAATTCTGAAAGGTACTGAGATATTACTGAGGGCAATAGAAGCTTGAACTGTATCAATTTTTCCTTTAAAAAGCAATATTTACATAACACCTGGGTTAGGGGCTCATGCAGTTCTTGATGCAGGGGGTACAAAAGAGGCTACAGAACAAGCAGGAGCTCAAGGGTAAATTTTCCTGTCGTTAAGCAGAAGCACAAGTTTATCACCGTGGTGGTGCCATTGGATAATCACCAGCCAAGTGAAAGCTAGTTGATGTACAGCAATGAAAATGTGAGCTACTGGGTTTGTGACTGGTAAATATCACTATCAACAAATGATCCAGTCTAATGGGGACATTTAAAAAATTTAAGATTTTGGAGGGATGAGGGTTATCTCCAATATTGAAATATGGGTTTCAGGGCTGGGACTTGGGATTTGGAGGAGTTTCATAAAACCACAGAATCCCAAAATGAGACGTAGTTACAGAATATTTCATTGTGACTAGTGGTTTTGAAAGAGCATGTTTTTTCCTAAATAAAATATAAGGTCCAATAGCAGAGACACTAGTTCAGGTTAATAAGACTATAAATAATTGTGAATAGCCCTCGCTGAGTTTTTCAATGACTTCTACGATTAAAATATGAGTGAAACAAAGAATAATAAAAATTAAAAATGACACCCCCATCCCCCACCTGACCACCTCATAACACATACACACATAAACTCAGCAGATTTGGAGATCATAGATTTCTGATGTTTCAACTGATGGTGGTGGTGGTTGTCTTTTTTAATTTATTGAGTACACAAAAGTCCTTTACGGGAAAAAAGTCCCTGTCCTGAAGAGTCGGTAATAATATAAATACAATAAAGTAGACAGCATAGAGTAGAGGCAGATATAAGGGACAGATTGTTTTTATGTTTTAAATGAGTTGCTTTATTTCTTTTTTATTTCTTTCATTATTAACCCTTGCTGATTTTCTTTTCCCTGTTTAAATGGTAAATCCACAACCAAGCATGGGCACCAACTGATTTTTCTTGTTCACAAAGGCAAAATGTGACTGTTGCTCAATACACATGAGCCCTTTTACATAGCTCTGATTGCTGTCTAAAATGAGCTTTATTACATTGCTAGAACAGACTTCCCTTTGTGCTTCTTATGCTATCAGGTATGGGTAGCCATGCAAAGAAGTGGTACCAGCACTAGGGAATGAACATTTCTAACTATAGGATTATGCCCCGTTTGTCATTCCCTGGCTGGCTGCCCTGCCTTTCTTCATCTCACTGTTCATCATACCTAAGCCATGTATTTTCTCTCCCCCACACTCATCCCATCAAGTGGCATGTGCATTCCAAACAGTATGCAGTAGGTACCTTTTCATCTTCACAGATATGTTTTTGTTGTCACTCTTCTCTTTACAGCATAGTAAAGGAAACCACTTTAATTGTCGATCTACTCGTTCCTCCAAATATTGGCCATGATCCTTGGCTCTGGGCAACCTAGGAGAGGACTTTAAGCCACCTTAGTGCTTTGTAATGGGCCTGCTCTGTGCCAGGCTCCTCTTAGACCAGCTGCCAACATCACCAGAGTGTCAAGAATAGACAGGGATCGTTGATGAGCAGGGAAGCTGACTTCAGAGAATGGTGGTTTCATAGGAATCACCAAATGTACAACTACAAAATGGGAATAACTGGCTAAGTGGTCGTACTGCTGAAAGGATCTGGGAGTTATAGTGGATCACAAATTGAATATGAGTCAACAATATGATGCAAATGCAAAAAAGAGCTAATATTATTCTGGCATATATTAAGAGGATCTTTGTATGTAAGACATGGGAGGTAATTGTCCCTGTCTACTCAGCACTGGTGAGAAAGATGTGGACAAATCAGAGAGAGTCCAGAGGAAAGCAACAAAAATAATGAAACCTATGAGGAAAGGTTAAACAAAATGGGCATGTTTAGTGTTGAGAAAAGAAGACGGGGGAAAACCTGATATCAGCCTTCAAATATGGTAAGTGCTGTTATAAAGAGGATGGTGATCAATTGTTCTCCAAGTCCACTGAAGGTAGGACAAGAAGTAATCAGCTTAATCTTCATCAAGGGAGATTTAGGTTAGATATTAGGAAAATCTATGAGGGCAGTTAAGCACTGGAATAGGGTTCCAAGGGACGTTGTGGAATCCCCATCATTGGAGGTTTTTAAGAACAGGTTGGACAAACACCCATCAAGATTTCTTGGTCCTGCCTCAGTGCAGGGGGCTGCACTCGATGACTTCTCAAGGTCCCTTACAGCCCTACAATTCTATGATTCTATGGTGGCACCCGATGCCACCCATCACATAGTGCAAGGCAGAGTCTTGCCTGGTATCCTTTAATCTTTTAAAGTGGCCCCTCAGCAGATTAGGTCAGCACAAGCAGGCTTTGAGATTCTTGGGTGCAACATGCTGTAAAAGTTCAAATATTATTACTTTGACCCACTAGCATAGGAACCCATAGCCTTACGGATTTTGCCAGTTATTTTATGGAGATTGTTATCATCCCTGAATATGTTTCATTTTCAGTTTAATAAATTTACAGGTATTTTGTACATACTTCTCTTTGTAATTTACAATGGTAATTGGCATAAAATAGGTTGGTCCAAGCAAAATAGAACCAAAGAGACCATACTCACCCTTCCCTACAGAATCCATGGATTTGGGGACAAGCTCTAACACACTGGCACAGATTTACACAATTCTCTGTAGATTTCTATTGTACTTGGTTGTTACCACCTGACATGGTTTACAGCTGGTTCCCATTCCTGTTTGTCATTGATTCTGCCTGAGAAGTTCATTCATTTCCTCCCTATTAAAACCCATCCTTCCATCAATACACCTCCTCCTACTACATAAAGCCCATCTACACAGAAGAACTTAACTGTTCCAAGATTAAAGGCTGTAGTTAAGCTTTACTCATACTGGTCTATTTTAGGTTTTACATTATTGGTAGCAATGGGGAAGCTGTACTGTTGCTGACAATAGATAACAAATGTCATAGTGTGATCGCATTCTCTGATTCTGCAATGGCTTTGTGTGGTTCCAGTCATCATGCAAACTGCTTCAGCATGCACTCATGCAACACTCCCTCTGACAAATACTGTACTTGTGCATTGTGGCTTTTATCCCATAATTCTAGGAAGGGCTTCCTGGAGCAGGTGCATATCATGGTAGCAAGTGCAGCCATTGCAGTATATGATTATCAGTACTATGCATTCATCACCCCTACAAATTGGACCTAAACATTTAGAAGCCCAGGGACAAAAATTACTCACCTGCATATTACAATGATACAAGTAATGGAAAATGATACTTTTTTTGGATAACCATCCAAAAATATTATTTTCCCCAGATGAGTGGGCAAATAGAAATGTGCTAGGTTGGCATACATATGTCTGATATATGCGTATGATGTACATGAGTAGATGTTCCCCACCATGGCACAGACCCTCTCTGTGCCTGAAGGTTCAATTGGTAGAAACCAGGGCCAGTACTCTTTGTCAGAGATGTCACTGAAAGGATCCCACAGAAGCATTGTGGGATTGTGAAGCGAAGACCAATTGAACTGGTGCAGCAGAGACACCTTTGATTTCCATACTAGTTGGGAACCAACACGTGCAGAGGCAGTGAGAAGACTTGTTTGTAGGTTGTGCAATCATACCAGTACTGGGAACACTTCTGAAATGTTACGACGTGTGTGTGTGAATGTGAAGTATTTTACACCCACTACAGGTGTTTGAAACAGTGGTCGGAAGGGAGGCCAAAATTCTCAAGAGTCAACAACTCTAGAAAGAAACTTGTCCCCTTTCTAGTGCATGTGCTTCTTGTCAGACCTTGTATTTCTTACTGTTAATGTACTATATGATACTAAATAATGGCAAAGAAGTTGCCTTCATCTTCCAGCCAAAGATGGGATTGACTTGTTTGGAAACTCCCAGATATTTCAAAGCATAGGGCCAGACTTTCGGTTGGTGCTAATTGTCGTAAGTCCATTGAAATCAATGGTGAGAACATAAGAACATAAGAACGGCCATACTGGGTCGGACCAAAGGTCCATCTAGCCCAGTATCCTGTCTTCTGACAGGAGCCAATGCCAGGTACCCCAGAGGGAATGAACAGAACAGGTAATCATCAAGTGATCCATCCCTGTTGCCCATTCCCAGCTTCTGGCAAACAGAGGCTAGGGACACCATCCCTGCCCATCTTGGCTAATAGCCATTGATGGACCTATCTTCCATGAACTTATCTAGTTCTTTTTTGAACCCTGCTATAGTCTTGGCCTTTGCAACATCCTCTGGCAAAGAGTTCCACAGGTTGACTGTGAATTGTGTAAAAACATACTTCCTTTTGTTTGTTTTAAACCTGCTGCCTATTAATTTCATTTGGTGACCCCTAGTTCTTGTGTTATGAGAAGGAGTAAACACTTCCTTATTTACTTTCTGTTCAACAGTCATGATTTTATAGACCTTTATCATATCCTCCCTTAGTTGTCTCTTTTCCAAGCTGAAAAGTCCCAGTCTTATTCAAGATGTGGGGGTAACATGGATTTATATAGAGGTAATATGATATTTTCTGTCTTATTATCTATCCCTTTCTTAATGATTCCCAACATTCCATTTGCTTTTTTGACTGCCGCTGCACATTGAGTGGATGTTTTCAGAGAACTAACCACAATGTATCCAAGGTCTCTTTCTTGAGTGGTAACAGCTAATTTAGTCCCCATCATTTTATATGTATAGTTGGGATTATGTTTTCCAATGTGCATTACTTTGCATTTATCAACATTGAATTTCATCTGCCATTTTGTTGCCCAGTTACCCAATTTTGTGAGATCCTTTTGTAGCTATTTGCAGTCTTCTTGGGACTTAACTATCTTGAGTAGTTTTGTATCATCTGCAAATTTTGTCACCTCTCTGTTTACCCCTTTTTCCAGATCATTTATGAATAGGTTGAATAGGACTGGTCCCAGTACAGATCTCATTTAATACAATGCTCTCTAGTTCACCCATCTTATTATTTAGACTTCTAGAATTTGTATATAAACACTTAAAAAACTTGTCACTTTTTAGCTGTCTGCCATTACATGATGTAATGGAATGGGACTCTTTTTCATTTGACTGTTTCTCATCAGATCCTACCCATATTTTATCATCGTCCATTCTCTCCTCCTTACTAGGACATGGAGAATCTCCATTAATTCTCCTCTAAGGGATGTCTCTGCCTGAACCATGTGCTCCTCTGCACCTGCCGGCTTTCCCCCAGCCCTTAGTTTAAAAACAACTCTATGACCTTTTTAATTTTAAGTGGCAGCAATCTAGTTCCATTTTGGTTTAGGTAGAGCCCATCCTTCCTGTATGGCTTCCCCTTTCCCAAAAGTTTCCCCAGTTCCAAAAAAATCTAAACCCCTCCTCCCTGCACCATTGTCTCATCCATGCATTGAGACCCTGAAGTTCTGCCTGTCTAACTGGCCCTGAGCATGGAACTGGAAGCATTTCAGAGAATGCTACCATGGAGGTTCTGGACTTCAATCTCTTACCTAGCAGCCTAAATTTGGTCTCCAGGACCTCTCTCCTATCCTTCCCTATGTCATTGGTAACTACATGTACCACAACCACTGGCACTATACATAAGTCTATCTAGATGTCTCGAGTGATCTGCAACATTCGCACCAGGCAGGCAAGTCACCATCTGATTCTCCCGGTCTTCGCAAACCCAGCTATCTATGTTTCTAATTATTGAATCCCCCATATCTATTACCTGTCTCTTCCTAATAACTGGAGTTCTCTCCCCTGGAGAGGTATCCTCAGTGCGAGAGGATATCACAACATCATCTGGAAGGAGGGTCACAGCTATGGGATCATTTCCTTCTGCTCCAGTTGGATGTTCTCCTTCCCTGAGACTTTCATCCTCCTCAACAGCACAGAGGCTGTCAGACTGCCAGTGGTACTTTTCTACTGTGTCCCTGAAAGTCTCATCTATGTACCTCTCTGTCTCCCTTAGCTCTTCCAGTTCAGCCACTCTGGTCTCCAAAGCCTGTATATGGTCTCTGAGGCTCAGGAGCTCCTTGCACCGAATGCACACATATGCCACCTAATCATACATGGTGCATTGTGTGCAATATACTGGATAGTCCCCCCTCACACTCACCCTCTCAACTCCCTTGCAAAACTCCCATGTCAGCTGCTCCTGTTTGCTAGCTCCTCTGGTTGCTTAGGAGCAGGCTTTTTAAAGTCCTGGTCTTCCTGAGTAGCCCCACTCCCTGGTTAAGGGTTGATGCGTGCTAAAGGGCTTAGGGATCAAGGCCTAGTTAAGTAGCTCTCAGCCTTGCCTAGCAGGCTGCTAGGCTCAGCACACCATCCCCCAAACAAGCAGAGCACATGGTATATTTCAGTCAAGCAGCAAGCACACCACAAACACACATGTTAAGACAACAAAGGGTAACGTAATCGCTCCTCCTTCACCTGGATAACTCCCTCGCAAAACTCCCCTGGTACAATGTCTATTTATACCAGCTGAATATCTGGCCCATAGATTCAGCTCACATACACAGTAAAAGGGAAGACATTTTCTAAGAGACTGAGACAGGGAGAAATTATGTTAAAAAGACATTTAAACTTACTAGCTTCAATGTTCTAGAGATTTTATTCATCTAGCCAAGCTGCATATTGCAGAAAACCGCTCAGCAGTGAGTGAACAATATTTCCTGCCTTCACTCTCTGCACTTGTCTGTGACTATCCATGGCGTAAGTTTCCTGAGGTGATTCTACACAGTCAGTACTAAATCAACAAGAAAAGGAATATATATATATAATCCCCCATCTTTTCTATTTCAATAAACAAATTCTAATGTCCAGGTCTATGCATGAGCCAATTGTGAGTGTCAGAGTCACAAAAGTATTTTAGGCTCAGTAAACATTAGAAAGTTGTGGGCTCTTTGCTCCTATCCATGTGATCCATACACCCATGTTTGATCTACATATCCGTATATTTGCCAACAGCATAGCCAAGGAAGTAGTGCTACTCACAGACCAGATGTGGTATTGTTGTCAGAGGCATAAGAAGAGACCCAGCATGAGCCATTTTTCCAGTGGGTTGGTAGCATGCACATTGACAGCATGCTAATACCTTTTGGCTTTTTCAGGGGTCACTGCACATGGAGAGTGAGCCAGGCACCTGTCTTTGCCATTGAGTCTCCTCTACAAGAATTGCTCCAAGTGTAGTTCTACTCTAATAAGTGACTCTATATAAATGGCAGCATGGATCCCCTTGTTTGTTTGTTTTTGTTTTTGTCTCTTAATAATTCCCATGTGAGAAGTACTCAGTTAACAAGTAAAAAGATTATTTTTTTCTGCCAGCCCTGCAAACCCAGCTCTAAGAGTCAAGGTGATTTTTTTCTCTCTCATTCATCATCAATAATAAAGGTTCTTCAAAGTAAATTAAGGCTTCCAGTTACACTTGTGCAACAGCCCTGTCTTCAAACACTGCCCTTACAATTTTACCTGTAATGTCCAATTGCCTTCAGCAGTTTCCGCATAGGCAAAATTGATTGGCCAAATTGGAAAGCAATCTACAACTCAGTCAGTAATGCAGAAGAAGAGAAAGCTTGCAGTTCACTCTCCCATAGCGGTGTTGGTTCTTCAGGGTTAAAGGGAGGAAAACAATGAAAACTCATTTTTGACACTAAAATAGACATGACTCAATATGTTTAATTCTACAGTAGAAGCAGGAGGTACAAACAGCCCAGAAACATCATCAATTTAATAAATCACACAATTCTATCACAGAAAGGCTGGAGTCACAGAAGACATACTATGAAATTTTATGGTGGCTGAATGTAATTGACAACTGAGTTAAATGACATGATGTTGAAGACTGACAAGCCATGTTCAGTATTGTATCAGTTAACTCCATTGTTCACATACACATTCACCATAGCAAAATTTCATAGTGTACACCAAGTCACGATTACCATGACTTATCATCCTCACCACCTCAGTAGCTATACTGAGTGTGCTGTATAATAGCTGCTGTATTATCCTACATTTACTGCACAACCAGTAGCTAATTTATTGCTTTTTAAAATGCTGTTGGATATCTACTGTATAAAAAAGCGCCATTTACAATTCTATATTCACTGAAAAAAATTATTTTAGGGCAAAAGTGGGATTTAAATACATAAAATTAAGGAAATTTGGTCTGTTGGCCTCTGGGACATATGTTATTAAGAAGAGAAGGAAGAGGGTTTTTATGGAAGTTAGTCAAAACAGGCCTAGTAATGGCTTGCCAAATTTGGTATTAAAAGATAAAGCTGTCTTGAGTTCATTTCAGAAAGGATCTTACCATCAAATGTTTTCTCTCCCCCCCCCACCCCAATTAAATGGACTGACAACCAGCCAAACCAAATTCCTTGAGATTTGGCAAAATGTTCCCTCCCAGACTGAGAACAGGCCAAGTTTGAGCCTGAAGGGAAACATTTTTGCCAAAGTTATAAAAGTGAAGTGAAAGTGATGATACCATATCTGGCATTTATACAGTGCTTTCATCCCAAAGGATCCCAAAGCACATTGCAAATATTAGGCAAATTCTTAAGTCCTCATTCATGCAAAACCCTCCTCAAAGTATATGGAATCCTGAAGTCCGTGGTCAGGAAAAACCCATTTGGAGCCTGCTCTTAACTTTCACTGATGTTAATGGCAAAAGTGCCACTGATTTCAATGGAACAGGATCAGGACTTTGGCGTCATTGTGAGTTTTCTCAGCATTGACTGCAAGACTGGGGCTTAATAATCTATATACAGAAGTCACTCCACCCACCTCTGAAATGCTTTTGGGGTGGAACCTGACAATTGTTCAACTACACATGTATCTGCTCTGCCATTAGAACATTGGCTAAGTGTAGATTGTAAACAAAGGTTCAAAGTCCTCTCTATCACTGTCTCTGTCCTAGCTACTAAAAGTTGTAGGTGTGTACAAGCAGGCATTACAGAATCATCATGCTAAAAACTGGTTCAATTGATATTTTTTATGTCTTATAATACAGCATATTCCCTTATTTGTTACAATAAATGTGTTTCTCTTTCCTATCTTCAGTATTTTTACTTGAATTCAGTTTTTTAAGCTTCCACTATTATATTATTTTCCCTAGAATGTCTCTGGCATTTAAAAATGTTCATTTTTCCAAATGAGTGCTTCCCATAATTATTATACAGACTTGATTTTCATGTTTTTCCATGTTTATGTGTTTTGCCTTTGTTCTTTTATATTTTCCCAGGGATTTTCCTTGTTTGTAAGATTTTTTTGCCTTTCCCTGTGTTTTATTAATAGCTTTTCACTTATTTGTGTTTGTTTTCCCCTGGAATCATGCTGTCTTTACCTTGGGATTTTTTTCGTTTCCCCCTGAATTTACCCACACCACGTTTTCTGGCTGTAAAAACTTCCTCTTATATCTCATTTTTAAAGAATAACTAAACAAAAGGAGCTTTTTTGAACCCATTCACTGGGCTTTGAGGTGATAATGGTAACTTTTATGTCCCTCCCTTACATATTCTAGACAACTGTGGATTTTGGAGTGGACATGGGCCACAGAATCTATGGCCTCCAATATCTTCACATCAGAAAGGATGATTCAAAGAAAATTCCATGAGGGAAAGAACACAACATTCTCCTCCCTCTGTCTTAGATGCAATCCCATCAGTTTTCCATTAGAGAGAGTGATCTGACTCCCTGTGTCCAATTTAAACAGAAAATTTCAACTTAAATAGTGAGATCTGATTACACAATTGGAATTTTATATTGAAACCCAATCATGCATTCTACTGGCCCATACCAATGCCAAATGGCCCCAGTGTAAAGTCTTCAATGTAAACAACCTCAATGGTGGTTGGATTGAGCCCTATAAGCACATATTTAGGAAAAATCACCGCGCACCTAGAGAATGGCACTCCAAGGTTAGTCAGCTTTCCTCCATCCTTTTAATTCTACCCTCATACACTGAGTTACCTTCTTTCCAACATACTTGTTTTTCCTTAGAACAGTGGCTGATCTATTGGCTTAGCGTAAGCATGCCAACAAAAAGCTAGTGGGAAACTGCATCATTGTGCTAGGAGGCAGGTCATTAGAGAGATATGTCATCTTTGTAATATACCTACAGCAATGTACATTTAAAGGAGGCACCTTAATGGCACTACAATGAAGCTACATACAGGCACACACACACTCACTCTGCCTTCATGGCATTCCAAAGAAAATGATCAAAGTCAAACAGAATGATTCTCTAGTATGATCTATTAAAAACTAATAAGAATCCTCATTTACTGAAGTTGTTTTACAGAAGAAGCCAGTCATAGTTTTCTGCAAGAACTTACTGTGGTTAAATAAAGAGTAACATGCTTATTTTTACTACCTTGTGCCTCCTTCTCTTCTCTTTAGACTTCTCAGTCATGTATGCTGCTGAACATTTGATTACATTTTTAAGCAACTGAAGCAGGCTTTTTGGATGTTATTCTTTATTTAAAAGAATTCTGAAGTCTTCAGCAAGCACAGCAATATGTGGCAACCCTACCGTGAAAGCTATGGGCCTGTCCCTGTTAACCCTTACTTATGCGAATAATCCATACTTCTCACATGAGTAAGAGCTACTTAAATGAGTCAGGACTGTAGGGTTTGGCTCTATATCTATGTTGAATGCTAATATACTCTGATTCAGGGCTGTTTATTTTTTACAGTATTGTTTTGCTTTACTCTCCTTTTATTTTATTTGTTGTTTTTAACACCATGTAACTGCAGGTCTATACATAATTAACAATAAAGTACTGTGAAAGGGTTAAGGCTTGCTAGCAGTTTGGTCATATTACAACAATTAAAGTGATTCATTGTCTATGTCTAATGGCATAATCTGATTGTAAAGACAGCAGAGTGGGCGTTGGAAAATATACAGCAGCCCACTATAGTCAGTGTCAGGCATAACAGGAAATGACTGTGGGTGTTAACCGTGTCACAAATGGTTGGATTAAATGCTGACTCCACAGCTGAAAAGCCAGCTAAAGCTTTAGGAAAGTGATCATATATGTTTCAATAACAATTAGGAGATTATCTAATAGTGTGTTTAGCCACAGAACAGAAAGTGTACAGAGAACCTATCACAGGTGATTCTACTTAAAAATCATATTAACTATCTTTTCATTATAATGGCCAATAAGTAAAACTATTCAGAGTAATTTGCTATGTTTTGTTCAGAAAGCAAGATATTTTATATGCAAATAAATAGGAAATATAACTCCTGATTATGATATTGTCATTAAGGTAGTTATTTTCAATTAAGAATTTTTATTAGCTCTCATCAAGTAGAGTAATGAAAGTGCTGTAAAATATATTTCCTCTCCCGCCCAACCTGCTCTTCCTGCCCTTCTAAAATGGCCTCTCCTTTCTGTAGAAAGCAAAAAACGAAATTATAATTTACCAGCATCATAACGACAATGCTCCGGTTTGTTTTATTTTATTCCCCTCTCTTTATCCAATTGGAGCTGAGATGTTGGTATTCCATATTTCATCATTTAATGGTGTAGGTTTTTTTTTACAAATTACCCATTTCCCAATCCTTCCACATGTTCTTGGTCTAGTTATATATTGTCCTTCCATTGTGTAACACCGTGGTTTTCAACTTTTTATCATTTGTGAATTCCTAACAATTTTGAATGGAATGCAGATGCCTTTGTCCAATCTTAGACATAATCTGCAGATCCCCAGCGGTCCGCGGACCACAGGTTGAAAACCACTGTTCTATGTTAATGACAACCTTTCGTGGACCCCTTAGACATAGTCTATGGACCCCCCAGGGGTCCGCGGACCATAGGTTAAAAACCACTAGTCTAACAGACTGACCTGTTGATCTGGCACCAGCTGCTCCAGGATGATATTTGGTTCCTGTCCCTCTTCTATGTGGTCATGCCATTTGGAGCTTTTTCTGGCAATCTTGGACTAGACTTGTCTTTTTGTTTCTCTTTTTATTTCCCCAGAGGAGAAGGACTAAACCAGTCCATATTTTCTTATCTATTGTAATAATTTTATTGTATTAAGGCTCCTAAGCCGAAATATGAATTCCTCACATTCTCTTCCTGTTGCCCAGCTGAGAGTCTGCTCACAGTTTGGTGGCTATACCCTTTCAAACATTCTCCTCTTGAAACCTAGTTTCTAGAGAAAAAAGAGAATCTTAATCTAGAATGACCTTCCATCTGCAATTTAATTAACACAAACACATTTATTAAGAATTTTTATATTCTTGGCCTCTTGGATAAGCTAACACAAAAACAAACAACACAATGTCTTTTTTTTAAGGCAAAGGCTTTAATATCAAATTAAACCCACTTTGATTGTAAATCTATTTTTGACTACACATTACCAAAGAATATTACAAGAAAAGTCTGTTTCATGAAGTTATGATTATTTAAATTGCTCTTTCTTTCTCTCTTTTTTCACTCATACTCTCTGGAGGATCTGAAAATAAGCCTCCAGCTATACAGGTTTATCCAAGAGACTAAGGAGTTTTTCACAAAATACCTTTATTATTTTCTGGGGTTCCTCTGCATTGTGTGAAAACTCCAAGGTTTTTTGAGATCAGGAATGTAAGGGAAATGGGCACAGTTGAAACCATAGAAGAATAAATGGCATTTTCCAAAAATTTTGCTTGCCTTATGGGTTAAAAGCTGCAGTTTACACACAGTTTGTTTTCAGTCATTTCTGTTTGTATTATATTTTCAGTGACCCTGTATTTGTTTGGTTAGTGGCAAGAAAGAATGTTGGAAAGTATCTGTCAGCAAATGGTGAATCTCAAAGTGTTCGGAGATTTGAACCATTTCTGACAGTATCCAAAACACTTCAGTCATCTCTACTATCTGTGTAAACAAATCACAATACTCAGTAGCAAAAGCACGTGCTCAACTGTTGTGAGTACAAATTAAGCGCCCGGTCCTGCAAACCCTTTGACAGCATTTCCATTAATAAAAATGAAACAAATATTTCACCACTGGTGTAGCACTGGTGTAGTGGCAGCCTACAGCAGCTGGGACTCAGAAGCTGAGCAGCATGGGATGGTATGGTGGTATAAAACTCTACACTGCAGCTTCTACCGCAGTACCTCCTGCTAAATTGCACCAGTAATGAATTGTAGGTTCCATTTTTGCCAGTGCAAACAGGACCTCACTCTTGTGAGTCTTCCTTAAATACCTTATTAGACCCATCGAGAGTAATTCCATTCCTTTCTCACAGGAGTAAGTATTATTCACGTGCAGGCCCAGGCCCTGATACTGCTTGGAAGGGAGAGTGGGTGAGGCAGGTGTTCTTATTTAAGTGTTAAAGGTCCGATCCTGCACCACTGAAGTTAAGGGGAGATGGGGAGTTTAGCTATTAAATTCAGTTGGAACATGATCAGACCCTAAATAAAATACAGTAATGTCTGAGGTTTTTTTAACCACATTTTCAAGAGATGACATAGTAGCTGTGTTGTACTGTTACTTACCATGTTGTCCAATTAAAATAGAATGTAGCTAGTCATTTGGGTAGCACAACAGGAATATATTCTATCATCCGCGTAAAGAAAGCATGACAAAAGACCCTGCATGAGGTACTCAGAGGTGCCCAAGTATGGCCTATTAAGTCATGAAACTTGGTCCATTGCCAACATATTCCCACAGCTATACAGTGAGGAGCACAAATCTGATAAATTGCAGGTCTTTATTTATTTTTCAATAACCAAATACACAAGTTATATTCTAATTAATTTAATAATACTTCTGGTAAACATAAGTACCATGCATTTCCTAGCAATCTACCCATGAATTTGTGAGTGCAACACAGAGCATGACTGAGTGCAGTTCATTTTACTATAAAAGTGAATCAATCTGGAAATTAAGTGTGGCCACAAGGTTTGTGGTAAATAACCAACATGGCTTCCTGAGGCACAAAGTGTGAGTCTCCCTGTTGTTAAAAAATGTGTTTTCATTTTATGAAATTATCTAAGACATCTTAAAAGTATTTTTTCTGAAACAAACTCAAGTCTTTGGTTGTATGATACATGTGTGATTCTAGTATTATTAACCCTACTGTTAGTTTGCTTCTATATATAGAACTCAGAAAAGTGACACACCAATAGAAACAATGAAGAACTAACAGGCTTTACTACAGGAAGAATAAAACAGGATTTCACAGTCACTTATCTTTGCAGTAACCAGCTTCCTACTTCCCTCAGCACTCTCAGGGGGTTAATGGCTACTTCAGGTGCTCTCCTCAACATAGTTCCTCTTTTGTTTATAGCCCTTTAGGAATCACAGTTTCCTCTGAAGCCTAGTACTTCCAGCAGGGCCAGTTTTAGCTAGTGTAAGCCTGTGAAGTGTGGTCCAGTGGTTAGACCATGGGGGACTTGGAATCAGGTTGCCTGTGTTTAGCCCTATACCAAAGGACAGCTGCATGTTTGCATGATACAAAGATTAAATCCAGGAGGCCTCAATTTGGGTCCACCAGTTCCAGCCACAAGACAATACTCCCTTCACTTCCAGTAAGGGAATAGTGTGTGTGCATGTGTATGTCTGTCTGTCTGAGTGTGGCAGTCAGCATGCATCTGGGGACAAGCAGTCCCCTCACCCTAGCTGTGCTATAAGTAATACAGAACAAACAGAAAATTTATAACCTTTTATTGTCTTTTTGTCTCCTTTAGTTATAAATTTTCTTCACCATAAAGGTGTAAACTGGAGAAATTAAACAAACAAAACAATTTCCAATACTGTGTCTAATAGTTTGATGCCAGGTATATGGTCTAGCAGACACCAGAATTTGAAAAGGGTGGCTAGCAGGGTCCCACTCAAGTCAATGGGAGTTTTGTCATTGACATCAGTAAAGAGCAGGATTTGTCCTTAAGATACATCATAAAATATGATGAAAATATGTATGCCTCCGCTTGTTGCCTCAGGTCTGTTTATACCACTAGATGCTATTTAGCACTAGATGCTCCTGTTTTCTTTTGCCCCCCTTAGACTACACTGTCCAAATACAACTCAGGAACTGGAGGGGTAGAAGGTAAATTTACACTTGCTTACACTCTAGAGTCCCTAGCTTAGGGCTTGTCTATACAGTGATTTAGTGCTCAGCAAGTCAGGGTGTGAATCTACAGCATGCTAGCTTGCTGTGCACTAACAGTCTGCGTAGACCCTAATACTGTGCACTAAAAAATTACATAGTGTGCTTTGACTTGCTGCTATTTGAAATGGGAGTACGTGTTTGAAACAGGAGTACATTAAAGAGCACTATGAAACTTTTAGTACATGGTAGGTGAGTGTGACAAGATAGAGTGCTGTAGATTTACACCCTGGCTTGCTATACACTAAATCACCATGTAAACAAGAACTTACACTAGTGTAATTTACACAATACTCTAAATATATGTGACAAAGCTGACAAACATACATCTGCTCTGTCTTTTGCCTAGTATTTTCCTAGATAGCGGGTTACATAATTTTGTTGCTAGCATTGGAATTGTATAGGTTGTATATTCTATCTACTGTAGGTCTGGTGATAGTCTTCATGTGTTTACCCCAGTAGTGCACCATCTTAGTAGAAAGTAGACAGAAATTGATTCAAGAATCCTTAATGGCCCTTTAGTGCTAAAAATAATGCTAGGTGCACAAATTTCTGCCCTAAGTTTGTTTTGTCTATGCGCCTATGAAGATCTCACCGTGAGATTTTTTTTTAATGGTAGTCTTAAATGCCAAGAAATAATTTTAAAATATTTGAATTCTGTAAAGTATGTCCCCTTATGTGTTACTAGTGCACTGGAATGACTCTCTGTTTTGTAAATGAACATGCATATCCCTTATGTGATTTACTGTACAGCTAACGTAAATTGTCTTGCTGGAGATTTTATGATGCCTTGTTGGATAGTGAATGTTAAGTCAAACCTTCCTATATCTGAGGAAAATAGAAGCCAGATCTAGTGGAGAAGAAGTGACAAGAGCTTTTCTTAATGTGGATTCTTGCCTGTAGTGAAAGAACAGTAACTCTACCCTAATAAAAATTAAATAAACTACCAGTCTTTTGTAGTGTTGTTTATTTATTTATTTATTTATTTTAAAATCTTGTTAACCGTCATAAACAGCTCTTCTCAACCATCAGAGTGATAAAAGAGCCTAAAAATATTTTGGCCAGATTCCATGTGGTTTTTTGATGACTTTCTGAAGAAAATTCATATAATGTGCTTTTTTTTTCCATGGGAAGCATGTTTTTCCATGATTCATAAACCCCGTTTTATCCAGTCCATGAAAGGACCTCTCTACATTATGTAGAACTGAGCTGACACATTTATGTGCAAAATTGCTGGAGCATTTACACCACTATTCATCAAGGCAGTGTCTGTGCTCCAGGAATATTGCAATCACCTGGCACAATCAGTTTAACACACGTACACAAACTCTAGGAAGACTATGTGATTATAGCACATAACAAAATATAACACCTTTGTAACATAAGACCCATCTAAGAAATGTTAGAAAGATGACAAATGTGCTTATAAATTAGTGAAAGGTCATTGTCCTTTTGGTTTAGGATTGAATAATATTGAACATGTGTAAAAACTAGAGAAGCAGTTGATTCAGAGAATCAGTAACAAGATATAGATCTTTTCAATGCTAAATGACCAGTGGAAATCTACACTAACCTTTTAATTTCTGAAATTCATTGCCACCTAATTGCTTGTCAGTGGCCTATGTGAAGTGAGTTTATGGTCTCAGTCCATTTTCTATCCACATTACAAAAATCACCATCAAAGCAGACACCTTATTGGCTTTCTCAGCAAAGCAGCCAAAGATTGAGGCAGGGAGACTTAATGCTCCTCTCATAGGCTACAAGATTAAACCATGGTTATCAGCCATCAATTTAGCTGAGCCAGCACCAAGTATTGTTAAGCTTCTAGTGCAGACAAGTTTATGCTGTGTTTAAGCCTGGTTAGATGAACACACAATTTGTCCTTGCCTATCCGGATAGATATGGCTTTAAACTAGGTGGTTCTTCATGAGTGGGCTTGATGTACATAAGTGAAGCAATGAAGAGAAGTTGGATGGATTCTGTCTGTATGTCACCTATGCCAGTGATCAATGCCTGAGCTCCCAACTCACTGTGTGCCCTTCTCCTAGGTGGCTTCAAAAAATCCTCATTGATTATGAAAACGGTACAAGAACTCTGTTCTATCACGGTCAGGGAGATTTTTTTCCCCATGGGATATATTTTGTAGAAAGAGTTCATAGGATTGTCTACAGAATATTCCAAAAACAAGTAAAAGATAACGTCTATTCCAATCAATGAAATGCAAATACATGCAATGTCTGGACACACTCGAAAAGCATAGTTCCAAAAACTGACAAGTACAGCCTGGAATGAACACATGGCTTGCTCAAGCCCTGATCCTGCAAAGAAAGCCATGAGGCACACTTTTGTGCTTGAACAGAGCCCTAGTGACTTCAATTACAGGGATTCTCTTTGCAGGATCGAAGTCTTAGGGTGTCTAAACTTTGGCTGGGTATGTAAATCCCAGCACAGGGATATATCCTCGCTAGCTCTGATTTGAGCTTATGAGCTAAAAATAGAGTGGAGCTGAGGTGGCATGAGCAGTGAGTTACCTGTCTGAGATGCTAAGCTGTACTTGGGGGGGTCTAGACCCTCCTGCTGCTTGCACCACTGCAGCTACGCTCTATTTTTAGCATGCTAGCTCAATAAGAACTAGTGCAGGTATGTTGCCTCGAGCTGGGAATTACAAGTATTTATTTCCACCCTCCTTTTGGGACTGTAGAGTTTTGCCAAAACCTGCACTGCATCCTGATATTCCCTCTGGCCCATCTCTACTTATGTCACCAAATAGTGCACTATGTCTGGGCTCATGGTGGACATGTACATGTTCATTGTGCATTTATGGCTTGATCTAGTGAGACGCCTTGAAGATGGATGTTGGGGTGGTTAAGCACCTCCTAGGGTCAGGCCTTTATAGAGTGTCACTGCTGTAGTCAGATCAAAGAGTATTCACTATCAAAACCCTGGGTAATTAAATGTAAACCATCTAATTAAATGACTACTTCCATAATATTTATACATAGCAAAATAAAGCATTAACCATCCCAAATAGGATTCAGCCAATTTTTGTATACATAGGAGGGGCATGTACGCACAATATGTACTTTCTTGAGAATTTTCACTGAGCATACCAATACAGATTTTTTTTAATTGTCTAAATAAGTATTTACATGATACTGTAGCCCATAATAGTTTCAAAGGAGCCTTTATGATCTGTCAGGTCAATAATGTGCATTTTTAAAAGTCCCTGAATACATATTTGCATGATCTGTATTTCAAAAGCTCTGTAAATATGTATTTGCACAACAGACCATAACAATCTCTTTGAAGCCATCGTGGTCTATATATAGTGTTAATCCTCCAATGGTGTTTTATTCCAATGGTGTTTTATTTTCCAAAAAAAGATTTTATTAATAAGGTGCTCAGATGAGAGTGATAGAGAAATATGAGAAAAAGAGGTGTGTGTGGGGGTTATGTAATTTAAAAATTGATTTAATAATTAAGATCAAGGGGGTAGGCAGGCATTTATTTCCACCCTCCCTTTTGGACTAGAGAGTTTTCCCAGATGTGTAGCTCTTTTCACACTCTCTTCTATTTGTTCTTTATTGTTGATGGACTTTATCTTTCTGAATAATTATTTCTGACATGCAGTTGGCAGTCTTTTCCATGAGAATCTTTCTGTTGAGTTCTAGGTCAGCCTCACCCCAGGGAAAAAATGAGGCATAGTGTCTTTGAATCAGGGATCTAAAAAAAATGTAGCATTACAATACCCTTATCCCTCAGTGTACATTTTTATACAAGGGTCTTCTTTCATCAAGGTCATGATGCTGTTCCCCTAATGCCCTGAGATGAGAGGTTCAGAGTACTCTTTTATAAGTCACATTTTATTCTTCAGCAAGGAAATAAGAAGGTTGATCTGTCTGGGTCCAGCATCATCACTTCTCATCTTTTGCATGGCCTTCTCAAAAAAGACACAGGAGCAGGATGATATACAGAGTTTTGTTAAACTGAGACACCACAGAACAGATGGCAAATACAGAGTGCCCTCCATCACTCTTCTTCACATTGAACTTTCTTTCCATTAATGTCTTCGTACTAGGGACGAAGCCATCTGTGTTTATGATAGGCTGAATTCTAGTTTGTGCGGTTGGGTGCCACCTACTTTAATAATAAGGCAGGTTGCTATGTATCTGCTGCCCCATCAGTATGGTAGAAGGTATAGAAATAAATTAACTGATTGTGGATGTCATACACAAAAAATTGCTTCATATGTTTGTTTTTTAGTTAAAAACATTTTGAAGTAATCATAGAATCATAGAACTGGAAGGGACCTCGAGAGGTCATCTAGTCCAGTCCCATGCATTCATGGCAGGATTAAGTATTATCTAGACCATCTCTGACAGGTGTTTGTCTAACCTGCTCTTAAAAATCTCCAAGGATGGAGATTCCACAACCTCCCTAGGCAATTTATTCCAGTACTTATGCCAGTTAGGAAGTTTTTCCTAATGTCCAACCTAAACTTCCCTTTCTGTAATTTAAGCCCATTGCTTCTTGTCCTATCCTCAGAGGTTAAGAAAAATAATTGTTTGTCCCCCCTCCTTGTAATGAAAAATGCTAGAAAATCCCTTGAAACTAAAGTCATTTAGGTGAGATTCCCAGATGGTACAAATTATCACAACTACAATGATTTCAACGAAACTGTGCTGATTTACATTAACTGAGGATCTGGCCCATCTATTCATAGGGCAGGTGCAGTATTAGTGGAGACAATGTAAATTTACCCACTCTAGCCTGTGCCTCAACCCTGACCAGGAGGGAATGCCTTTCAGGGTGAAATAGTAGTTTTGAACCCACAAAAGTTTCTACACTGCTTAACTAATATATCCTTGCACTGACTTCTGTCTGTTTTGGGGATATATAATAAATGTAGCATCCAATACATGCAGAACTCTGAAGACTTAAAAAAAAACCCCATGCATGGGGTGTATAACCTGGGAGTTCAATGGAGAAAGAAAAAACCCAGAATATTGCCTTCAGCCATGCCACCTTGGGCTGTCATCACATCTGGTTTTATGAGATAAACAAAGTTGGTTCTGGTCAGTACTCTGGTATGAGACCTCCAAGGAAAAGCTAAGTGCCACAGGGACTGGTGTTCATGATTCAACAAGTAATATACTTTCTCTCTAAGTCAGTAATGTACCTATACCGCAGGATACATATAGAGAACACTGTGTTGTTGGAGGTGCCATATTTTGGATCAAATGTAAAATGAAGGTCCCGATTAACTGTGAGAAGAGGGCCATTAGATGCAGTGTCCTAGCCAAACTCGTATTTGGGCATTTATTTGAGTTGGAAAGTTCAGATTTGTAATCAGCTCAGAATCAAAACTTCCTTAAAGTTTTGGGATGTTTAGATTCAGTGTTATGCAATTTGGTTTATTATACCTAGAAGTCCAAATTACAAATTCAGATCCAGATCAAATTACACCAGAGTTCTGTGTGATCCAGAGCTGGTGTTTCAGAGTCCAGCCCAAATCTGGTAATTGTAATCTGACTCTATCAGTTCCTGCTAGCACTTTCAACGGGTATGGCATGTATACGCCTGTTTGCATCCTAAACTGCTTTGTAGTATTGTCATACAAAATTACGAGATCTGCAGTGCTCCATCCCACAAACACTGAGCAGACATTGTGATGACATATTGTGGAGGATTACATGGTTTGTTGGAGCTAGCATCAGTCATCAACATTGGAAGAGGCCTGAATATTGATTTATGGCTATGGAATTTTGTGATGTGCTGATTTTCTATGTATAGCAGAAGACAGATCCCCAGAGATGACCGCATTCCCATATATAAAAACTTTGTAAAGTGATTTGGTATTTTTCTGGAAAAAAGGTACTCTACAAACATAAGTCACAATCATTGTTTATTCTAATAAAATTTGTTGGTGGTGCATATTAAATTCTGGAGTTATAGAAACTGGTGAGTTTTGTAATATTTTAATCTTATAAGGTGAAATTCTGGCTGCATTAACTTCAACACGGCCAGGATTTCATCCGTAGTACATACAATGCATATATGACACATTTACGGGCAATTGTGTTTATCAAACTCACAACAAATATAAATATTTTTCCATCACTGAAAAAAAAATGCTTTTAGGTTATTAGCCTATTTGAGAAATTCTGTTTCTTTGAATCCTTGTTGCATGTGATTATGTAATCGATTGTATTATGGTCAGGTCAATTTGGACAGCAAGTATTTGATTTAAAAATATGTGGCAGGATCATGTGACTTTAGCCCTCTTATCAGTAAATGGATATTCTATTTTCCCAACTGCTTGTATTATTTATATTACATTTTGCATATTTTGCATTGAATTAATCCATATCATAGCAGATTTACTTATAATAATACACGTAGTGAGGGTGCTGTCAGTTTTATTTCTTATTTTCATCTGTTGTTTTCTAATTCCAACATAATATAAATGTTATGATGCAAAATGTAATTTGTTTTCAAGGATTGTATGAAAAGAAAGAGACAGACCTTTGTTCCAGCTAAGGCTACTTTATATCTTCAAAGACATGAATGGTCTGATTCTGATCTCACATCTGCTAGTGTAAATCAGGATCAAACCTCCCACCCCCAAAGTAATGGAGTTAAACCAGTAGGAAACTGGAACAAGTGAAATCAAAATCAGGTCCTAAATATTTATCCATTCTACCTAGAAGAGTGGAAAAATTCTCTCTGAAAAGGAATAACCCTAGTGTTCACTAGCTCTTCTCTCTCAAGCCAACCTCTGTTACCCTGTTATTCTTCTTCATCCCTGTGGCATATGCTACAGGTAGGGGAAGGAGCCTGCACATATTGTTTCTGTTTGGGACGGAAGTACAGTCTGCACTTTCCCTGAACATAAATTCAGTCAAAGTGGTATGACATTAATCAGGTCCAGAATCTGGAGAAATCACATAGGGACTTAGTTCTTATGTTAAATGCAGCAACGTATGGCTGGTTAGTTGGTTTATTGAATTTTTGTTTTTAACAACACTGCCCCTTAAAAAAATGTTAGAAGCAGGACAAAATAATCTTATTTCTCCCTCCAACCCCAGTTCAGCTTTTCTGCTTAAGCAATTGGGACCATGAACATTTACGGTGTATATGCTGCTGCCATACTCTGTATTAGCATAATTCTACCCGATCATGGAGAACAGCAAAAAATAGTACAAGGTATTTCCAGACTTAGAGGGCTTCATAGCATAAATCTGAACCAAAGATTAAACTCAAGCTTCATAAAGCTCCCTGTATGAGGCTATGAAACAATACCCTGGCTTCTAAGTACTTCATTTGGATAATGTGCTCATGTTTTGTCACAGAATTGCAGTGGAAAACCTCACTTGATCTTCACTCTTAGTCCATATGTACTTTACAGAAGGGCTAGGGGAAGCATCATAACAAAACAAGATCCTTGTCTTTCAAACACTGATAATTGACTATTTACATAATGCAAATTGAAACCCCTTTCCTAACGCAAGAGCCCCAGTGCACAAAGAGTTTCTTGCTCCATTAAAAAGACAATTTTACCCATGTAGCAATGGAAAACATCAAATTCAAGTAGGAAAGTGGGTGCCTTTAACTATTTCATTTTTTACAGAAATATGTTTTAAATGAAATACTGCCTGACAGATAAATTACATTGGCTTTGCCTATGCAACCAACTGATTTAGTGCTACCAGCAGTGCAGATGGTTGGCGACAACTTTGTAGGAGCTTAAACATCTTAGTACATGAATGCAATTTTTGCACTAATGCAAAACATTTCTAGAGTTACCCCCCATATGTAATCTTTTCCTTTGAGAGAAATGATTTGGCCTCACAGTGAAAAGAGTAATATACAAATTACTTCAGGGTAACCTGAAGCCTTTTAAAAAAGAAAAAAAAAGGCAATTATATCTACTGTCTGCAACTACAGTTTAATGAAACCTGAAGAATGAAATGGCCTTTTTAAGTTTCAGAACTTACAACAGGTCCCTCCTTATTAACAGAACAGTTGTACCAGCAATTTGTTTTTGTAATTATGTTCTTTGTGGTCTACATAGTTTTAAAATAGTGATGAAAAAAGGACAGCTGGAAATATTGCTAGCTGCTTACCTAATCCCCAGTGAGAATAAAAATAGATAGCAGTAAAAGAGACTATATAGTCATATGTAGGAGGTTAAATTAACAGTCAAAGCTAAGAATTTTGTTTAAAGAAGCGGTATACTTCACTGTATATATTAAAAGATGGGAGATGAGATGTATCAATCATCATTGGGAATCCCCCTCTTTGATTATGTGAATGAAAAACATGTATCTCATGCCATGAATCAATACGTTATGTGATCTTGTAATAACAAATATAAATGAAATAATGTTCTCTACCACAAGTGCTTACAACAAATATGAAAAATATAGTTTACTAATAAGACAAAATGGCATCTTAATGAATGATACTAATTCTTATTTTTATGCTCAAAAGAAATCACCCAAATCAGATAGTAAAACTAAGTGTAATTTGAGTAGACTTAAATGAAGGTCTAGAGGACCATCACTTTTCCAGCAACATTTTACTTGCTAGAACTGATGTATGTCCCCATTTAGCTATATGACATGTAAGAAAAGGCAGAGCTCCTTTGATGTTCCCCAAGTACATTTCCTCTGGATTGGCAGGGAAGATGAAGATGGTAACGGCAACAAAAATAAAGCAAGCTTTAGAAAATCCAGACTTGAACAGGTAAGGGATCCAGCCAGTTCCTTCGTGGCATCAAATCCTTTATCACTGATTCACAACTCCTCTAGATTTTTCCAGTGCATCTTTTCTTGTCTATTTAGGTTCTACGATGTTGTACTGGCACCCACCCCTCTAGTATATGTGCCTTTCTTCTAGACTCTAAGATTTTGGGGGGCAGAAGCCGTCTTGATGGGTATCTCAGATATTATTGACTTAATATTAATGGCCACAGGCACAGTTGTGGTATTAGACCACAGTCAGCAGTAGATGGCCATGCAGAGGCACAGCAAACCAGTGAGAGCTCCTAGAGGGATTACATCTCAAGCAGATACTTCACATGCAGGGCCACTGTGCCAAACTCAAAGGCTGGTGCAAAAGCCATGCTCCCCTGCTTTATCTGACTGAGACATAACACCTCCACCTCACACACCCTCCACACCTACATTATAAGCAATTCTACTCACCACCATAATACCTCTAGCATCTGTGTGTCATTACAAGGTTCTTTGTCTCTAGTATGCCCTGTTGACCATTTTTTGGCTCTGTGATGGTCTGTATCTGGCTACATCTTCTGTGGCCCCACCCTCGGGCCTAGTCACCTCTTTCTAGTGCTGTTCCCTACTGAGGTAACAAAAATCTAACTAGAGAATCCAAACAGAAGATCCAAGACCCTCTGGAACTACACTGAAGTTCCCTGCTCTTCACCCCAACTACCACAGACTGTAGAGTTCCATCTTTGTCTGAGGACTGCTGCCAGGTTTTCTTCCTGGAGTCTCTTCTTCCTAGCACGTTTTCTGACTGACTCCTTTCTTCATCTACTCTGGTTGCTTCTTCTAGGAACTTCCTTTCTTCTAACAGACCCTGTCTCAGGGCCTAATCTGCACCACCTTGTAGTTTCTCTCCATCCTAATTTCACCAGGCCCTTCTCAGAGAAGGGGGAAAACCCCTCTTGTTTGTCCCTCCATGTGTCCTCCCCCCACTGAGTTCTCTTCCCCTGCCTCCTTTTACAGCTGGGATCACTAATTGTAATTGAGTCACCAGCTCTGGATCAGGTGTGGGTTAGCTACTAGATTAAAGACAATGATGAACTACTCTCCTTAAAGGGTCAGCCAGCCACTCATACACATACACTCACTCAATATGGTAAAATATCAGGAGGATGGGAGGTACAGGGATGCCAGAATAATTTTTATAGTGGGGGTACTGAAAGCCATTGAACCAAACTGGAATCCCTGTATATAATGGAAACCACTTCAAGCCAGGGGGTGTGGCAGCACCCACAGCACCCCTAGCTCCAGCACCCATGGGGAGTTATGTTCCCACCCGCTCCTTGATCCCTGCAACCCCCTGTAAGGAAGGCAGCACTGGCAACAGGACTAGTCTGGATTAGTGATGCACTGAGGGGGACCCAAGCAATGACACCGTGTCTGGCCCTGGATCTGGTGCACAGGGGAAGTAGAGGGAAATTACACCTTTTACTTGCTTCTCTCCCTATTTTGAGGCCTTAGACATGTAGAGGTTATCATAGGCTTCACCACCATTTGAATTACTAAATACAGGGCCAGATCCTCAGTTGGTATAAATTGATGAAGCTCTATTGAAATCAGTGGAGCAACATCAATTTACATAATCTGAGGGTCTGGCCCAGAATGTTTCTTTTTGCAAGAAGACACTAGTATCATTAAGCAGAGCTGGTAAAAATGTAACAAAGTGTAAAGATGTCATTTTGCTGTGGGATACCACATAGGAATTAAGTCTGCAACCAACAGACTATTTCCTACAATTATACATGGAGTAGCAGGCTAACTGGTCATGAAAGAGGTAAACAAACTCTCAAGACTTGAGAACTCCGTCATTCACCTTCCTCTGCATTGTCTTCAACATGCCTAACTTTGGGACAGGGGGCAGGGCCAAAGAGCTAAACTACAAAAAAAATCTGAATGTACAAAACCAATTCCGATTTGACCAAAACCATGAGACAATTGAGCTACTGCAATGCAAGTTAATGTTCACAGTGAGATCACTGTGTCTTGATTTTATTCTGGGGATGGAGAGTGGCTGTGGCCAGGTTATGTGAGACCAACTTAGAGTCAGACAGTTTACTGTCTCACAGGGACCTCTACTTTGCAGCTAGAAGTAAGCATCTGAACCTGGGTAGACAGACTCACACTAGCTCTGCTCAAGCTAGAATGCTGGAAATAGACTGAACTTTGTGACACAGACAGCGCCTTCGACTAGTCCTCTCAAGTCCAAGCCTACTTGAGCCCTTAGGGTCGGAGCTCAGGTGGCTAGCTTTTGCTACCACCCCATGCCACAATGTCAACACTGCTACTTTTGGCACACTAGCTGAAGTGGCACAAGTCTGTCTACCTGGGCTCAGAGGCACGCTCCCAGCTGCAGCGTAGACACACCCATACACTAAAAGGCCTGATCTTGAGCCCATTAAAACCAGTGGAAAGACTCAGATTGATTTTAATGGACTCTGAATCAGGTTCTAAGAGAGGAAGAAAGAGTGTACAAAAGTGGATTAAATCCATAAGTACTTTTAAATAATTTTTTCTGAAAGTATTTCAGAGACTAGAGGGAGTATGGAATTGAGACTCCAAATCAATATTTTAAAGTTCTTTTCAAATAGTAGACCAGGCACTTCCATTGCTAGAATTCTTACCTGTTAGCTGTCACATTTATACCCCGCTATCTTACACAGTTTGAGTGCATCTGTTTCTCTTTATCTTCATATCTAATGGACATTTACTTTAAAAAAAATATTTCCCCAAACTTTCCCAAGAGACAGAGGAGAGAATCTTTGCCCCTAGCATTTAAAGTTTATGTTTTGTTTTTAAAAAGTATTGGAGGCCATTTTTTGAGGATTTGATTTGTTATATCTGAGATCAGTTATGAACAGGAGAAAGCCACTTGATGTGGTGCCTGGAGCAAAGCTAAGTGGTTCAAGAAAAGGCTAAACATAAAGCAAATGAAAAATCACAAGACACAAAAGTGATGCTGTGATTTAGCAATGGACGAACCTTGAAAGATTCAGAGACTTGGTTTGGTTCCTACAAATACTCAGATGTTTGGATACTTATCTGAGCCACTTGCATATCTACTTGGGGCTAAATCCTGCTTTCTATAGCATGGATGCCCTGGGGAAGGAAGGAGTCTCTTCTCTTTCCCCCACCTGTGCATCTACAGATCAAGGCATGATGACTACCTAGCACTTAGGAAAGCAGGGGGTGCGGGTAGCTGGTTAATATGCCTATTAGCATCCCATTGCTCCAAGTCACCAGCACATGCTATCTAGGGGTTTGCGCTGCTCCTTTTTAAAGGAATAATAATGTGTGTCACACCAATTATTTTCCACCCCATGCCTGCCTGTCGTAAGCCATCATGCCCTTCACTGTCAGGATAGTTCTGATTAACCAAATGAGCTGCGCACTGCTCTGCCTTCCATTTGGCTCCAGGATGTAAGGGCAAGATTTAATCTTTGGTTAGGACCCACTAGAAGAGACTTAAGGCCCGTCTTGACAAAGCCTTAGCTGGAATGATTTAGTTGGTGTTGGTCCTGCTTTGAGCGGGGAATTGGAGTAGATGATCTCCTGAGGTCTCTTCCAACCCTAATATTCTATGATTCAAACAGTATTTTGTCACTTCCATTTCCTGTCCTGGATAGAACCACACCAGGAGGAGCAAAGGCACTCAGAAATGAAAAATAACTATTAAAAAGTGTACTAAAGAAAAAATGCTTTGGGTCTGAGCTCACTTCTTATTTCATTCTATGTAACTGGAACTAAATATAAATGAGATGAGCATGACATGGCTGCTTTACTACAGGAATTGAATTGGGGAAAAAAATATCAATGGTCTTCCAAGCTCTACCTACCTGAGACACCTATAAGAAACACCACTCACCAGAAATCTTTATGATGTGACAATCCCCCTCCTTCTTGAAGTGAAATAGCTAACAATGTTGTCATTTTAAATTATCATTAGGCTTAAGGATTAATGGCCCATTAAGATGGATGAAGCTCTTGTTACAAGCAATCAGCAGACTTAGGTAGACAGCATCAGTTAATGCTTATTTCACCTTTTAAAGATTATCTTTGCATCCATAGGGGCAAGAGGATTAATTTATTTTACATGAATTCTTAGACCAGTGGTGGGCAACCTGCGGCATACGGGATCCACTGGCAGGCTGCCAGCAGGAATGTGCTGCCCGCCACTTCCCACAACTCCCACTGGCTGGGAACGGCGAACCGTGGCCTCTGTGTGTGGCCCGTGGACCGCAGGTTGCCTACCACTGTTTTAGACTCTGGAGGTTAGGTTTTGATAAGGATCTGCCTCCAGATAAAAGTACCAGCTCACTAAGTCACCCATAGCTGTTTCAGTTCAGCCCTTGCACGTTGCTATAGTCAGTGGTGCTTGGGAACTACTCAGCAGGATGCTTGCTGAAGAAAAGCACAGAATCAGCATAGGAAACAAAACAAAACAAATCACCACACCCAACTATTGGCAGTACTCCTAAATATTGGTATGCGTGGCCCCTTTTCTACTTTGATTCAGCAGGCATATCTGAGGTTGTGTGTGTTGTGTTTGGCACACCTAAAACCCACAAAAGGGAGAGCGATACTTAGGATTTCACTGTGTCGTGCTGAATTAGTAAAATTATTGCACAAAACTAACATGTATCTTTTTCTTTTCCAATGAAAAAAAGACTAGCTATTGTAAGTATAACAAGAACTTGCAGCACATATTACACATGGTAGTGCCAGTGGCAGCCCCATAATGAATCTCAAGATGTTCAAGACTATGGCCCCACTTCTCACTTTCTCCATTCTGACACTCAGGGAGGCTGAAGAGAAAGGGGGCTTTCCGCTACCTTTGCTCCTCTTGGGTTTAGGGATTACCAGATACTGGATTGCAGTCCTTGGCAGAATCCCAGGGGCTTCTCTCATTTAAACTTTTCTGCAATTACTTTCTCTGAACTATGGCAGCAGACCAGCATAACTGGAGCACAGTCCAACCTGCCCCCTCTGCAGTTAATCCCCGGTGCAGACATATGCCAGCTGTTTAGCCCCTCTGTACCAGCTCCACCAGCATAGAAAGGCCCCCAGGAAGTCCTGAGTTGGAGCCTGTGAGCCTAGGCAGGCAGAATCTGAGAACTGGAAAGAGATGATGGAATGTTGGATGCTTGGTAGAGTAACTTAAATATGGTGTGAATGACACATTGGGAAGTTGAGGTAGCTTATACCTTCCTGCTGATACAACTCTGTCTTGCTTGCCTTTCAACATGCAAGTTATCCAGATTCGGCAGTCAGGTAATTTGACCACTCCCTTGAGCTCAAGTTCCTCAGACCAAATAGAGGACCCATTTTAATCCAGTAAGAAAATTTCTGTGCACATCACTCAGGGAAAGCTGCTGGCGTAAGCCATGATTCAACACAGCGAACACAGTTCTGATCCGAGACCTTAGACATCATTTAAATCCCTCCCAGTTAAAAAACAAACAAACAAAAACCAACCAACACACAAAACCATCAGACATACCAAGATAAAAAAGATAACAAACCTGAAAAAAGAAGCTGATCTGCAGTGTAGTCAGCAATGGGACAGCACTTAGAAATAGACTGTGTTGCACTATGTGCCACAAGCTGTGTACAGCAGTGTGGAGCTGATACAGCAAGATGCTAAGCGCCTTCTGCTTCCATTGAGGTCCACAGGATCTTTCTGGATCGGGCCCTCAATGAGCTAGTGAGCCAGGGAATTGCAGGGTCTGGGTGTGCCCAGCAGCCTACATAAAGAGTCTCCTTAATGTTGTCTACTGCTGAGTCCTATGTCTTCCCTATTGTGAGAAACGCTACACAAACAAAATTAAACAGATAAAATTTACTGGGAGCATAAAACACAAGCTTGTCCTGAGAGACAAGGTGGGTGAGGTAATATTTTTTATTGGACTAACTACTGTTGGTCCAATAAAAACATATTACCTCACCCACCTTGTCTCTCTAATATCCTGGGACCAACACGGCTACAACAAACACGGCAAGCAAGCTCCTCCTGAGGCAGTGAGCCTGCTGCCATGTTGAAAAAGGAACATGAAATGAGTATAGTCTCTCTGGCTGAAGCTCTGAGCCTGTTGTGAAGGATTACTAGTGCCAATGGACTTCTTTCCTCCCTTTTCCCATACAGCAACTGTATGTGATCTCCCTGAAAATCAGTCTAGCTGGCAAGCGCAAGCTCAAATATCTGTGTGCCAGCAATGTAGGGCTCTATCTGTGCCACTTCTGATCCATCTGCAGAACACACCACTTGCCAGTTGCTGTGCTCAGGGTGGGCTGGGAGGGGGAATCCATTAGAGAACAAGTCCATAGCATAATTAAAAAAACAACATGTTTTTTCTTGCTGCCCTGATTTTTTTCCTCTTTAGTTTAAAATTCCTCATTTACTTTAATCAAACTCATGTGAGATTCAAAAGCTTGGTGAATTTAGAATTATTTTATATATAAATATAATTTTTTTTTAAACCGAGGAAGGGTGAGGATTAGCTTGCCAAGCAGGTTTTCCCAAGTTCTCCTAGCTCTACATTATGTGGCTCTCTGTCTGGATCAAGTTCCAAGCTTGAATTCCAAATGACCTGGAAGGAATCCTAAACTAATGTGGATGCAGGCATTTCAAGGCTTCAGCTCCAGTGATAGTGACAAGAATGAGGCAGAAAAACTAAAGGAGACAATTAGGCATTCAGAATTAGACCAAGGACTGAGATCTACACTTGTCTGAATGACCAAAAAGGCTTCCACATTCATGCTACCTAATGTGGTGAGTCTGTTCAAATCCTCAGAGCATTTTAGGTAGCACAAATGAGTGGCATTTTAAAGGGAAGTAAGTGACGTACTGTACACAGACTTGTTTTTACTTACATACATCTGCATAGAGTACAAATAGGTTTCTGAATATCTTGATTCAGTCCTTCTTTCTAATGCCAAGTATTTTATAAAGATATTGCTGAGTCCACTTTCTCTTCCCAGTGATCGAATTACACAGGACAAATCTCTGAAGAGAGGTTTGTCACAGGGCAATCAATGGCTGGAAGTCTTTGCCTCCAGAGGTGCTAGCCGAAACAACGTTACTGCAAGCCAAGAATAAACAGACAATTATCTGGACAACAATTGTATATTGGTGCACGGGATTAGGTTCTTAGATGTCAGTGTTTCAGTAAATGGCATTCTTCATTCTTAGTGAATATTGAAAAAATGCTCCTATATGTAGCAGTAATATGACAAAAATAACATTTCAATTTATCTAGAGGATCTAAAGCTGCTTTCCAAAGTGTTATGTAGAGTTTATACAGTCACAGTTCAAATTTATGGTGGAGGGTGGCCGCTATTCTTCCCCACCAGCATTATAAAACAATATTTAGAAGGGAAAGTAAAGAATAACTTTTCCTTTCAAAATTGCATGAGATGTTTGTGTAGGTGGATGCAATAAATGAACCTGAATTTGGCCAACACACCAGAGTTAATCCCTCTGCTCTTGTGGAAAATGCAATGGAATCTTTTAATGACAATGGACCAAATTCTGCTCTCAGCAGCACTGGTATAAATTTTTATTAATCCATTGGCTCCAATGAATGATTCAGGAGAATCACTCAAGCTTGTCTTTGAGATCAGAATCAGGCACCAAGAGGTCCTTGGTTTTATATCTCTTCTGCAAGATATAATATCTTATCAGCCACACTGTACTCACCACACAGATGCATTTGTTCATTACTGATTCAGAGCGAAGAATGACACTTAGTGAATCATTAGCACCCTTGTTCTAATGCACTTCTGATACTCTTGGAAGTCTCGCACCAAAGTACTTAAGCTCATCCTGCTTCAGTTATGAAATCTGACAAGATCACAAGCTGAGATAGTGTGGCTGCAGGCCACGATGTTTTGCTGGAGAGGTCTATCTACTATTCAGCTTAAAACCCACACTCAATTACCAGACTTGTGTTATTAGCTCCCTCTGAAACATAGACTACTAAACACAGGACTAGAATCTCTTTTGATTTTCATCTATCATTCCAAATCATAACTACCTTTGCCTTTGAGCCGCATGCTACCCATTGCGACATAGTTCGGTAGGCAGCAAAATGTAGCAAACAGGCTTCTAACCTACAGGAAGGTGATGCGAATTGGCTGGCATTAGGGAAGCCCCCCACTGGGGAAGGGGCTCTGTGGCTTTGGAAAAACAGAGCTGGGGAGTTGATGCTTTACAAAGCATGCTCTTCGGGGGACTGAAAGGATTTTCATCTAGAAATCTAGTTGTAAGTTGCTGCTGCTTCAACCAGCACTAACTTCCCATCCATACAGTGAAACCCCCCCCCTCCCTCTGAGGTGGGGTTTCAGAGCAGGAACTGGCAAAACCTATGTGGTATCTCTTCAGGAACTGTGTTTAACAGAAGAAGGGAAACCAGCTGTGCTCACTGTGGGTGGCCCAAGATCTGTGGTTTGGGGGAGCTAGGGAGGAGATATGTCAAATATGAGGAGGTTCTCTATGAAAAGGAGTATGTGCCCCATGGAATCCAGCCATGACATAGCCCGAAATCATTCCCTTACCTGCTTTGAGCCCCAGTATAATTTATTAAAGGGATACTGTCAAGCTGGGATCATGTGGTGTGTAAGTGTAAATTGAACCAGGCATAGAAGTGACTTGCTAGATGAGTGGCTTGCAACCCAGACCATCAAGAAAAGTGGTTTACTCATATGTAGCAGACTGACAATGGCTACTGAAAGTACATACGAAATATCGTAAGAAATAATAGGGAGCATTTGCAAAAGCAGCAGTGAGGGAAATTGCAAAGAGATCTTTGATATCGCATGTCATGCCATGGCTATGATGGTGTCACAGAATGCTGTGCAAACTGTAGCTAGTTGCGGGCTGTGCTTTGTGAGTCTGATTCCCACTAGGAATGATGATTTTCTTGACAACTTTTAACTTAACATAGTATATATATGTCACCTATGAGCTGCAGTTGGTGTCCACTATGCAGCATATTCATACCTCCAGCTGTTTTTTCCCCTGACAACCTGTTAGGGTGGCGGTTGCGTGGTGTGCAGTGCTGCCTGTCACCCTGGGACCTTTACTTGTAGAAGCAGTTCAGATGCTTTTGGAGTCCTTTCATGGGCATGACCTTGATTTACATGGTGAATTTCTTTAACAGCCAGCATTTGGAATGCAGTAAATTAGGTGGTGTTTGGAATGTGCCAGTACTCCCTGTTCTTTCCTATCTTGCTACTATGTATCCTACATGGCCTTCTGATGGCTGCTGTGATTAACATTCATCGTAGGGCTGAGAAAGCTAATGTCAGGAATTAGGGCCTGCAACAGAGCCAGGATGGGAACAAGCAGGCACAGCTTTGGGGGAATGCTTTGTATACCCACTGAACTGTGGCTGTTACTGGGCTTAAGAGCTGGGCTGCTGAACCTTCCAAGCAATCAGGCACTGAAGCCAATCAGGTAGTTGGCTTTGCTGCAGTCCTGATTCCTGACAGCTACCTTCCTTTGTACCACTTGTTTTATGCTTCCTTAAGCATCACTTCCTATATTGCCTTTTTTCCTCAACGTTCCCTCTGTTTCTATAAAGCATCTCATTATGACTTACATTCTATCCACCTGATGAAGGCTACTTAGGCTCCTTATACAACACTGCAGGACGCTTGACATCTCATCTCACATGCTTCTCCGGGTAACACCCATGTAGGTTTTCAGAACACTGCATGAGCATGTTGGTGTCACCATGCTGGTTCATAGGGCCAGCAAGTTCCAGAATACTCAGCCAAATTGCATCATTGGCATGTAAATGAGCATAAAACAAGTTGCAAACTTGGAGTAAGCCACATTCAATTTGCAAAAAAGCATTTCCATCTCAGTGGGATATCATGGGCATTCTTAGTAACAGACCAATTTAAAGACTTTTAAAAAAAGATTATTTGTAACCTGATAGCATCTCCTATCACCAATGTCTAAACTGAAGAAAGAGTGACTGGTTATGTAATTACATGTGAGAAAATAAAATCTTGTGTGTTCCAGAAAGACAGCATTTGTGATATGGCTGTTTCTCCTTTGCCACCATTTTACTGTAGCTTTTGGCATGCATCAGAATTGTGGTTATTAAATTATTATTATGTGAATTCCAGCTGTTGATCATGTGTTTCCAGCTATGAAGACACACACAGAAACAAAACAAAACCCCCAACAACCCAACAAACAGATGCATTCTAGGGTTGCAATAACTGCTTAAACGAATTTCAAACTTCAGTGTCCAAGTCTCTATAAACTCAAAGTTTAGCTGCCATTTGCCCATTCATCACACACTAAAGCAGTCAGCTGGGTGAGCACAAGGAGTAGGAGTGGCAGTTGGCCATGTATGGAAAGTATATGGGACTTTATGATATGTGAGTTGCTCTGAATGCAAGGAATCAGAATAGAATTCCACAGCTGGGGGGAGCTGGAAAGCTACTAAACTGTATTTTTGGTTTTCAATAAATGTGTTCAACTAGATGAGGGGTAGACATTTGTGTCAGGCAAGGGGAAGTGCAAAGAAACAGCCATATACTTTAGCCCAATCCTTATAAATTACACCCACTCTGGGTTCAGTGCTATGTCAAAGATGAAGCAAGGATATTTTATTAATAACAGAGAAAAATTAAGTATCTGGGTTTTCTGGAATGAAGGCAAGGTTTTTAACTGATGGGGTGTTTCTGAGTTCTTCTATGAGCCTAATTCTGCCACCCTTACTCATGCTGAGCGGTAGTCCCTTTGAAATTAATGAGTAAGGGTGACAGAATCTGCCCCTTCAGGTTTCTCAGGGTAGTGTTCATATTTGAAGTTTAAATCAATTACATAGACATTTAAGTCCCTTTCACATGCCACCACGTGGCCCTGAAATCCTTTAGGCTGCTTTTTGTTTGTTTGTTTTTTGTTTTGATTTGCTTATGTGTGCCATATGCACATTAACTCCAATGTAAAGCTCTGTAATAAATCACTTAATGCCTGCATCAAGTTAGTTGTTGTTTTGGTGAATTGGGACCATAGTTTGTTCTGTAATAACCCAATAATGGACAGTGCAGCCATAGACCACACGGTAATGTATATTGTAGGGAAATATGGTAATAGTCTGAAATGGCAATTCTCCTAAATAAATAGCACATCAACTTACTTAAACCTAATCATAAATGGGACAAATTGGACCCATGTGCAAACAGAAATCTGAGCAGAATGCAGGACTTAAAGAACCCATTGTTTTCTAGCCTGACCCTGGGTAGAGAAAGCCTTGTGTCAGGTTACATCTGTTAAAATGATTCTAATGCCAGCTCAGTATTTTAATTATAAATATATAAAACATTTAATAAGAAGACAGTCTGGGCTTACTAAGCCTTTAAAAAGCTCAATGTGGGTGGAGTGGGTAGAATGGTATTCCATGTGCCCCGGATAGAGTGCCAGCATATAATGATTGAATGTTTTCCTGTAATAAATTGAAAAAATCTGGTTTGTAAGAATGGATCCAAATCACTTGGCATTAGAAAGGTAATTTGTTACCTAGCTTTCTCTTGGAAACTAACTGATTCCAAGTTTGCTGGAACTTAGCAGGGGCTATAATGTCCAAAAAGAGAAAGAAAGGAACAACTAGGACATTTGTTGCTATGATCTTTAAAAAAAAATGAGAGAGAGAGAAAAGGTATTTGTTTCTCTCACGCTCTCTCTCTCTCTCTCTTTTTTTTTTAAGTTTCTCACTTATGGCTCCAAACAAGAGGTTCAGCAGCCAAAAAGCAAAAAGAGGTTACTCAGGACAAAAGCCAGATCTATAGCCACCTTCTTTGTACCTTTCCAAATCTCAAGCCTGCTTAATTATGATTAATTGCCACATGGATAATCAGATACAGTTTCAAAAGGTTGGAGATGACAGTCCAAGGACACAAGGGAAGAAGGAAGGTTCGCCTTTGTTGCAAGAAAAAAAATATCAGGTCCCTTCCTCAGCCCATAACCTTTTCTTATTTTAACAATTCCAAACGGAATTAATACCATCGGTATATTGTTCCTGCTCCTGGGAATTGAACTTCAACTGTACAATTTCTGCAGCTGTCAGTTTTTTCAGACCTCCTGTCAATAAAGCAATGTTGGGGTGCCCTTCTTCTTGAATGAAAGCAGTTTCAAGTTTCTGCTTTATGTCTGTGCTTTCTGGGTGGTGTGACATGATGAGAAAGTACAAAAAATAATAACAGCAGTTAAAAAGCTTCCACTCTTGCCTTAACTGGATCAAATGTAATAGACTTCAGTCTTTTCTCTTTATTTCCTTTGCTTGTTTTAGAAAACACTATGAAAAGTGCAGGAGATTTTGTCTTGCCAGCTCTTTCCTCCATTTAAAATCCCTTTGGCTAAGTCAAGGATCACAGTATGTCATTTCCAGCCTAACAGAAGTGTTGGGCCTCGTTCAGCTCCTATTACTAGGAAGCAAATCCCTAGGTTCCAGGCGCCAGTGTTTCTGCTTTTGGCTCCTTTCCCAGTATTGTTTCCTTCATTACATTCCAGAGTGCCTCTCAGCCAGTTAATGTTTGCACTGGGAGGTCCAAATATCCAGCAATCAGCACTGAACTTTTCTCTTTTTGTTGAGAATTGCAGGTTTCAAATGCAATCACTGGCTTTAAAGAAAAACTTACAGGTGAACACAAAAGCACTAATTTCTATTTCATTCACAAACAGTAATATTTGTTTCAGTTTCACCATGTGCACTTGTAAAACAGTTTTAGAAGTGTTCTGGCTTTTAAAGATCTTATAGTGGCTAGAATTGTTTTACCAATTTTGGAGTAATAATCCCCCCTTCTCCCCCTAAATGCTACAACTATATTTCAGCCTAAGAATTGTTACAGTCATATATTATGTGCAGCTGTTACTATTGATAGTACTACAGCATATGCTCTTTCATTAAAAAAACCAGCAATATAGAAGTAGATAAACTAATCTGAATCAGGTTAAAAGTCATGACATCTAAGGGCTCAATTCTGTCGTCCACATATATAAACAATAATCCCTTACTCCTTGTGGCAGATTTGGGCCCTAAATTTACATCCATACCCTTTATTTAGTAAATTTAAGTTTTCTCAACATTATTTAGGGTAGAGGTTGTCAACCTTTTTCTTTCTGAGGCCCCTCCAGCATGCTATAAAAACTCCATGGCCCACCTGTTCCACAACAACAGTTTTTCTGCATATAAAAGGCAGGGCCAGCGTTAGGGGCTAGGAAGCAGGGCAATTACCCGGGGCCCCATGCCACAGGGAGTCCTGTGAAGTTAAGTCGCTCAGGCTTTGGCTTCAGCCCTGGGTGGCAGGGCTTGGAACTCCAAGCTTCAGCCCCACGTGGTGGGACTTTCTGCCCTGGGCCACAGCAAGTCTAATGCTAGCCCTGCTTGGCAGACCCCCTGAAACCTGCTTGGGGCCTCACAGTGGGTCCCGGGCTCCTGGTTGAGGGTACAGTCCTTGATATTAATCATCATGGACTAAAGTATTTGAATGCACTGGAAAATCAGTATTGTGAATTTCAACTAATATGCCCAGATACCAAAGGTATTTAGGCACCTAACTCCAGTGGAAGATAGGCACCTAAATACCTTTTGGGATCTGGGCCATAATGACTTGGACACATACTTACAATTCCATAAGAAGCTCAGTTTGGGCTCAATCCTGAAACTTACTGGGCAGCTCCTGTAGGATGCTGAACACTCATTTCCCAATGACTTTCCCGGATGTCTCAAGTTGGGCATCCAGGCATGGAAGCATCCACAGTGAGTAGTCACTTTTGAAAATATAGGCCTCTTGCTCCTGCCATCAAACTTCCAATAAGAACAATGGGAAAGCTTTGTGTGTATTGACAAAGGATAGGGCCCATATATTAAGAAGCTAAGATAGCATGAGATTTAGACCTTAGCCTATTAATTTTACTGTACAAACCCTTTAAACTAAGGGTTACTTTCACCACAAGAAGGGTTTTCTATTAAATGTCCCTGTCTCAGCAACCATGGGACATAAGGCTGATTAAGTAACAAAAAAGTCCACCACACTTCCCTATGGAACAAAATAGTACAAGTTGGTAATTCCTCACTACCTTTTATATAGCCTATAGCTATACTGCAACCCATGACCATAGGTCATATGATTGGTGTCATGGTGTCCCAAGGGTGCTAGCTCACAGTGATGATATCAGGTTCATGGAAGTGAATATGCTCATAGAGAATACTAATATTAACTTGGTCTAAATAACAACCCTGCTAAAGGAGATAAACCAAAAGATGAAACACATTGGATTCCAAGTTGCAATAGGCTTTCATTTTGTTAAGATCATAGACATTTTATAGATTATTGATAATGAAGCTAACATAAAGCAGAAATAATTTGATAGTATATAGGTCAGGAATGTGCTTAGGATATTTACTTGGCAATGATCTGCCACCCTGCCACAAATAGTCACAAGTAGGATTTTCTGGCATAACAAATTGCTGGCAATGATTTTTTTCTACCTTTCTATCAACAAAACAACAAGACACTCAACTATGCTTTTTCTGCTTAGGCTAGTTCAATGTATTCCTTTTCAATGTGTATCTTTCTACAAGATAGGCCAAGCACAATAGGCTTTGTTTTGTTCATACAGTACCCATTGCTTACCCTCTTTGACATCATTTTGCCTGAATTCAGAGTGCCCAAGTTCAGTACATTTAGGTGTAAAAAGCACAAATAACATGAATAGCTTACAGAGCTTACACAGTCTCTTGGTGCACTCCAATTTAGACACACAAATCAGATCCAGAATATATTTTCTCCCCTTCAGGGTATCATTAATGGGACTAGAGGAGGGATTTTCATGTGCCATTTTGGAAACTTGTCCGTTTCTGTGATCTCCCCCTCTGCCTAAAAGAATGATGTAAATGTTACACCTGCTTATAAACACACGTGAAAGATTTTTGACACAAGGTTCAGACAGCTCCAGATCTGCAGGATGCTTCTATACAAACTCCTGTGCTTTGCATTCTGCTTTTTGTTCACTTAGTTCACATAACATATTATTTTCAGCAGTCTATCTGATAATAAGGACACCAATCTGGACAGCACATAAACATGTTTAGGTCTTATTGAAGTCAAAAGGACTTAAGATTAAAGTTAAGCATGTTATTAAGTGTCTTCCAGAATAGGCACCTAATAGAACAGCACGTACCTTCAAAATGTAAGCATTACCAGTGTCTGACCTTGTTCCCCCTTACTCTCTACGGCCTGTTAGGGATAATTCCCCCTTGAGCTGTAGACAATACCAGTGAGAAGGGAAACTGGAGTTTCCCACTTAGTAAATTCAAATGTACAATAATTCTGTGGTGGCCTAAATCACACACCAACTTTTCAAACTGACATTGTGCCTCCCACATTGTGCCTCCCACAGCAACAGATATGACAAATATAAAAGGAAATGTCTTGGCTTTAGATTTTCATGTATAAACATCAAAAAATTGAGAACAATATACCAAGTAAGCTCTCTAAAGCAGATGTAAAGCTATATTAATACACATATATAGTGGCATCACTGATGATAACAAAGCATTTTTTCATTAATTAATTATTCTAACCACACTCCTGTAAAATGTTTCTACTAGTTTAAGTGATTATTAGTTCTAGCTGTATTCCCAATATTAATTATAGGGCACGGAAGAAATTTTTAAAGAGTTAGAATGGCTGTAGTAACAGGGAAGCTGAGCTAGGCCAGATCAGACCAGATCAGCTATGGCTGTACTGGCAGGTTGCAAAGCAGAAATGTCCAAAGAGGAAAGAGAACCTTGGCTCTTTTGGAGGTTCAGGCATCACTGGAGAGGATAGCTTTGGGTCTAAATGGGATCTCACATAAATAAAAGAACATACCAGCTACAAGGAAACTCTTCTTTGTTGGCTTGGGTTTTTTTACAGAGATAGACTGAAGATGGCTCCTGCCATTCTATAAATTTAATTCAAAATGCCCCAGATCAATTCACAGTCTCTTCAGGCAGCTTCATAGAATGCAAGGGTGAGAACTGGGGGAGTGGGGATGTAGTAGTCTTCCAAACTCTATCCATGTGAATCACCAAAATGAGATGCCACTCAAAGGAGATGTTAAACAAATCAGAGCTCTGCTTGGCTCCCATTTGGTGGGGCTCCCCTAATCTCATTGGCTTGGCTCTGTGACTGAAGGTAAAAAAAAAAAGTGGTGGTATTTCCCAAATGTCACCCACTTGGGTCCCCAATATGAGATGTCACTCACAGTAAACTGTGCAGATCTGTGATCCTCTCTCTCCTCTTACATGAAAGAGTTAAATAGTTCACATTGAGATTTAAATCATCATCACTAGTCATCTGAGTTAACACCTCACAGAGATAAATGGGGCAGTTCAAAAAAAGCTCCCTGCTTTTGTTCCAGGCTCTCTGCAGACTCATGTAGACAGTTCTGCATTGGTAACATTCAGTTCCCATTTTTGAGGGTTTCTTTGCAACGATAACAGGTAGAGACTTACTTTTTTAAAAATACGAACGCTGATATTCTGGAGACGTAGATACAGCTTCAGAGAGATGCCAGTTCAGAATATGGCTGAGTACCAGCTGTTTATGTGTGCTGCTGGAAAGAGACAAATCTTTATGTCAAGATGACATGAGAGTTGGTTGTTGCTGCCTCTACTGTCTGTTATTGGTGGAAGAAGGAGAAATCACAAGCGTACTACAGCTGCCACTGATGCATGTACCAATCCTTATAACTCCTGCGTCTACTTCCTTTTTGAAACCAAAGGACTCTTATTGGGGGAACTTTGTAGCTGTTGATGGTAAAAAGTCAAAGGCTGGTACTTTTTCTTCCTTAACTAGTTAATCTTCCCTTTGGTTATAGTAATCACTAAGTTGTTATAGATTTTGTTGTCACTAGTAGCTGCATACTCATATTCCCTAAGCTTCCATCTTCAGCCTCATCAGTTTCTCCATTCAGAATTATAATAAAACCGAAAACAATGTGCTCATAATATTTCCTCCAGTTCCAAAAACAAGAAAACAGAGAGCTAGCAGATGCTGATTTCCTCACTTAACTGCACATATTTTATAGTATTTGTCTGATTTTTTCCCAAGACACCCACCTGACCTCCCTTTCTCTCCAGTGTCTCTGAACTGCAGCCAGACACTGCTAATCATGTAAGATGCAGCCCATGAAAATAGACTGCAAGTAAGTGAAATGTACCCTTTGACTTCACATGCACTATGAAGCTCAAGTTGTGTCTTTGCTAAATGGAGTGCATTTTCACTGGCAAAAACTGTGGCAAATTATAGCTATGAAGATGAGGTATTTTTCACTATTTCACTAAAGCAGCAAAAATAAAATAAATAGTGATTTCAATACAGAGTATATACAAAACTGTGAGGCTTTTCCAAACATTTCTAGAGGAAATCAAATAGGAATATAATGATAATTTCATTTCCCTCTGAAGATCTCAAAGTGCTTTACGAACTTTAATGAATTTAGGCCCACAACACTGCTCTGAGGTAGGCTATTATTTATCCCAAATGTTCTCAAACTTTTTCTTAGTGTAGATATTTTAGTGTGGAGATTGTTTTAAGACCACATTCTCAAGGGTATGACATCCCTGGGGTAACTAAAACAATTGTCTTCATGGAAGAGTATTGAATACATATATAGATGTTTTTAAATGTAATTTGGTAGCTGGAACTAAGCAAGAGGATCCAGCATAATATAACCACGTAGCTCTTCTTGGATCACAAACATGTGCTTCTCAGGCCATCAGTGATCCATGGTCGACGTTTAGCCATATTTACAGACAGAGAAACTGAAGGACAGAGCTAAAATGACTTGCCCATAGTCACATAGAAAGTCTGTGGCAGAGCTGGGAAAATAATTTGTTTAGTTTCCCCATCTACAATGAGCAAAGCATGCATTTGTCGGCATAAACTTTTTTCTCCCCCCACATTAAGAAAAATAAAAACGAGAGAGAGAGAGAGAGCACACAAGGGATTCACTATAAAGCTCCAGGACGAAGACCATGGTCAACAATTTCGTTCCTATGGCACAATGGAACTTCTCATAAACATGACCTTCTCATAAACTTACCAGGGAAATACGATCTAGATGGAGCTACTATAAGACGGGCGCATAACTGGTTAGAAAACTGTTCCCAGAGAGTAGTTATTAGTGGTTGCCTGTTAAGCTGGAAGGACATATCAAGAGGGGCCCCCTCAGGGATGAGTTCTGGTTCTGGTTCTGGTCAATATCTTCATCAATGATTTAGATAATGGCATAGAGAACACTTATAAAATTTGTGAATTTTACCAAGCTGGGAAGGGTTGCAAATGCTTTGGAGGAGAGGATAAAAATTCAAAATGATCTAGACAAACTGGAGAAATAGTCTGAAGTAAATAGGATGAAATTTAATAAGGACAAATGCAAAGTACTCTGCTTAGGAAGGAACAATCAGTTACACACATACAAAATGGGACATTACTGCCTAGGAAGGAGCACTGCAGAAAGGGATCTGGGGGTCAGAATGGATAACAAGCTAAAGATGAGTCAATAGTGTAACAGTGTTTCAAAAAACCATCATTCTCGGATGTATTAGCAGGAATGTTGTAAGCAAGACACAAGAAGTAATTCTCCCGCTGTACTCCATGTTGATTAGCCTCAACTGGAGTATTGTGTCCAGTAATGCGACATTTCAGGAAGGATTTCAGGAAGGATGTGGACAAATTGGAGAAAGTCCAGAAAAGAGCAACAACAAGGATTAAAGGTCTAGAAAACATGACCTATGAGGGAAGATTGAAAAAAAAAAGGGTTTGTTTAGTCTGGAGAAGAGAAGACTGAGGGGGGACATGATAACAATTTTTAAGCACTTAAAAAATTGTTACAAAGAGGAGGAAGAAAAATTGTTCTCATTAACCTCTGAGGATAGAAAAAGAAGCAATGGGCTTAAATTGCAGCAAGGGAGGTTTAGGTTGGACATTAGGAAAAATGTCCTAACTGTCAGGGTGATTAAGCACTGGAATATATTGCCTAGGAGGATCATGGAATCTCCAACATTGGAGATTTTTAAGAGCAGGTTAGACAAACACCTGCCAGGGATGGTCTAGGTAATACTTAGTTCTGCACTGAGTGCAGGGGAATGGACTAGAAGACCTCTCAAGGTCCCTTCCAGTCCTATGATTATAAGAACTCTCAACAATGAGAGTAAAGCTCACCTGTGCAGGGAACAGAACTTTCCCCGGGGGTGATCCAACATTGTGGAATAACTCCGCCAGGAACTAAAAACCAACACAAATCTCACTACTTTCCTCTCCAAGTGCCTTCTCTAATATAAACACATAGCAACAAGAACATTTAATAAATAAATAAATAACAAAAATCCCTACCAAAACAAGACATTCCACTGCACTCACTTCTCCTTCTGGAGGAGCATGACAGAACAAACACATGCCAGATGTGTAGTCGCCTTGCTGAAAGTACTATTGGAAGGCATTCACATACTACGGTGATAAGAATAGTATAAAAACCTATACAGAATAGAAAAGAATAGAATAGCTTTGCAGCATTTGGCTTCTGAATCGAATCATAGAATAGCAACTGCCTCACAGCTGCCTCTGTAGCAGGCTGGGTGATTCCTTGAACCTTCACCCAAAATTCAAAGCACACTAAAACTGAATTTTTGTTAAGGTCCAATTTTTTTCTTGTTTATTTTAAATGTTTTACTCCTCTGTGCTTCCAGGCTCTGTCCGGGATCAGAAGTAGTGCTGGAACTTTGTAAGAAATGATGTTATTGTATGATTTTCAGCCCAGTTTTACATACCCAAATGTCCTAGATTGTTTGGATGAACTCCAGAATAAGCACCTGCAGTAAGAGGTTTTGTTTATCTGAACATTATGAAGTTCCTTCAACAATAGTGATATCACTATAGAACAAAAATTTAGTATTGTAAAGATCATAATTTACATAACTGTAAAACTGCAGCATGGTAGATTTCTTCCCTTGACACTTTATTATTAATAAATAAAATAAATAAATAATAAGAATAACAGCTTATCAAGATTTGTTTCATGCTCCCAATTCAGTTTATTTAATAAATGGAAATATTAGTCATCGCCTGCTGAATCTCTCTGTTGCACTGTCTCTACTAAGGAAAAACTGGTTGGCTATAATATAGCTCTTTGTGGCCTGAGAAGCATGTGCAACTTATTTTTGAGTGCCAAACTTCTAATTGCTAGTAAAAAATAAAGTACATAATTTAAAAATCATTCAGTGTATTTCCGTCATTTAAAAGTGTACACTGCACCTTGTGGCCACACCCAGGTTGAGCGACAGATCCAATTAGGGTGACCAGACAGCAAGTGTGAAAAATCTGGACAGAGGGTCGGGGGGGTAATAGGAGCCTATATAAGAAAGAGACCCCAAAATCGGGACTGTCCCTATAAAATCAGGACATCTGGTCATCCTAGACCCAATCAAACCAGCTGGTCACATGGGAAAGGAGCTTCTCCTAAGCTTGCCATGGTTCAGCCATGACAGTTAACAATCACTTTACATCTGCAGAATAACATTTTCCATTATCAGCTTCTATTCCAGCACATATTTGTGTGTGTCAAAACTCACAGTTTAAAAAATTATTTAAGTATTAACAACATGCTTGGCACTGTGCAAAACTCCAAAGATGGACAATGTAAAGCACACTGGGGACTCCAGAGGAAATGGCTCTCTAAAGGGCCTGAAATTAAAAATATTTCATGTGAGTAGCCCCACTCTGGTTAGTGCTTGTGGGCTTCACTTCCTTTAGTGAGGTCTGAGGAGGGATTTGAAAAAGAAGAGGGTAGCCACTTGGTGCATAGGGAGACAGTATAGAAGAAGGCATGAGGATGAGAGTGGAGACGGATGATCTGGATCTGGTAATGATCTAACTTACATCAATTTAGCTATATTGATTTTAGTGGGAGTTACTTCTGATATTCACTGATGTAATTGATATGAGAATGGATTCTACCATGTTGTCTTCAGGGTTATTTAGACGTTAGAGATTTTTTCCCCTTGTGCATTTTGACTCTCTATTGGTTTATTTCAGATATAGTGGGATATCCTGAAGAAAACTCCAAATGGTCCTTCAGATATGAAACATTTCTAGACATGAACAATCCTCTGTGGACTATGAAACTCTTTTTCAATCACTATGAACAACACACACTCTGCAGTGGAAGTTTTCAGTGGAAAACTGTAGCCCAGTGGGTTAAAAAAAATAAAGGCTACTGGGATTTTCCTTAATGTTGAAGCCATTAACAGAGGTTTTATTCTCCACTAGATGTCACTACAGCTGTGTGAAATGTTTACAACAAACAACACAAAACTCCTCTAGTTTTGAGTTTTGTTACAAATTCAGAACTTGGACCAGGTTTTCTTGAAAGGTCTGCTTTTGTTCTGAGACCTTTGAAGGGAACCTGCACTGATTAATGCTTTTGTGTCAAAATCATACAAAAAACATGCTTTGGCATGTTTTTGAGGTCAAGGTAGATGAAACTCAGTAGTTTCAGATAACTTTTGCTTTGAGATTTTGGCTTCATTTGGGGAACCCAAATGGGACTGCAGAAAATGTTTGCATAAGCATGGTTATTGTTTGGATGGGAAGAACAGGATGCTGTAAAAAGTGGTTTTGGTGACTCAGTGGGCTGCACTCTTCTTTCTGAATCAGCAGTGACTCAATGTCTCAGGACAGTATTGGAGATACTGTGCTGTAAAAATGAACCAGCTTTTCAATTTGACATAAAACTGAAATCCTGACAACCTATGGTCATTAAACATTCTAAGGCTTTTTTCTTTCAAGAGTAGAGGCGTTATCCCAAGGGTGATACAGTAAATTCAATTCCTAGTTGGATTAATAGCAAATATTGACTGCCTAAATCCTCCTTGTACTGTAGTTCCAATAGGCTACAGTTCTTCAATTCCTGTCCAAAATTCAGTGTACTGAGATTATGTGGCCATGTATAGAATATGACAACATAATATGTCCTTTCACCAGCTTGCCACCTTTTAGTGCCAAATAAATCCTTCAGAATCCTGCTATCTTCAGCTCTTGAATTCCATTTGCCTCTTTGCCTTCCTCCTCCATTGTTTTCCTTTGTCCTGTGGTTTCTCCAGGTGAAGTGACAATTTCCTGGACCTGTTCCTGTGCTGCCGCTTTTCAAAGGACAGCAGTGAAAGGGAGACCCATCTAGAATTAGGAAAGCAGCCATGAAAAGAACATATACCAACCTGCCGGCACTAATTCTTAGAAGTAATTGGGGGTTTCTGAGTTAAACTGGAACTGAGTTAAACTTTACTATCCATACTGGAGACAAGGAAGGCATGTGGCAGCTTCTTAGCAGCAACCCTCCTGTGGATCTGAGGAAGCCTGTAGGAGGTGAGACAGTACTTGGCTGGAAATGTGTGGTAACAGGGGCAGTTGGCAGCATAAAGAGCCACAGTAATTGAGGAGAGAGGGAGATGTTTGCAGGAGACAATGTGGCCAGAGCAAAACGCTGCTCCCATTAATTATTACATAATTCCTTGTCCGCCACATAATTCATTGCAGCTCTGCCACATAAACTGGGAGACCTGGAAGAATAACTGAAGGGCTTATTCACTGTATATTACAGCAGGTTGTGAGTAGTGTTGCTACAGGTTGTTAAAGATCTGCCATACTCTCCGGGGAGGTTGAGTTTTAGCGATGACTTAGGCAATTCACATATATCTGTTACATAAGGACAAATTCCATCTACCTTACCTATGCAAGTTCAAGTGCAACTGAATATGTGAAACTTACATTATCCATATTTCATATCTGGTCTTGTATCCAAAGTTTGTATCAAAATTCAGATCAAAATTCTGTTTTTCTAGAAGTCCAATTTTACGAATGTTTCAGATCTTCCTTGGGATCTGTATAAAATCAGATTTTGCCTGTAGTCTCACTGAAGTCAATGGGACTACTCAGCTAGTGAAGCATACAGGATTTGGCCCAAAGTTTGTAAAGTAAATGATGAAAGGCTCTACACATATCACTGAGACATATACAGAAAAGAGAGCGAGAGACAGAAATTACATCAGTAAATAAACATGACGTGTGATGGGAGGACAGACTATATTGCTTTGCATACATAATATTTAAATGTTACCCTATATACTGAATATGTGCATTGTGAATTACATTTTCAAATGATCAGATTCTAGGGACATATGGCAGAATATTACTGATTTGAGCTTGATTATCATTCGTATTCATTATCAGCCTATTCTCTGAACATGAGCTATGTCTACTAAAGCTTTGTCTGTTCTTATGTAGCATGCACATTAAAGACATATGTTCATTTATATACTGTAGCATCTGGATTGTGGAGTATCCCATCCCTTAAACCAGCAAACATTCAGATGCTCAGTGTTCAGTAAATTTAAGAAAATGAATTGAAGCTACTCACCTATTTTAATATGTGCTCTGTAGACATTTTACAGTTTTTTATGGTTTAATTAAAACCTCATGGCAATAGTATGTTTCTTTCTTACCACTATGCCAGTGGTCAGAAAAATTATGGGGCTTCACATACCCTGTGTATCATTAATTGTTCTGTTCAAGATACAAGAATAGTGGTGTTTTATTTTAAAGATTGCACAGTGAAAAATACCCTCTCCCCCTTCCCATCTCAGGGGAGTGGAATGTTTCATCAGACTAGCAGAGAAATGACAACCCCTGGGCTCCTCAGAGGAAGGTGGGAGGGATGGACAGGGCTGGCTGCACTGAGGTCTTCCCCTCTCCTTCTCTGTCCAAAATGGAGGTGGAGATTGTGTGTGCCTGAGTGAGGAGGAGAACCAAAGAGGAGGGGAAAATTCTCTGTTTCTCTTTTTTAGCCTTTGGCCAGTCTGTGGCAAGGGGAGAGGGAAAGCTAATAGTCTCTCATGACCCTCCCCTTCTCATCTGTGAAGCCCTGAGGGCAAGCAGCAGCCATTTTGCTGTGGTTGCTGCCCCCCACCTGCATGCCCTATAATGGAGGTATAGTTAGAACTGCATTTCCAAAATGTTGTGGGTCTGACCAATGGTTAGTTTTAGGGATCAGAACGATTTTTTTCCTTCAGGGCAAGATGGACACTGCACTGGATCCCAAATAAATGCCTGATATGAGGAGTTTGTTTCTCCCATTAAAACAAAAGTTAATAAATTTGCAGCCTTCCTATTACATTCCATCCCCCTGCAATCAGGGCTGGCCTTACTATGAGGCGAACTGAGGCAGCTGCCTCAGGTGCCAGACTCGGGGGGCGGAGGGCACTAGGATCTAGAGTGTAGAAAATTGTGTCTGCTGCTGGTGCATATGTAGTCTCTCTGCCCTAGATGCACAGAGATGGTGGAGTGCTGTGCTGGAGGAAGGAAAGCACAAGAGACATAACAGGCAGGCAGGAGAAAAGGTGAGAGGGAATAACAGAAGTAGCAGGAGCTGTAGGGAGAGAGAGGAGGAGGAGCCTCTTATGTACCTCTCTGCACCCCCAGCAGCCTGGACTGATTAACACCAGCTTCTCAGGGAGCTTCCTGTTTCCTGCTGCTTCCCTGAACCCACTTGAGGAGAACAGGCAATCAACTGAAGTAGTAGGAGCCAGTTAGGCCCGTAAGACACTGATATCTTCCCTCACTAAGGCCCTGCTACTAGCCTGCTTATTTGTCCCCTTCAACTGCGTGTTGAGAGCCACTAGAGCAGGCACAGAACAGCAGTCAAGAGTGAAAGAAGAAAATGCACCTCTGGGGCAGCATTCAGAAAAAGAAAGCAAGCAAAGGAAGCTTTTCTATCTAAGCAGGAAGGAGCTCTCCTGAGATACATAGACACAAATGTTCATGGTGAGCCTTCCGGCCCCAGTGAGTATGTGAGTGGTGAGGAGATGCCTGATCTTCCAATTAGTCAGAGTGCAGGTGACCTGGCAGCTACTGCAACATCCATATCTCCATCTCAAATGGATGTAACCATGCACATTCCTGAAGAAAAGTGTAGATCAGAGAAGAGTGTGGTGGAGGCACAATTAGCAGCTGCTGCTGAGTTTAGTTCCTTAAGTCTAGATGATCCAGGACTGTGGACCCACTTGAGCAGTAGCCTGAGGGGCTTCTTGTACTGCATGGGCCACAGCAAGTGAAAAACGTCATGTTCCCCAAAGACAATGAAAATAGAAGTTTCCATCCAACACATTACAGGTGTGAAATCCCCAATGGTGACAACGTGGAGAGGCCAGGGCTTATTTATTCAAAAACACAAAATGCTGCATACTGTTTTTGTTGCAAGTTCTTCCAGTCTAATGTTCCAGCCACATTGGGTGCTACAGGAACAAAGGACTGGAAAAATCTGGCTAGAAATCTGGCATGCCATGAGAAGGCAGCAAATCACCGGAGAGCATTCCATAGGTAGAAAGAGCTTGAGATGAGACTAAGGTTAAAGGCCACCATAGATGAATAGCATCAAGAGAAGATTGCATCAGAGTCTCTTTACTGGCAAAATGTTCTGAAAAGGCTCATTGCCATTGTGAGAATGCTTGCTACCCAAAACCTAGCACTGCATGGCACTTCAGATCAGCTGTATGTGCCAAACAATGTAAACTTCCTTAAAATTGTGGAGCTGATGGCTGAGTTTGATGCTGTACTCCAGGAGCATCTAAGAAGAGTCACCACCCAAGAAATGTACACACACCACTACCTTGGAAAAACAATTCAAAATGAGATCATACAGTTACTGGCAACAAAAGTCAAACCGAAAATTGTGGCAGATCTGAAGTCAGCAAGATATTACTCTATTATTCTGGACTGCACACCTGACATCAACAAATGACTTTAATGGTGCATTTTGTAACAACAGAACCTAGTGAAAATGTCCTTGCAATGGTGACTGTCAGAGCATTTTCTAGAATTTATTAACATTGATGATACTACAGGAGCTGGTATGACAAATGTGCTTCTTAAAAGCTGGAAGATACGGGAATTGCGATAGCTGATATGAGAGGTCAGGGCTACGATAATGGTGCCAACATGAGAGGAAAGAACAGAAGAGTGCAGACATGGATCCAAGAGTTAAACCCTCGAGCTTTTTTTGTCTCATGCAGTTCTCATTCATTGAACTTGGTGGTCAGTGATGCAGCATCAGCTTCTAGTGAGGCTGCTGAATTTTTTAATGTAATTCAAAGCATCTATGTATTTTTCTCTCCATCAACTCATTGATGGCAAATTTTGAAGCAACATCTGGGAACATTCTCTCTGACACTGAAACCTCTGAGTGCCACACAATGGGAAAGTCGAGTGGAGGCGATAAAGCCTATCAAACACCAAATTGGGAAGATAGATGATGTCATCGTTGCCATTATGGAGGATAATGCTATGCCAGGAAGTATTTGTGGGAGAATAGTGGCAGAGGGAAATGGAATCACCAGAAACATACATAACTTCAAATTTCTGTGTGGCATGACATACTGTTTGAAATAAATGTTGTAAGCAAGAGACTCCAAGGTGTTGACCTTGATATATCTGGAGCAATGGAACAACTGGACAAAGCAAAGTCATACCTACAGTTTTACAATCCCGTCACATGAGGGATTTCAAAATGTTCTGAAGAGTGCACAGAAGTTGGCAGAGGAACTTCACACTGAAGCTATTTTCCCACCCATTCAAGAATACAAGTCACTGAAGAAGAAGACATTTTGATTACGAGGCACAGGATAATCCCATGAAAGACCCCAAACAATGTTGAATTATTAACCAGGTGCTAGATTGTGCAATACAGTCAGTTGAAGAACATTTCATGCAGCTCAAGGAACCCAGCAGTATATTTGGGATGTTGTATGATATTAGAAAACTCCTCACTATACCTGAAGAAGACCTACACCAGCAATGCAGGGCACTAGAGACAGTGTTGACACATGATGACATACGCGATATTGATGCGAGTGATTTAGGTGATGAACTGAAAGCCCTTTCAAGATACATTTCAGCAGGATCAACTCCAAAGGCTGTTCTGGAATATATGTGCACAAATAAGATGACCACCCTCTTTTCAAATGCTTTTGTTGCTCTGCGCATACTTTTAACACTTCCTGTAACAGTTGCCAGAGGAGAACACAGCTTCTCAAAGCTGAAGTTAATAAAAACACATCTACACTCCACAATGACACAGGAGATGCTGGTCGGCCTTGCAACCATCTAAATAGAGCATGAACTGGCCCAGACTGTGGATCTTCAGGAAGCAGTTCAAATCTTTGCAACCAAGAAGGCACGGAAAACACCACCGTGATTATTCAAAAAGATAAAAATGTCAGTGTTTACTATGCAGAAAAGAAAAGTTACATTTGCTGTTCAGGCGTTTGAAAGTTAAGTGTTACTTACAATTTTTGAACAAGGCATTTTAAGTTGTTAGTTCTCCTTTATTGGCGTAGGTAGCAGAGCAGTACCGTGAGAGTAGTAGAACAGGAAGAAGGCAGAATTGAGACCTTTTAAAATTTTGGCCCAAGCGAGGGGGCATGGGGACATCATTTGAGCTCCCCGCCTCAGGTGCCAAAATGTTGTGGACCGGTTCTGCCTGCAATCCATTCCCCTGCATGCCCATCTCCCTGTTTCATTTGCCTGCATGTCCTGACCAATAAAAGGCTTTTCCTCCCCATTCTTCTTACTGCCTCCATGCCTCAAAAGTGCAGAAAGCTCAGAATTAAGAGAAGTACTGTCAGAGTACATTCAGTGCAGGACAATATTGAAGAAGGTTATAAGTATGTTAGGATAAGGGCACCATAATTATGTGAAGAAGTCTGGAGAGAAAAGATTACATTGTTCTGACAACAACAATTTCCAAACATTTAGACCTTTAATATCATTAATTTAAAGTGTGAGATTAAATATTTTATGCAAATATTAGACAACAGCAAAGAGCTCAGCATACTAGGATTTAAAACAAATTGAAAGCATGCAAGACATATTCATTTCTTAAGCAGTTTAGTTTAAAAATCTGTATTGTCTCTATTAGGATTAACTGACAGTAACTCTTTGTGTTCAAATGGATTTAACTTCACTGTGGTTTGTTTTCCAGATATCATTGTCCTCCAATAATCATGGATAAAGGGAAATGTAAAGGGACAGATGAAGTAAAATATATATCTCCACATGATAAACACAGAATTATGTTTAAATTTCATTACCAAACGGGATTTCATCTTCATATACCTAATCCTGGACTATAAAAGATGTATAAAACCTCTTGACAAATATAACAGACTTTGTGGAAGTTGCATATATTGATTAAAACATCAAGTGGTTACATACAAACCAATAATGAATTACTTCTTGTTGAAGATAAAACTTTGTGATATTTAAAATTACAGACTTGAAAGTAAGTAAAATTACCCCTAATTATGCAGAAGGGAGCAACACCTTAGCAATAAACAAGATAAGCACCTCAAACAGCACTAATAATTTTAATTAACGTTTTCTAGTTTCCTTTCACCTCCTTTCAAGGTCATCTGCTACCTTCTTCTAGTACAATATTACAGCACAATGGTAAAAACTTACATACCATTACTAATCGCTTTCATAATCCAAAAAATTATTTTCCAGGCCAGATTTTTTGTAAAAAATTACTATGTGCAAAAGCAAATTTTGTATTTTGTAGAACTGTTAGCAAGGATTCCATATTAAATTGCAATGAAAGGCCTAGTTTTAATTGCGTGGGTTCAGCTGGTCATTTGGGGTCTGATTCTGTAGTCCTTATGCAAAATTTCCCTGGCAGTTTTGCCTGAGTAAGAACTGCAGGAGTAGGCCCTTTATTAAAAAGGAAGGAGTCAGTTTAAAAATCAGAAAATATGTGTGAACTGCTAAATGTTCAGGTTCTAATCCAAGTTCAAAAGAGTTCTAAACTATAAACAGTGCAAATGAAAATTGGGCATAATATTATAATCTACACAATATTTCTTTCTCTGTTGAGTATCAATTAATAAATGTGCATGTTTAAGATTTATTATTTTGTTAAATTATTTTTTTTCTTTTTTTTTATTAGAAACTTGGTAAGAAAAGGGCTTTGTTATATCAGTGGGTTTGTTCCATGCCACAAATTTAATGCACGAGGTCACTTGGAATATAATGTGTAGTGAAAGAATCTTATTAGGCTAAAATGAATGTAAAATGTGTCAATTTGATCCAAATGAGAACTGTAGTAAAACCATGTTTGATGTTCATGTGCAATAAATCTTTAACATTTGTCTGTAAAGTATTAGAGAACCCATAGGGAAATCTGTATTTGTGATAGCTGCACATTTTCAATGATTTTTTTTCTATAATCCTTTGTTGACATTTAGCATATGGTAACAGAAAGTAAGATCCTAAAATGAGAGTTATTATTTTTCTAAGATAAACAAACTGGACAAGTTGCATATAGCTACTGAATTTTTTAAAAAGACAAAAACCATCAAAATGAACTGTTAGCGTACATTTTAAAAGATAATACTCTTGACTTTTCTGTCCACTTGTAAGTAGTAAAGTATCAAATTAAAGATGCCTTACTTGTATGTCAATCAATTCAGCTTCAAAACATTTGATGACCATACCCTGCCAATTCATTTTTATTTTGATATATTCATATTGTTAATTACTGTTGTATTTCAATTTTCTCTCTAGTATTTTTGTTCGTTCATAATAGCTTTATGGTTCAGTGGACCGAAATGACTAAAATGAAAGATTTCCAAGATTTCTTCTGGGAGTAATTTACAAAAGACCACAATTTTTTAATTGCTCCTGATGTTTAGTTCTGGATATCTGAAAGAAGAGAAATCAACTGAACTCTTTTAGTTGCCACACCAACTGTATCAGCTTCTTTATCTTTCTTCATTGCATCATTTTGGAGCCTTAATTCCATATTTTAGAGCTCTGATTGCTCTAACAGCACATAGTGTGGTGTTTACATTTCTGCAGCTCCCGCTCTCTTTTGCAAGATAATTACTGGATATATATGTCCTTTGAGGAGGCTCAAGGAATAATTGGTGAAATGTCAGAAACAATTAAGAAAAAGATATTAACTTTTGTTGAACGACTGAAGTTGAAGTTCCATAAGATTGCAATAATATGGCTCCTAATTATCACAAAGTTTAAAAAAACAAACAAAAACCAACCTTACAACACTTGCATGCCAGAGGTTGCAACACTGTTCTTGGCAGGCAAATGGAAAATATTCTAGCATGGGAAAAATCTTCAAGAGAACATGCATCCTTGCTAATTTACATTTTACATAAATATGCAATATGTGGCAAAGCAACATCACGTTAATGTATCGTTTTTCTAAAGTCCATAAAAGACTTTACAAACCCAGTATGAATGCTCATTGGAAAGTTTGTACCATATCACTGTGAGTGTACAGTAACAAGCCATTCCTTTTTTTTTCTTTACAGACCAGCCATTTTTATAGAATTTGTCCATCTAATTATTGCTGTATGGGTCTTTATCAATAAATGTGGTGTTCTAAGTAGAGTTTTCCTTGGCTTGCAGCCTCCCTACAAAACCACTGCATACTTGACAGTTTGCCCTAGTTAAAAATTCTTTGCTCAGAAAAAGCACAGAGAATGAAACAGTATCTGGTGTTGTAAAATCTTGACCAGATTTTGAAATATTGCCTAACCCCCCGTCAGCCAGAAGGTGATTTCTCCAGGTCAAGGTTTCGGTGCGGGGGGGATAGGGGGTGTGATAGAAAATGTAGGGCAAAAGCTTAGTCTGCACTATATCTGCTTCGTGAATATATTGTCACTATTAGTATACACTGCATTCCATTCCTCTATATTTTGACAGTACATTACTTTCATGCATGGTAAGTATAGGAATGGCAGCACAGAAAAATTATATCTGCCTCTTAATGTATCCATATTATATTTATATTTGAGGATTATCAATTAACTAATACTCTTAGGGAAAAGTATGTTCAGGGGTAACCTAGTAAATTCTTTATTCAATACTACTACTAATTATAATAATAATATGTAGCTCTTATAACACTCTTCATCAATAGATCTCAAAATGCTTTACAAAGGAGGCCAGTGTGATTATCCCCATTTTACAGATAGGGACACTGAAGTACAGAAAAGAGAAGTGACTTGCCCAAGGTCACACAGCAGACTAGTGGCAGAGCTGAGATTAAAACTCAATTCTCCCTATTCTCAGGGCTCCATCCACTAGGCCACATTATTCTACTTTAGTACAGTGTCATTCATTATAATTGGTACACAATATAAACTCTTAGATACATTTTGATACCGGAAACAGGATTTCTAAAGTTCCACGAGAGGGATTATTTATATAACATTTCTGTCAGGAACAAAAGTAGACAGAAATGCCTTTACTCCTAAAATTTCCAATCCAGCTTTGCAGACTAAAGAGATACAGGTAAACATATAAACATTTTAAATTTTCTGAACTGAACCTGAATAATCTGAAGTTCCTCCATCGCCAAGGTTCTGATTTAGCAAAGCACCTAAGTGTGTGCTAACTATGCACATGCTTAAAATCCCATTGAAGTTAAGCACATGGATCCTTTTCTGTATCAGAGTGCAAGATCTTAGCAGGATTCAAATAGCTATGTATATTGATAACAAGATTATTACATTATAATAATTTTTTTTTTTTTTACAAAAAATAGAAGTTGTGGAAGGGATATAAACCCCATGTTAGGGGCATAATTCAAACTCTATCTATTGGGGTTAGTAGGAAACTTTCCCTAAAAGCAAGTTATTCCATAGCTATCTATTGCAGGGTTTCTCACATCTTCCTTTGAAGCAGCTGGTATTGGCTACTGTGTACAAACAGAATACTGGAACCAACTTGATTCACTTTCACTATGTAATTCCTATGTTCCTAATTAGGATAGATATTATTTAGAAAAAGCAACTTTAAAGCTGATGCTACTATATGTTAAGCAGAAAATAATAAAATGTAAATTAATATCTACAAAGCATTGTTGGTTAAAAACAAACAAACAAATGAAAAACAGATACAGTACCCTGGGTGTTACCCTGATGACAAAGTCATAGATTTGCATTATAGGTCTCAAAATTTTCAGCTGAGGTAAGCAAAGGCTCTGAAAATGTTTTCTGACAAATCTTTTAAGGAACTTTTATTTTCCTTGATTTAATTCATGAGTGTTGATTTTTTGGAAACCAAGTATCATTCTTCACCGCCCCAAATGGCCAGAAAAACAAATGGGATCAGAAATTTTGAAGCATTGTATTTTCTTTTTTAGATAGTTAGTTTTGCTCAAAGCTGGCAATGTTCGTGGAGAAACCAAGCAAAACTTGTAGGTTACAGTTTCAGGTGCACTTTGTTGGTTTATAAATGGATTTTCCTTTGGTTTTATGGGTTAGATAGAGGGGGTTGGGGGATGTCGACTGTGAAAGGGGGTTGTTGCCCTTCTGAACGATTGTGAGGAGAGAGACTAAACAAATAGAGTAAAATATTAAAAAGTACCATTACAGAAAGAAAAGCACACCTATTTCTCTTTCTGTTAGATTTATTGCTGTGTAAGGAGTTTTTTTTCCCCAGGTATTGGTTCAGATTCAGTGCAGGGATGACTCTGGCATGAATCAAAATACAAACTGGTGCTGGGCCCACGCAGAACAAATTCTGCGGTGAAAAGGCTGAGGCACAGAGCATTAGCAGTTTTCTAAAAGTATGTGGCGTTGGAGAAGAGACATAGTAAAGGCTGAATGCACTGATTCCACAAATCTCCTTCACCAGCCTTTGCTGACAAGGGCTTATATGGGGCACCAGCTATAAATTAAAACTGCCCCCACTAAGTACACTCAAAACTTTCTAGCATTGCTGCCTTTGGGATGAATTCCACCTTTGCACAAGAAGCCCCTAATTTACACTTCCCAGCACCAAACACTAGTGAGTCTGGACCAATGTTTCCAATATTCCTGTGGTTGGTTCTATCATGCTGGCCTCACTTTCTTCCTCTCAGTTTCCTTCACTGCCTTTCACCAGATGATCCTGATGAACTCAAAGAATGTATACAACAGAGCACCAGTAATTTAGTATTGTAATTTTATGGGTATTTTGAAGTTCCTGAGCATTATTATTTTACAAAATGGTTTTCACTCTCTTTTCTACTTGGTTTACTTCCTATGTTCTTCTCTTGAATTATAGGTAAAATGTATATCTTGGCTGCCTTTTCATCTTTTGTACATTCGGTTAAATATTGCACTATATATTGTGTGAGGCCCCACATTAAAATTTTATTATGTTTTTCTATTTATTTTTGGCCCAGACTGTGAGGTCTCTCAGGTCTGGGCCTGATGTAGTTTTTTGGGCTTGTGGGTACAGGGAGGGACAAAAATGAGGTTGTGGGCAGAATATTGTCTTTGGATACTTTGTAGTTTTGGGGACCTGACTCTACTCTGATTTATACTGGTGTAAATCAGGAATGGTTCCATTGATAGAACTGGAATTATTTTGCTGTAAAACCAGTGTAAAGTAGGATCAGAATAAGGACTATTATTTGTGTTTCTATCAAAATATTAGACCATTAGTCAAAAACTGGCTATAAATATCAGCTTGCATGCAGAACCCTAGGTAACGCATTCTGGTGCATACTAGCTGTGGCTGGGGCATTGCAGGCACTTTCCTGTTTATGATTTAACTCTGAGCTGTTGACTATCCTCTCTAAAGATAAGAGCTACTATAACTCCGCTCCGGGTTTCTTTTTTTGACTAATTGCTGTGCCGTTGTTGGTAGTCTCAGAGATTCTTTTGCAAGCAGACTGAACTATATCCCTGCCACGTCATGCTAGCCCTGCCAAAACTCACATCTATGCCCTGTTTATATCTCGCCAGGACTGTGCAGCCTTCCCCGTTCTGATCTTACCACCTCTCCAAAATATACAGCCAGTATACTGCTCCTAAAATTATCTTCATTGCCTGCTGCTGCTCTGATTATATCTCTTCACCTCTGTTCACATTCCCCACCTATCTGAGACCCTTCACTCGCTTCTGACCTCACTCCTCACCAAGGTCCAACTCCCTCACCCTCACATTCTATGCCCCATGAAACTCTGCACCTTCATATAGTGCTATCCTTTTCCCTCATTCATGCTTTCCCAATTGCTCCCACTCCACCCTTTCTCTCTTTCTGCCATTCATGTCTCTGCCCCTTTTTCCAGGCCAAACAATAGACTTCAAAATCACCAAAACTTTCCCACTTTTCCCTTTTAAGTTCCTACTAAAATTGGCCATTGCTAAACCTCAGGTCCCCTGTTGCCATTCTAAATATAAAATACTGTCTTATGTTAAACTATATAAAAAGAAAAGAGAATATCCCAGCATGAAGCAAGTCTAACTTGAACACAAAATTACATGACTGTGTGTCACACCCCATTTCCCCCTACCTTTAGATTTTGTCTGTATATCATTTAACTTGTTCACTCTTCAGGGTAGGGAATACACAGTATCTTATTACATATATGTGAATCTCCATGCATGTCTACAGCACTATATAAATAAAAATAATCATCATCACTAGAGGACTGCCCTCCAGGTTTCAGTTCAGAGACTGTGGCTGTGGGGAAGCCTGTCCCACCATTGACCACATTTTACATGTTATATAGGTAAAGAACTAAGTCCATTCCCTAGGGCTATCAATCTGGCACCTTTTGGATACATTAAACTTCACTTTTCTATAAAATATAGGGCAAAATATTAAATGGGGTTATTTATATTTTTTGCATATGCATTTCATTCATTATTTCAAATGTAATTTTAATCAGTTCAACATGAAAGTGTCTTAATATTTTCAATAATAGCAACAGTTTACTTTAAATATTAAAATTCACATTAGGAATTCCCCTGTCTACGTATGCATTGCATTACTTGCATTATAGATTGTGGGCATGACTCAGTGTATGGTCTCTCTTTTTTTTTTTTTAAACTCAGTTTAAATGCTCCAACTGCTGATTTGCAAACACATAGCAAATGCCAAAGTGATTAGTGATAAACAAGGTCCTTACACTCCAAAATTAAAAGCTCCTAATTATCAACTTTAAATAAATCCTTATTGTATGGCAGAAATAATTTCTCATAAAGTGTTTCCAACATTCAGAGAATGCTTTTAGGACATACAGCATTAACATAATTTTTTCGACTGGGGTTCTCACAGGACATCTGATGAAGTCTCTACCCTTAATTTTAATTGCATAGGCTGCATTTTTAATTAAAAACTGTACAAATGGATTTTATGCCATGCCAAAAGAAATCCGAGTTCATTAGTTATAAAACCTTTTAAAAATTGATGTAAATATGTGAATTCTTTAAAAGTTTGAACTCAGAGTCCTCATTTTATGTTGAGTAGCCTTTTATCTAGAGAATAATGAAGCCAATATAAATTAAGATATTCTAAGGGGCGGTTGTCCCCCCTCCCTTTCTTTTTGCTGGGGTGGGAGGTAGAAAGGGTAGGGGTAATCTCTTCATGTCATTATGCTCTTCCTTGTAGAATTAAATTCATTATAAATCTAAATACTGAAGAAAGTTGGAGGGGAAAAACATTGACCCTTTCTTATGGGGTTATATAAATAAAAGTTCATATACCTTTTATTAATTCTTCATATTAAAACACAATCACATAATCTCAAGACAATTTAATTAATGGAAATCTGTCAACCTGGAATTTAGGAGGAAAACTCTGGACATTACTCATAGAAAAATATGTGCTTTATTGATTTATTTTAAAATCTGTGAACTATGAATTAAAATGCTTTTCCATAACTTGACCAGTCTTCAAATAACAAATGGGAAACTGTGAGAGGTTTATTTAACCTGACATATTACTAACCCTTTTAGTTTTGAAGGCCGTCTACCTGAATGAGTGGGACCTTTCCTCCCTTGTGATTGCCAGTTTTGAGATTTCGCACTATTTTTTTTTTGGTGAGTGATCCCCAAACTGATGTTTTCCATGGTTGAAGATAGTTGTGATGCATGAAAAATGTCTAAAGAATGTTGAAAGATGGCAAAATTTTCTGGGTTATAAATAAATTTGTGACATTTCAGTACTTTTCCTCCTCCTTTTTTGGTATTAAGATGATTACAAAAGTTTTCTGACAAACTTTCCTGTTGTGATTGGTCATCTAAGTCACATGGTATCAATTCCATTTCCCGACTAGCTGAGTTTGCTCTATGTAATAAGGAGGATTAGAAGAAGCTGTTTTAGCTCTTCTGGGAGTGTTCATTATCTCAAAAACAGTCCGAAAGCAATTGCTGACAGCAACAGGAAGCAGCTCTCTGCTTCAGTTTGGGGGTGAAGACAAATCATGATTGCTGTTCAACCAATCAAAGACCATCTGTTCTTGAAGGGGTAGGGTAATTGCCTGCCTGCCAGCCACCTGAAGGAAAATATCAAAAGAGAGTAATTCACAAGATGCTAGAGTGGAAGTCAAAGGGAACTGATCCTTTCTTGAAAACAAGACACTATTGTGTTTCTCTGCCACTAGTGGATTGCCCTAAGACTCTTCAGGCATCTGGATGCTTGGGGATGGACATATATGCAAGAAAAAAATAAGGCAAGACAATCTGTGAGCCCTAGACTGGCCCAAATAATTAGTCTCACATTGTTGTGCTAAAGATGTGATCTAGGCTGATTTCCATCACCATTACACCCCTTCATAATCAGCAGGACTGGCCTGCAGTTCCCCAGTCAAAGGCCAAATCCACTACTCTAATCCTCAGCATATTTTTGCTGAGTTCAGTGTCCTGCAAATATTCCCAAGGAGAGTGCACCCTTCTCAAAAAAAACCCCCAAAAAACAAAAAGGAGTAAAGGTGACATTTCAGCTATGGGACTTTCTAGTAGGGATAGGCAATCCAACTTGGATGAAATAAAATTGACTTTAGTGAAAATACAAATTAAACCTATGTTTGGAGGTCAAAAATTAAAACAAGTCAATATATTTTCCATTATTTTGTGTTTTTCTATATCTCTGTACTTCTGAATTCTGGCTGTGAACAGCAATAGAGGTATTGAAATACCATATGAAAGACTGTTCTCATGGCATTTCTAATCTGATCAGAAGCAGAGAGTACAAGAAATCTCACAAGAAAGCCTGTTCTCGTGTGTTTTCCAGTGCAATTTGGCAAACCCCCAGAAGTTCAGATAGGTGTATAGTCTTTGGATAAGCATCTGATTTTTTTAGGTGCATTCTCTAGTCCAGCCAAACCTCTGTACCTGTTGAGGTTCACCCATTACTACATCCTCCAAATCATGGACACAATATCCACAACATAGGGCTTCCCAAAAGAAGGCCCTGTTGTCAAATTATATTACCTGTTTAATATATTGGTTTATTAAAAGTCTATTTTGAATATCTCTCATTATACTATGTATCTAAGAACATTCTGAAAATATAAATTATATAATTGTAACCAAGATATCTAATCTATTAGATCTAATTACCTATCTAATCTATCTAATATGTATACAAAGAGCAAATAATTCAGTTTCCTTCCATGCAGAATAGCATCTATAAAGAAAGGCAACAGGATTTATCTGGGGAAAACAAAAAGGACATGTGGTTTTGAAAACTCTTGATCCATGGACATTGCGCAGTGCCTGAATTCGTTTTCCTTGTGATAGTACTGCTCTGTGAATAAAACCACAATATGTTTGCTAACCAGATTCCTAGCCTATTGTTTATATTAGCATACCAGTATTTATGCCAGCTCCCCGTCTACCCAGAACTAAGTCAAAACATTTATTGTACTGAAAGTTGACAAAAATGAAGAAAAATACCATGTAATTGATAGTTTTATGAGATTGAACTGTGTAATTTTTTAAAATATTATCCCCACTATATCCAGTTTATTTGTACACTTGAACAATGACTTCAGTTCCTTCCCAAAGAGAAATACTGGGATTCAGTTCATGATTTGGTCAGCAGAAATCCCCAAGTGTCTAGACTTTCTAGTTTTGTTTTGTTTTTATATTTGTCTCATGGTTGTTCTTTGATTGATGTGCACACTTTAAGAAAATCAGAATTCCTGGTCAAAGAAGTCAATGGAGCTACACCAGTTTACACATGCTGAAAATCTGATCCATTAAGTTTTGCTGAAAACTTCATCCACGCCTAAACGTTTAAGGAAAAATACCTGCTATTTTACACCGCTGTCTCATGATCAGGATTCCGATTCAGAAAGTTCTATGTTCTGTTAAATAAAAGCTACATTTCAAGCCAGAATTCTACCCAGAGATATGTCCACTTTTCAGGCTTGGGTGAAATTATTTTTATTTGCCTTAGAGGAGTGTCGGAAAACTTAGTTGGTTAAAGTGCTTTGAGATCATTGAATTAAAGGTGTCATGAAGATGCAAAACATTATTAATTGCCAAATCCTAAGGTATGTGTTCAGCTGGTACTTAGCCTTTGCGCAGACAAAATCCCATTGGGATTTTGCCTGGATGTGAACTAATGAAAACTGAGAAGGAAAATCAAGATTTGACCTGTGATTAATACACATTTTTATTTTATTAGGTCTGGTATTAATATGAGGTGTTGTACTTTAAAATAGAAATGGTTTAAGCTATTTGGGAAAAGTTTGAGTACCAGTAAACACAAGGGTCCTCTTTCACCCATTAGGGTTGCCAATTCTTCAGGACTGTCTTGGAGTCTCCAGGAATTAAAGATTAATCTTTAATTAAAAACTATGTGATGTGATGAAACCTCCAGGAATATGTAAAACCAAAATTGGTAACCCTATCACCCACAGAGTTTAAGAGAGTTGGAGATATTTTAATATAGAGTCTGTGGTTTCTTCTATACTAATAGTAATAAACTTTTCACCTCCATAGGGCCTTTCAGGCAAGGACCTCCTATAGTTAATCATACAGACCTTAGCAGAAGGGCATGCCACCATCTTTGCCACTCTTCATTTTAAAATCACTTGAGTTGATATTTTCAATTAAAAGTACATTTCCTGAAAAACAGCATCACTACTGGCTACCAACCTTCTGCTGGTGGCATCTGACTCAGATGATGAAAATGAACTTCAATTCTCTATGAACAGATTGCACTGATTCCTATGGGCCAGATCCTGCCATCCATATTCAGATTCAGTAGCACCTTCTTCCACAGGCAGTCCTATTGAAATCAATAGGACTGTTCATGGAGTAGCATACTACTTAGTGTGAGTAAAGGTTGTAGTACCTGCACACTAAAATTAGAAGAATTACTTCAGGAGTAAAATATTCATAAGCATGAATAAGCGTATCAGAATCTAGCCCTTACCCATTTTAAATTATTTGCTAAATACCTTCTGTGAACCAAATAATATAGGTAGTTTGCCAGGTTTATTGTATTTGATATATAAAATTCAAGCTGATTTGAATGTCCGAATACTGTAGATCACATGTTATTTTTCCCTGATGGGATAAGCATACCTCTTATAATCAGGTTTGTGGTACAGATATTTGTGATTATGAATTCAGGATTCACTTTTCATGAACAATCTATGATAATTGTTTGAAATTCACCATTCTGGCAAATATTCCTTCCATAAACTTAGGCTGGGATTTTCAAAAAAGTCTAAAGGAGTTAGACACTTAACAATCCCATAGAAATTCAGTGGGATTTTGCTGCCTAATTCCTTAGTCTTCTTTGGAAACCTTAACTTTGTTTGCTAGAATATTAATATAAAATAAACCCACAAGAGATGCATTCATAATCTAAACAAATTCATTTAAGAATGTGAGCAAATATTCATAAGAACATAAGAATGGCCATACTGAGTCAGACCAATGGTCCATCTAGCCCAGTGTCCTGTCTTCCGACAGTGGCCAATGCCAGATACTTCAGAGCGAGTGAAAAGAACAAGGCAATCTACTCCCATCTTCTAGCAGTCAAAGGTTTAGGGCCAACCAGAGCGTGGGTTTGTGTCCTTGACAATCTCGGATAATAGCCATTGAAGGACCTGTCCTCCATGAATTCATGTAACTCTTTTTTTAACCTAATTATAATTTTGGCCTTCGCAACATCCCCTGGTAATGAGTTCCACAGGTGGACTCTGTGTTGTTTGAAGAACAACATGATTGTTTTAAACCTGATGCCTTGTGACCCCTGGTTTGTGTGTTATGTGAAGGGGTAAATACCATTTCCTTATTCACCTTCTCCACACCATTAATGATTTTATAGACTTCTATCATATTCCCCCTCAGTCATCTCTTTTCAAAGCTGAACAGTCCCATTCTTTTAATCTCTTCTTGTATGGAAGCTGTTCCATACCCCTAATCATTTTTGTTGCTCTTCTCTGCATCTTTTCCAATTCTAATATATCTTTTTTGAGATGGGGTGACCAGAACTGCACAAAGTATTCAAGGTGTGGGCTTGATTTATATAGTGGCATTATGATATTCTCTGTCTTATTAGCTATCCCTTTTCTAATAGTTGAGATAGTTTTTTATTTAACTGCTGCTGCACATTAAGTGGATGTTTTCACAGAACTATCCACAATGACTCAAAGAAATTGTTTGGCATTAGTTAGCTCTAAGCAAAACTTTCCACATCCCACTCCAATGTGCCTCAATTCTGATCTCCAAATTCTATCCCACTTGCGAGAGAAGGTAGTTCACGGTTCATGACCATTCAGTCCTTGTTCTCTGCAGAGCCTGCCAATAAGTGTGCAAACCCTTGGGGTGTTTTTTCTGGAAAATGAACTGCGAGAAACTACCTACTCCTTTTACACAGGCTACCTAAAAGCTGTCAGGTGGTAATGACTTCTGGTTAATATAACTGGTCTGGACAAGATATGCACCAGTAACCTAGAGGTGAGCATCTTCATAGCTTAATTATTTCCCAGTGCCTGAATTTGGTGTTTCGGTTCCCAGACTCCCTCTGCCAATAAATAGATCTCTGTTTTTAAATTTCACTTGTGTATCGTATCTTGTCTGGAATACAGTTCATACTTTATCACAAGGAACAACTGTCCTATTAAACTATCATGTATTTTTCCTTTAGATAATTAACGTACAAGTCAGTTTTGACAAAAGAGATTCTGTTGCTATTACAGTGCATCTCCTAATGTAATTAACTGTATTGGATTCCAGAAATCATAAATATAGGATCTCAGTATTTATTCCATCTGCAAACTTCATACTTATCTAAAATGACATTTATTTTCGTTTGTCTATTAAGTAAAAATAGACAACTGAAATCTAAAATCATAATTATATTCAAGTTAGTATTGAAATCCCATGATCATATGTACCCATTAACAAATATTCATTGATTAGTAAATTCAGAAGTTGCTTATAATTATACAAAAAATCCTGCAACTATTTAAGAAAAACTGACACTAATTACTGCTACCCAAAAAAAAAAAAAAAAAAAAAAAAAGGAAGAAAAAAGAATCTTTCAGATTAAGAAAAAAGTTTCCATTCTCTTATTTAGCATCTTTATTTCATGGCTAAAATTGGCACAAAAACCAGGCAGCTCAAGTGAGCTAGGAAAGTGTGTCACAAGAGAATTTTAATTTATTGATGGCTCTTGCCCCACTGTACATTCACTGCTGCTATTTGAGTGTAATGGATGAAGCAGATGTTTGACACTGCAGCACCTCTTCATAACTTCACTCTTCACAAACAGGTTTACAAGTACTTACTCGTATTGGTTCCCATTCAGCACAGGAAACTGAGGTCATCGTGAAACATGAGGCCTGGGCAGGAGCCTGAACTCATGTGCACTGCAGCTGGGCCTACATCTTCTAAGCACGTTAGCAATTTATGAAACAGTCATAATTTTCAACTTATGGACAAAGAAATAAAAGTGTTGACACCATTATTGTAACATCTGTGAAGAAAAATATATGAACCTCTTGCTAAGTGTACAATTGGTGCTAGGGTTATAAAGATTCTTTTATGCTTAATTGTATTCATTATCAGCAGTAATTATTTCTAACATGAGCGATTTCTTCAACTTTAGTGTCAACCCTGAAAGGTTAGGACCTAATAATAGAGAGTTTTCTGGATCATAATTTGTTAGCACTGCACAGTAACACTAATTGGTAAGCCAAGTTACTCTTTTGATGGTTTGCTTTATTTGGTTCTTTATTATTATCTTAATATATGCTCCTCTCTGAATGCTTCACAAATTCTTATCAGGCTCCTAATGTAAGTAGTTTTGTTGCTTGTTTAAACAAAGCTAATGGCTTGCTTTTGCATTAAATATATTTGCACCCTTTTGCCACCTTACTCTGTGAAATCACTAACCCATAAGCAATAAATGCACTAACCCATTGATGGTTAGTAGCTGATTTTGAAAGATACATTAATGGATTAGTTCAGTTAAAGTTATCTTGAAATATCATGTAAATACTTTCTCTTACTGTACCTCTCGTTGCCACTACAGTAGCATGCCAACTTCAATGATTTCTCCACCACTTTTAAAAGCAAATATCTCCGCATAACCGGTAACCTGTTAACGAACTCCCCAAATCAACACATCCTATTATGAACTTTCCATATCTTTTCTCTACTACTGTCTCCCACTTACCTTCACAGCTAATTGTATTGCTGCCTCTGAGTTAACTGATGTCAATTGTTGGATGGGTTTTTGAAAAGCATATTATGTGTTTTATGGTAATACTAAGATGTACAGTACAATATTATTTACAAATTAGGGTGATAAAATACTCTTTTTATTAGATATAAAAACAAGGGTTTTCACATTTGCTATATTCTGCCTTACTGCATCTCTTTTGGTCACATTCAGTGCTGTGATGCAGGAGATTTGGACTGAGGAACAATGAGACACTCACTTCTGAAGTCATGGTGGAATAAACAATTTGCCAAGGGGTCTTTGTGAAGGCAAATGCTAGTTACACTGTTCTTTAAAATAATTTTCAGGCTGATTCACAGAGCATCATTAAGTGTCCTCAGAAAATGTTTCATTTTCCAACCTCTTGACCAGGTACATACTGTACCAAAAAGGTACTTACAGTACCAAAACTCCTTCAGAGGACTAAAAAGTAAAGTAGAAAGTGACCTATAGTATGATGCTTATGATTTTTTGCTCTTAACCGCCTAATATAAAAATGTATTATTTACCTATTCATTTATATACACACAAAGTAATAATACTTGCATGAGTCACTTTTAGGAAAGTAATTTGAGTATTTGCTGAATGATGCTTGCCATTTTATAGCAATTGTCTTTGTTCTGCCCACCACGGCAAATTTGGGTCAGGTAATTAGCACTCATTTTTATTCCTTATGCTTTCAGAATTTCTACCGTACTCTATGAGTAGGAGGTAGAACTTTTGAAACCTTCTATGAGGTTATTGTTGCTATGGAAACCACTCTGTTAGAATTCTCACATTTACACCCAGTCAGTAACAGCAAATATGTTCCAAACCAAATATGTGAAAGAGGTACAAATACTAAATCAGAAGATGAGACTGAGGGCAGGAGCTTGAGCCATAAACAATGTAGATAGTACTTACTATAATGTGGATGTAATAATATGAGAAGTTAGAGCAGGAAACAGCGTAGAAGATCAAGCTTAGGGCTATCTACATTAGCCTTCACAAGAATTTGGGAAAATTCAACCAAAGGCAACCTCTATCAAATTAACATGATTTATAGGCTGTCACATCATCTGCCTTACAGTAGTTCTCTTTCAATACACTACCCACATAATGATACACATCATTCTAGTTTTCATGAAGCTATGAAATGCATACCAGTACTTCCTGTATTTTTCAGTACTGGTGTAAACTCTGTTTCAACTAAAATTTGTTGCTACATTAGCTCTAGGAATAAAGCTTATTTTACTGCAAAACTAAGGAATGCGGCAGCAATATTTCTTGCACTGATCCTGCATGTGAAAGAAAAATATCAAACTAGTGTGCTTTATAATATTGCTTTTGCACCCATTAGAAAACCCTTTGTTATTCTATATCTAATTACCTTCCAATATCTCTTTTTCTTACTTTTTGCATTTTGTATGTTAACTCGGTCTCCTCTGTATATGGTGCAGATCCAAAACCAAGTAAAGTCAATGGAAAGACTCTCATTCACTTCAACTGGTTTTGGATTAGGCCTATGATGAATTAAAGCAATGGTGACTATTAGATGCCTTCCTCTCATGCCAGGTTAAAACGTCTATTCAGATCTTCTCTTAAACTATTCAAAAGGACAAAGTTTTCAAATGCTAATTTGCCATCTAGTAGCTAAACTGCCCTCAGGTTGCAAAAACAGTGGTAGGAAAACTTTCGCAACTAAAGTCAAACTTGAACATTTTGGTTTGTTGATAAAATTGCAAAAGCAAACAAAATAATTCCTCACCAAACTTTGCTAGAAGCACAAAACATTTTCCTATGGGAAAATGAAACTGTTCCATGACATTGTGGGGAGCTGAGCTCCTAGCCAAAGAGTATATTCAATGTTCTGATTCTGAGGTTCCAACAAATTTAAATGTTTTGGTTTGGCTCCGATGTAGCAATTTGTGGTCTGAGTTTACTCTCTGAAGAAATTAGTTTGGCTGATTTGTTTGCACAGGACTGAGTCTCAACATTGACCTCTGGATTCCTCATTCCCAGACTTAGGCAGAGCAAATGTGAAGTGGAAGTGGTCAACTTTTGGTCTTCTTAAAATATTGTGTCACACATAGTTTTGTTCAATCAACACCTGTCACCAAGTAAATATTTTACCATTTATTGGCAGGGGGTGACCTTATTTAAAATTTTGACAACCTAAATCTTGATCCAAGTAAATAATCAACTTTTTTGGGGAAGGAAATATTCTTTCCCTTACTTAAGAACCAATCTGCAATGTATACCCATTAACAAAAAAACTTTAAGGGGAAAAAACACTTTTTATATGCTGACTTGCCTGCTTTACAATATTTTTTCCACTATAGGATGATAATTTGAGGGGGGAGGAAATGCAATCAGAATACTTCAATTACAGAACTATGAAGAATAATGTAAATATTGCAACTAAATCATGAAGGACTTACTCAGTGCTTTCCAAGTCAAAACTTCCATAGGCAACAATGGCACAGTGAATGAGTGACTTTCCCATTTTCACTCTCGAAACCAGTATTAGACTTTGGGAGTTCTTGACTTCCAGCCATACCGTCACACCACATATCACTCTCTGCTTTTACTAAAATGAGACCTCAACACACAATTTTAGTTTAAATATTTGTTCAGGCACAGAGCAACGCTGCCATGTTCGTTGGGAGAATTATTAGGTTTGCAATTAGAGATGTGAAAGATAGCAAGGCTCTGATGCAATATGCGTAAATGTAAGCATGAAATCTAGTTCTGTGAGTAAATTGCTACCTTTACGTTAATATTGCAAACCATACTCCCAATTTTATTTGATCAAATAAAATATGCTAAATGTTTAGCAGTACTACCATGTAAAGAAGTGTTGGATGAAGTGTATATTTTTAAATACAGCAAGTAATAAAAAGCTGAGTAAATTCCCAGGAATATCATTTTTAGGCAAGTACAATAGAATGCTTAATGGAATATATTCCCAAGTCTGCTATTTTTATTCTCTTTTTTCTGCTTTAATCTCCTTGCCCAGTCAGTGGTTGATGTTATGGCAGCTGCAAGGGAGTCGTTCTATCCATAGACAATTTCAATATTTGTTCTGTTTATCAACTAAAAAGGGATGCTGTATATTTGCAGATCAGCAGCACAGATTCCATCACAACCAGAGGTACTCCTTTGTCTGTTGGGGAGTGCACTAAACTGTCCAGAGCCTGTCTATAAGAGACAACTTATAATTTTTTGGCAAATTGTTAATAAACATTCACAGTAGGACAGTAGAAGACCAAAGGAAATATGAAGGGTGTTTGGAAAAACTCCCTTTATCATGAAGTCATTTACATCCCGTTTACTTTCTTGTTAAACTTTGCTAAGAAATGTCCATGTGGACTTTGGCAAAAAGTCAGACTCCTCTTTTAAGAGAGTTTTAAAAAGGTAACCCTTTTAACAAACCATATAAGAAAGCCACAGTAACAATTCTGATCAGAATATATCAAATGTCATTCTGAATCAGTGCTGTAAATTAAGGAAAATGAGATGTAATTCAATATTGCCTCTTCCTGTCCTATTATCATTCATTTAAGGACTCATCAGGTGACATGGTCCAGTCCTGCAGCCCTTCCTCCTAAACATCCTCTCACTACACTGGCAACTTTGCCTGAACAAATATGCAGATTCCGCTCATATAATAGCATATTTCAGGACAAATTTTGCTCATATACAGGTGTGCACTTCCCAATGACTTCACTGGGCAGTGTGCACATGTACCTGAGAACAGGATCTGGACTTTTTAATGAAAAAATACCATCTCAAATTAAAATCCAAAGCCCAAATCCTATGGAAAGCCCAAATACATAGGTTTTGCACAGATTCTTAGAGACAATCATGCAGGTGAAATTCTGTCTCCAGGCAGTGGAGCACCAGCAAAGCCTAACATCTGTATTAAAATCCATAGACCTGCATTTTCTCTCTATAGGTGAAAGGAACTTTGGTCCAAGTTCCACTGGCCACACGCTATCCTTTCACTGGTTTACCCACACCCTGATCCAGACTTCCCTCTCCATAGTGGTGCATACCCCAGAGCAGGGGTAGTCAATTATTTTTTATCAATGTCCCAATTTCTTTATCAAGGTATAGTCAAGGTACATACTCCAGAGGAAATAACTACAAAACAACAATAATAATAAGTAAACAAAAAGATTTTGGGGTCCATTCAAAAGCATTGAGCAGTCTTGATTTGGCCCGTGGTACACCTATTGACTACCCATGCCCCAGAGAATTAATAGCTCACTGCTTTACAGGGTGTAGAGAGAGTGGAATCCCCCTGTGCAGCCTCTCCCTGGCAAGATACCCCTATACCAGTTCTGCTATCTTTCAGTCATTCCTTAGCACTTCCCCTTAATAGGGAATTGACAGGAAATGAATTGGGGTTTGAAGGATGAAAACAGAAAGGGAGAAAACTTTGACTGATAGACCAAATATGCAGGTAATTTGGTGCTAAGAATATATCATTTTAAAATTATTATAATTGCCACATATGATCTGTTTAATACTTGAGAAGAGAATTTCCCAGAGCATGATGTTTTCTATAAGAGTTACATTGTTGATCATTTTAAGAGTGATGCCTAGACTTGTAATTGGATGCTTTTAAATTGATTAAGTCCCTCTAATGATGACTTTAATAATATTAATGATTGCTGCTGCTTAAAATTAAAAGGGTTGTAGAGCAGTTTTTAAACTAAGGGCTGGGGAAAAGCTGAAAGGTGCAGAGGAGCATGTGGTTCCAACATCCCTTAGGAAATCTCCATTTATAGATCCTCCCCAATGTCCTAATAAGGAGGAGAGGATGGAAGATGATAAAATACAGGTAGGATCTGATGAGAAACAGTCAAATGAAAAAAAGTGCCATTCCATTACATCATGAAATGGGAGGCAGCTAAAAAGTGTAGGGTGACCAGATGTCCCGATTTTATAGGGACAGTCCCGATTTTTGGGTCTTTTTCTTATATAGGCTCCTATTACCCCCCCACCCCCTGTCCTGATTTTTCACATTTGCTGTCTGATCACCCTAAAAAAGTGACAAGTTATATACCAATGCTAGAAGTCTAAATAATAAGATGGGTGAACTAGAGTGCCTCAAATTAAATGAAGATATTGATATAATAGGCATCACAGAAACGTGGTGGATTGAGGATAATCAATGGGACATAGTAATACCAGGGTACAAAATATATCGGAAGGACAGAACAAGTCGTGCTGGTAGGGGAGTGGCACTATATGTGAAAGAAAGCATCGAATCAAATGAAGTAAAAATCTTAAATGAAACAAAATGTACCATAGAATCCCTATGGATAGTAATTCCATGCTTGAATAATAAGAATATAACAGTAGGGATATATTACAGACCACCTGACCAGGATAGTGATAGTGACTGTGAAATGCTCAAGGAGATTAGAGAGGCTATTAAAATAAAAAACTCAATAATAATGGGGGATTTCAACTATCCCCATATTGACTGGGCACATATCACCTCATGAAGGGATGCAGAGATAAGGTTTCTTGACACCTTCAATGGTTAAAAAGTGGTTAAAAGATAGGAAACAAGGGGTAGGAATAAATGGTCAGTTTTCAGAATGGAGAGAGGTAAATAGTGGTGTCCCCCAGTGGTCTGTACTGGGCCCAGTCCTATTTAACATATTCATAAATGATCTGGGAAAAGGAGTAAAAAGTGAGGTGGCAATATTTGCAGATGATACAAAACTACTCAAGATAGTTAAGTCCCAAGCAGACTGCGAAGAGCTACAAAAGGATCGCCCAAAACTGGGTGACTGGACAACTTAATGGCAGATGAAATTCAATGTTGATAAATGCAAAGTAATGCACATTGGAAAACATAATCCCAACTATACATATAAAATGATGGGGACTAAATTAGATGTTACCACTCAAGAAAGAGATCTTGGAGTCATTGTGGATAGTTCTCTGAAAATATCCACTCAATGTGTAGCGGCAGTCAAAAAAGCAAATGGAATGTTGGGGATCATTAAGAAAGGGATAGATAATAAGACAGAAAATATCATATTGCCTCTATATAAATCCATGGAACGCCCACATCTTGAATACTGTGTTGTGTGCAGATGTGGTCGCCCCATCTCAAAAAAGATATATTGGACTTGGAAAAGGTTCAGAAAAGGGCAAAAAAAAAAAGATTAGGGGAATCATTTGGGCAATCAAAGGGCAATCAAAAATGATTAGGGGCTGCCGTATGAGGAGAAATTATTAAGACTGGGACTTTTCAGCTTGGAAAAGAGACGACTAAGGGTGGATATGATAAAGGTCTATAAAATTATGACTGGTGTGGAGAAAGTAAATAAGGATGTGTTATTTACTCCTTCTCATAACACAAGAACTAGTGGCCACCAAATGAAATTAATAGGCAGCAGGTTTAAAACAAACAAAAGGAAGTATTTTTTAACACAATGCACAGTCAACCTGTGGAACTCCTTGCCAGAGGATATTGTGAAGGCGAAGACTATAACAGGGTTCAAAAAAGAACTAGATAAGTTCCTGGAGGATAGGTCCATCAGTGGCTATTAGCCAGGATGGGCATGGATGGTGTCCCTAGCCTCAGTTTGCCAGAAGCTGGGAATGGGCAACAGGGGATGGATCACTTGATGATTACCTGTTCTGTTCATTCCCTCTGGGGCACCTGATATTGGTGCCACTGTCAGAAGACAGGATACTGGGCTAGATGGACCCTTGGTCTGACCCAGTATGGCCATTCTTATGTTCTTATGACCTGTGTGTCACAGGATAATATCAAATGAACATTTAGGATGATAGGAATGTGCTTTTGACATCCTTGTCCCACAGTGAGGGGTTTTAAATAGGCCCAAGAAAATTATACTGGATGAAATTCTTTGCTAGCATCATTCCAGGAAAGTCAATGGAGATATGTCAGCAGAAAATCTGTGTTCTCCACAATATGGTAATACCAAGGCTTCCAAAGAAAAAGTCAGAGAAAACTTAACTTGAAGATAATGGCTGAATTATACAACATAAAAACTGCATGTACAGTTCTAATAATGATACAATTGTTGTTAAATGTAAATAAATAAAATAATAATTAATAACGGAAGTTGATGATTATTTTTTTAAAGAAACGTAAGTGTCCAACTTTAACTTAATTCTAGACAATTGGTGACTGTGATGAGTCACAGAACTCCTGGCCAAAAAAACAAACAAACAAAAAGAAACAAAAATAAAAACTCTCAGCGAATCAACCACTTTTACTGGATACAAATGAAACAATGTAAGGGAAAAATGGACACAGTAAAGAAAAATTGTATAAATAAAAATAAAAACTCTCAGAGAATCAACCACTTTTACTGGATACAAATGAAACAATGTAAGGGAAAAATGGACACAGTAAAGAAAAATTGTATAAATAAATATAAAACAGCAACTAGGAAAGTATCATACACTTGTTATAGGTTGCAAGGTTCACACTTGAGTTTACATAGAGAAAACTGGCTAACAGAACAGCAGGTAATCATCCACTGAACTTAATATTGGAATTGTTCACTACCTAGAGATCAATGTCAATGTTCTTCTTTGAGGATATGCTTTATAGCCAGCTCTGAATTCCCAATAGGTTTTGCCTCTAAAAAAAATCAGGACAGATTCTCAGCTGGTATAGATCGACACAGTTCCATTAACTTCAATGCAACTACGTCGATTTACACCAACTGAGAATTTGGCTCAGTGCTTTCTAATTTTGTATTCAGCAGAACATATCTAAGCAAACAATGTAGAGAAAATTAATAAAATATCCATTTATTCAGCTAAAATAAATTTTAAAAATAGAAATTTGATCTTTTAGCATAGCAAAGCCATTTCAGCTCTGCTATCTATCTGTCCATCTATCTAGGAGTTTTATACCACCAGCCAAGGGCCTTCCATGTAAAATCAATAGTCTCTACTGGACTTCACAGCATCTCTGGCACGTCTCCCTTTTTGGAGTGCAATATCAACTTGGAGAAGGGTTTTTTTGTTTTTTAGATTTTATTAATATCTTTTGTATAGGTTTCTCTTAAATTGCTATTCAATCTTTTTTGGTTTTATTCCTATTACATTCTCTATATGGAACAGAGAGAATAAAAATGAAACCTGCTTAACTTTGATATAGGGAGTTAAAACTCCTGTTATTTTCAATAAGATTATTTTTCCTTGCATCTTAGTTTTGCATTTTAAGGAGAAATCATACACATAATTTTATTTTATTTTGAGCCTATTCTTGTTAAATTGAAACTAAAAATTAGCATTCATCCACCTTAGCCAAAGGCCCGACAGGTCAGATGCAATCCTTCTTAGCAAATTCAGATAGAAAACAATAAAATGGACTGTCCAACTCAAAAAAAAAACAAAAACAAAAAAAACCTCATATGCTCATCATTCATGTGAAGAGCCGGAAGGTTCGTCTTTCTCTTTTGGCTTTTTTAGGCTACCAGCATTTATCAGCAGTACATATAGCTTGGATCATCCTTTTCCTGGAAGTTCCATACTCAGGGTCTCTAATACAAGTGATGAGCAATTACCAATAAGCAATTAAACTTGACAATACACTGGGCCAGACCCTCAGTTAATGTAAATCAACTTTGTTCCATTGATTTCAGTGGAATTATGTTGATTTTAACCAGCTGAAAATCTGGCCTACTTTATGCACTCACAAACACATATTCTCTCCTGCTCTCTCTCACATACACGCACACACACAAAATGTCTCTGGGCTTTCCCAAGTGCATGATTTCCCCGCTTGTTGGAATGTGGAGTTTAATTCCTTGTAGGTTATAAAAGAATTTAAATAGACATAACAAAATTAAAGTATGAAATTGAGGCCTCATTCAGAACAGCTACCAGGGAAAAAATGGATTTTACTTCCAAAAAGAAAAGCTAAAAACATATCTAGATCAATTCACTAATAATAGGTCACATTCACATGTTTATGAAAATAATATTTTCCATATATATGCATCTACAGATGATAAATGTTAGCTGTTAAAAATCACCAATACACTTAATACAAGTCAACTATATCACAAGAATCTCACCTGGGGCTCATATATCTTCCTACAACATGGAATAATGCTGATGCATGATGGCAAAAACTGTTCAACTTCAAGACCATGGGTAAAGTAGGCAGGCAAGGTAAGAGTTGTATATCAAACTATACTCAGCATTTTGTAGCCCTCCTTGATATTTTCAGAACAATGACTAATAAAAAAGTTGCTACTATTTATGTTTGCCCTGTCAGTATCACTATAAAACCACCTGACTGGACAGCAGAAAACTGGACTGAAATCCAGTGTAAATTTGAACTAAATCTCACACTGAGTTTTATTTTAATAATTTATCTTAAATTTGGATTGCAAATTTTCAGATTTTACTTTTACCGATGTTGTTCAGCAGTAGGTTAAACTGCTATGTGGTATGTTTTATGTGTACATGAAAAGTTTCAGGCTCTCTGCCTGCATATGTATTATGTTTGGATTTGAACCATTCTCCAACTTTATGATAAAATAAGAACATAATTCACATATTAGCATTTCAAACCTGTACAGCTGCAGAATGAGTAAATAGCATAGTGAGTAATCATTATTAATCTACAGTGGAGAGAAAGATACACATAATTTTGTGGTGTGCTAAACTAAAAAAATATGTGCTGCACTTCTTATAACATGTCAAATTCTGTTTTCTATCTGCGTTTCAGAGGTGATAGAGAAAAATCTATCCTTAAGCTGAACTAATCTCAAATAAATTAATATCATTTTTCATATGAATTTGTTTGGGGAAACTTGAAACTGTAGCATAACCTATTGATTACATTATTTGAATTAAGTTTTTGAAATCCTACAGCTGTTTGCTGTCAAAATTTAAACCTACTGTCTATTTTCAGCTGTGTACTTGATACACATTTCACCTGGTGACTCAATAATGTTTTAATATAAAAGTACATGATCATGGAACATATGCTTAATGTTCAGATGAAGCTTAATAGCAACAGAAGGGGTAACAATTAACAGTTCTGTTTTCCTGGGTATATGCCGTCCAAGTTTTAAGTTTTCCTGGGCTGCTTCCAAAAAATCTTTGTTTCTAGTTCCTTGACCTTTGTGGAGTTCGGAATCAATGAACCACACTGCCTTCCATAAGGGTGTCAAGTATAGAATAAAAAATCATTGTGGCTATAAGAGGTCTGAGTGCAGCAACAAGAAACAGGAAAGCAAGACCATCTGAAAAATTGACTATGCAAGCTAGAATGTGATTCTACAATAAGGGGCAATTCTCTTTCCAGCACAGGGCGGGTTGTAGAAAGATCTGGGTCTTAGCCTGCCACTCCAAAAGCCCCAATGTCAAAAAACAGAGATAGAACACTGTTCCTTTATGCAACATCCACAACATATATAGCAAATTATTAATAATAGCTCTATTTGTCAATCTGCCACTGTGAATTTTTGACCTGGTAGGGATCAGGAGCATGAAAGCTCTATAGCGCTGATGTGAAAATGGCAGTGGCACCATGCCTCAGTGGGTAACAGCTGAGAATACCAGATTCAGGACAAACTGCTGAGAAATAGGGCAGATTCACCACAAACTGGTGGTTACTCTAACATTATATATACCAAGCCAATAACAAAACCAAACTTCTGTCTCACCATACTGGTTAACAAGAAGTCACACATGCAGTCTCCTTAGGCATTCTGGCACTTATTTCATCACGCAGATATGAGACTTTATGATGAGTGATTATTGAAAAACAATTTCATCAAATAAAGGGTTATTCTGTTCTCATGAAATCAGCCACATAACCAGGTCACTATATCATTCAGATCTTACCCAATGATCATGCTGTTACCAATCCTTTAGCAACTAAAATCTAAAGGTTTATTGATAGAGGAAAGAAGAAGAGAGTTAAAATGGTTAATAGATCATATACATACAATAACTGCAAAACTCTTATATCAGGTTTGTAGCGGTGATGTTATAGACTGCTGGCTTGTAAAGTCTCTGGTAATTTCCAGAAGATTGGAAGGTTTTTAGTCCATAAATCTGAATGCTCCTTTAGTTGTAAGTCCATAGCCCAGAGAATCAGGACAGGAAAGAGGCAACATGGAGAGGTTCCAAGGGTATTTTATATACTCTGCCTTGTGGATAGAATTTTACTGTCCCAAACAAAGTCCATGGAATAATTTGTGGAAAACTACTGGCACAAGATGGAGTCCAGGGTCACATGAGCATGTCACATGCCCTTATATGTCTTGCTGACTCACAGGGGCAGCCACTGGCCAGTTGGAGACTAAGGCATCTGCAGGAAGAGCCATCTGGGCAGAACGAGTTTCTTCTATGGCCCATTGAGAAAGTTAATTGCCTTTGATAGGCCATCAACACAAAGCTGTCCACCTTCAAAGTAGATCTTACCTGGTGGGTGTTACCCCAGGAACAAACACATTTGGGATACAGATCTATAGCCAATATTCCTGATTTCAGATTCCCTGATGATACATGGATTTAAACAGGATAATCATCTTTATCGAATCATAACTTTTCCATTGATACCTTACATGATATACTTTGTACCAGTTTTGTTGCAATTGTCTAACAGTGGCAATATTAATGATATAAATGGTCATTTTCAATCATACAGCACCACAGGCTGTATGGAAATTAAACGTAGGCACTATAAGTGTGTGTGTGTGCATAATTGTAGTAGTAGTTCTTTTGGAAAAGGGTACTGCTTCCAGCTCAGTTAAGAGGTTAATAGAGCTAATCTTTTGTATCGGTATTATTTATACCATGTTGTTGGACTTAATATTTATGAAGCTCAAGCTGTACGGTGCATATCCAATTATGTTTTCTTATCACCATGGAGTGTTTTATGTAAAGAATATGGAGTGAAAGCTTTATTGGCTAAAAAGGAAGTTAATCCAATGAAAAAAACAGAAACAAAGACTATGGTAAGCATAAGCTGCTTTATGTTCATGGTCTGGCATTCCCATCCTAATTATTAGCCACCATTATGAATAAAAATGACAGCAACCACATCTACAATCCTCCCCCACCCCTCATTTTCCATATGAATAAAAACATCTTTGAAAGAGAAAAGGTAGGTGATGTAATACCTTGTCTTGAACCACCTTCTCTTGAGGGAACGGACAAGCTTTTGAGATTTTCAGAGGCCTTCTTCAGCTCTGTGAAGCTCAGACGTTTGTGCCTTCAAGCAACAGAAGTTGTCTCAACAAAAGATATTACTTCTTCTGTCTTGTCTCCTTCAGATCCTGGGACCAACATGGCTATAACAATATGGCAAACAACAAAATGTTTGCACATTTATGGGGAAATGGTGCACAGTGTGTTTTTTCCAGGCCAGTAGGATTATTAGGGTTCTTTAACCATTTGTTCCCTACAACTGCACAGATAGTCAAATTTCCATCCAAGTTAGTCAATGAAAATCTATTAAAGGACTAAAGTCCAATAAAAAAGGGGGAGGGAGTGTCTCCTATCTGTGAATGAGATGGAGGAACCTCAGTTGGTTTAGAAAAGCATTTCTCAAACTAGAGGTCCTGAACCAAAGGGGGGGTCACAAGACTATTGTGGGAGGGAGGGTAGCAAGAGCAGCAGCTCCTGGCAAATGCCCAGCTCTGAAGTCAGCACCGCCATCAACAGCACAGAAGTAAAGATGTCATGGTATGGGGGAGTCATCACTTTTGAGGAGGGTTTGTCAAAGACTGAAATATTTTCAAAGGGGATCCCAGCAAAAAAAAGTTTAGAGGTTCAATTCAGTTTGGATGAGAACCCAAAGTTCAGATGCTTATCTTATCTCAGCCTCAGCAGGGCTGAAAAGCTGGGATGGAAAATCTTAGAAGAATAACTTTCTTGTAAGATTTCCAGTATTTCCTGCTTCTAATTGGGCCTTAAATAATGTAAGAACAGCCTCTCTCATACTATTGAGGCCCAGGCCCCATACCTGGCAACATGCTCTTCTGGCAGGTGAGTTGGGAAGGGACAAAACTCTTTGAAACATGCCCCTACTCCCACAATAGGCTATTAGTTTTGAGGGAGAGGAAGGAGATCGAAGCAGGGTTTTGAGGTTCTGTACTTTCTGCTCTGATATAGGGAGAGTCAGAGAAAGGGTGATTGAAGGGAAGGAGAGAGGATTAGTTTGCTAATAGGGGTGATTTATGTCGTCGAGGAGAGATGTGGTAGATTATACTACTAAATAGGGTATGGCCTCTCTCTGCTTTAGTGAGGGAAGGGTTCTTATGCATGTGTGTGCATTTGTAGAATGTATTTCTTTTATTTTCTTACAATTCCTGTCCCATACACCTGGTCTCAGTGATGGAGCTAGAGGGATTGTTTCAGTTTTGGAATTGTTGGGTGGCTAGAGAACAGAGAGGGATGGTAACTACCCAATCTCTTCTGAGAGTTAGAGACCATTCTTCCCATCAAGTGGCTTTGCTGTGGGGAGGATTTCATGTTGCAATTATGTTGGGAGCTTTATTATCTTTAGAGGGTGTTTTCAGCCTGCCCCAGAGGTCATTATTCATTAACACAGCTGTGGCAGCTGCATCCTTCATAAGCATAACAGGACTATGAGGACTAAGCAGAACTACCATGTACTGAAGATATAGAGATCTGAGAAGAGATTGGTGGTGGAAACTCGTGATCTCTGATGACTGTCAAGAGTGTCAAAGGGAGACTAGACAAGAAGATGGAACCACTTAAGGGGTGAACCAGGTGGCTGGTATTTAATGTCTGTCCTTTTGGTCTTGTCTAGAATCTCTTTTTATGTGTGCAGGGTGCTGATGATGGGGTCTTACTCTCCAGTTTAATGCACAGTTAGGCATTGCAACACTGAGCATTGTACCACCTAATTTTTAGGCATCTAGAAAAATTACAGGAATAATACTGTCAATCAGAGGGGTAGCCGTGTTAGTCTGGATCTGTAGAAGCAACCAAGTCCTGTGGCACCTTATAGACCAACAGACATATTGGAGCATAAGCTTTCGTGGGTAAATACCCACTTCGTCGGATGCATGCATTCACCCATGAAAGCTTATGCTCCAATACGTCTGTTGGTCTATAAGGTGCCACAGGACTCTTTGTCGCTTCTACAGGAATAATCAACGAAGCCCAAACTGGATGCCTGGGTCCCTGTACAGTGAATAGGCAGAGAAAGGCTCCTTATAACCCACTGTGATCCACAAAGCCATAATGCTAGGTAGGGAACTGCCTAAACTGGCCAATGGGAGATGCCCGGAAGAAAGGTATGTCCTAAGCCCCACCCCTCTCTCAGAGTTCAGTGCTTAATTCCAGGCTGCCAGGAGGTGCCTATCTCTGTTAACTATCTGGTGGAAGATAAGGCACTCCTCCACCTAAGTCATATGTGGGCTCCATATATGGGTAGGCATGCACAGGGGCTAACTAACTCCACAAAACAGCTGAAGAGGAGGAAGGCCTCTCTTATAATCTTTAGTCCAATGTTTAGGATACTCACCTGAGATGTGGAAGACTCCTGTTTCAAGTCCCCACACTAAACAGGGTTTAAACAGGGATTTGCCATCTCTCAGGTGAGATCCGTAATCACTAGGCTATAGAGTCATTCCTACACACTGACCCAATCAATACTTAATTATTCAATTATTTAATTAAAGGAGAACAACTTCAATAGGAGAGACTGAGGGAGACTCACAACAGAATATTCCATCCTCCAGTGGTTAGGGATCTCACCTGAGAGGAGGCAGATCCCTGTCCAACTCCCTTCTCCACATCAGGCAACAGAGAGACTTATATCCTGGGTAAGTACCCTAACTACTGGGTTAAAGGTCATATGGGAGATTCTCCTCCTCACATCCCCTCAGCTGTTTGCTGAGCATGCCTACTGGATTGGGCCCCGGACATGACTTAGGCAGCTGAATGCCTATCTTCCTGCCGATTCATGGATCACTCAAGGGCTTAGGCAGGAGATAGGTGCCCAGATGCCTGGAATGGGGCAGCTGTGCTTATGCTCAGAGGCAGAAAGGTAAGCACCTAGGGAACTTTTACTGCAAAAAAGTAGGCACCAAGTGACTTTAGGCACCTAAAAAGCTAGGTGGCAGCTGAGCAGGAGTTTTGTGGATCACAGTGGTGCCTAAAAATGGGACTTACGCACTTAAGTACCTTTGTGGATTCCATTAGTGATTAGCAAGTGTACCTACCACCATCTGTGATCTGATCATGGATCAGGTTCTTGGCTTTGCATGTATTGTATTGGATAATATTACAGGACTATTATTAGCTGAGTCCCTGGTGGGAATTTGGTTCAGCATGGGTTACAGGACATGGGGGCTAAAAAGGTGGTATGACTGTGATGGTTGCATCTGTATTAAATATAGCAGGTCTCCCACTCCAAAATGGGATTTGTTTGCGCATGTCCTAGGATAGGAGATAAAATGAGAATTCTCTCACTCTACGAACCACTCATTGTAACTAACAGTGGGTTCTGTCTCAGCAGTAGTAAGTATCTGCAGGATCAGTCCCTTAAATAAGCATTAGTATGGAATGCAGTGCAACTGTTCCTCTATGGGTGGAAATTAATAATTCACTGGTTTCCCATATTTCATTTATCATTTATGTACTTGAATCTGTACTCACCTAAATTCTATACACATGTCCTTAAATGCTGACAGAAATCTTAGATTTTTCCTCTTCCACTACGGGTACAATATGAAGCCTGTTTTCTAATATAAAATTAAAAAAAAAAAGATTTGCAGAAAAATATGTACTTTCTCAATCCTTAAGATATTCTGGTGGTGCTGCAGAAAATCAATAGAGAAGTGCACTGTGCTCAGCCAAACCCAATTTTCTAGCATCTGCATGGGAATGTATCATAGGCAAGTATGACATGGAGAATACAGAGTGTGCAAGGGGCAAATAGAGGAGCAGATGTGCCTTAAGAATTAGTGTAGGGATGACAGGCCTATAAAAGTAGGGTAGGTAGAGAGAGCTGCTGCCATGGGCTAGTCTGTAAGGATGGACAATGGGACCCTGACAAGAGAAAACAAAAACCAGAGAAGAACCAAAGGATCCAAGGCTAGGTGATCTGTCCAGCTTTAAGTGTATGAGTTTGGGCATTTTATGCCACACAATTTAAAGGAATTTATTATTCAGATTAAAAAATCCCCACACAGACATATTTTGTTGCATGCTGAGCAACTGTCTGCACAAGAATAGGTTAGCCCATTTTTGTAATATAGTGAAGTTTCAATGTTACTAAATCTTGCCGTTTTATTGTTAAGACTCGTACTATTTTGGATGAAATCCTGGCTCCATTGAAGTCAATAGATTTCACCCATGGGATCAAATGGTTACATGAGAACCTCAGCTTTCATTTTAAATAAGTACGTTTCCACCCCTCATGATTGCACAGAAAAGCTTGAAAATAGGAATCCTAAAGCTCAAATATCAAAATGTGAATAACCAAAGGGCAGTAGAAAAATGTATGACGCCCCCTCCCATCCAATTTAGAGCCCTAAAATTAGAAGCCACTGGAGAAAATGTGTATTTACATGGCTCTACTGTACAAGGATAAAACTATTTAGAAATGTGTCTCTTCATTGAGGTGTTTGCTGGCCTTTAAGAGCTTGAGCCAAAGTTAATTGAAGTCAATGAGATTTTTTTCCATTGAATTCAATAGGTTTGGGATCAGGGCTCAAGATATATAACCAATTGCATAGTGCTTTACATAGTGAATGGAGCTCTTCATGAGATTTTTCTTCTTGGATTCATGAAAAAGAAAATTCTCATTCATCTCCATAGATAACATCACTGAAGGAAAGTTGCTTACCATCTTTCCCCACTGCTGTTTTTACACAGGTTAACTTGGTCCTTAACTTTTATATTACAAAGCTCAAATTCTTCCTCAGATTCCATGGGGTCAACCAATGGAAATCAAAATGAAGTAATTGTAGTTATGTTGTCTGAGATACTTTGGGAATGGTCACAAGAGCAGAAAAGGTCAGGAAAAGCTACCCCCTCCTAGTTGATAGCATTCAGAATAATTGTAATTGTACATCAGCAGAATTAAATCCAACATCAACATGAGATTGGAAAAATTTCCATTTTAAGACAATGAGTGACTACAACAGGCCACACACTCCCCCATTGCAGTAAAAGAGCATGCAAAGGTCACATATTCCCGGAAATCTAATTAGAAAAATGAGATGCCCAGGTTAATAGTATAATATGATATCCATCCAGGAGACAAAAAAAATAATCTTTGCAGTAACTGCCAGTATGTGTGATTTAAAAAGCAACATGGAAGAGAGACAATTTTTATATATCTTGTTAGGGCAGTTGCATAGCACTGCACTATTACACATACAGCAGATGCTAGAGTAGGTGTATACAGATTGCAGTTGGCCTTTCTGAGCCCCCTGCAGTCAAGGACTATATTTATTTCATATACACGTACTTTTTGAAGTTGGCTCCTCTTAGCTCAATAATTAGCTGCAAGGTGTATGCTGTATTATGCTATACCAAGGTTTGTGCATAACAAGTTACTGCTCTTGTGAGAAGCAATACATTTCTTTCTGTTTCCTGTAGTAAGTTACCTTGCTGTTTCATGTTTGTGTTTTCCCCTGACTCCTCCTACATTTCCTCAGGCTCACTTTTGTAATTTATGGTTCTTTTGCAGATCTTCAGCATGGAACCATTTTACGGGGTAATTTGGTATGGTACCAAACCATGAAGGTTGTTTCAAATTGAGTTTGGGACATTCTAGTTAGACATATTAAACTCCAATGCTTTTCTTCATTTCATGGCAGCCAAGTCATGGGAGCATAAGGCTCACTGATATCAGTGCTGTTGTGTTTTAAAGAATGAGATTTTGTAATCAACACTTGGAAGTAAACATCAAAACATTATAGATGCGCCAAAATGAAGTTTTGAATCTAAATCCCATTGAACTTGGGGCAGTAATATGAGTTGTGGATTCAAGTCCCCAAATCTGAACATGCCCATAGGTGCTGGAAATAGAGGTGCTGGGAATAGAGGTGCTGGGGGGTGCTGCCGCACTCCCTAACTTGAAATGGTTTCCATCATATACAGGGTTTACAGTCTGGTTCAATGACTCTCAGCACCCCCACTATACGTATTGTTCCAGTACCCCTGAACATGCCCAATAAGTTTCATTTCCAGGTTGAATCCAAAACTTGAAGAAGACTCTTTTCAAGATCTACTCCATATGCAACCATAATTTGTTTAATTCAAAAATAGTGGGAATTTTTCCAGAACAGTTGATTTAGGGTATAAAATTTCACAAAAAGAAATTGAGATTTCAGTACAGCTGAATCCCAAATCTAAATTTGAATTTGGTCTTGAACCTGTACTCTGAATCCTACCCTACCTGTCATTCTTGAAGGAGAAAAATAAATGACAAGCTGAGATCCTCAGACAAATATCCCTAGGAAAGTAAATGAGGGCTCTTTAAAATGTGCTTTAAAATATTTATAAAATGTAACAGTTTTATTAGTACAAACTAAAGGCTGTATTTTCATGAACAGCATTTAACACAACTGCTATTTTATACCATGAAAAAGATGAAGGAACATAAGTATATATTGCAGAATAAGATCTAGTATTCTATTACACAGCTTTACAGCTATATAAAAAAGATATGTGGTATAGGCAGCCATCTGTTCATCTACCAAAAATACTAATAAATGTGTGAAATCTTTAAATAAAAAGATACTGAATTTTCACTTCTAAGTTTTCATACGCATTGTGATGATACATTTAAACTGATCTCTGAACAAATATATATTTTTCCTTACAAATGGATGGACTGCTAAATACAAATGTGTTGCAAAGGGTTGGAAAAATTATTTTGTAGTCATAGCATATATAAATACCCCTACTCGACACACAGTGGGTTAAAAGTCAGTGCGCTTTATTTTTGTAAAAACTCCAGAGAACGGTCCCTGTATTGCTGTACTGTGACGATGTCTGACAAAGTTCAATAGATCTGCCCTATCACTACATTCCAATGTATTACAGGAGGTGGCGAGGCAGGGGGTCCAAGAAAAGGTTAGACTGGGCCACTTTCCCTGCTGCAAACAGGAACCTTCAGCAATACTAAACAAATCAGACTGCCAAGATTTTTCCCCCCCTAACTTTCCCATAAAAAGATTCAGGTAAATGTAGCATGACGAGCCAATTTAAGCCAATTTCAAAGTTATTTGAGTAATTGGTTATTAAGATAACACTCTCAAATTTCAATTCAGCAATTATCCTTTTAAAGATACAGAATATAAATATAGGAAGAAAAGCATTAAAGCTACAGGACCTCTTTTTAAAAATAAAAAAGTGTGGGCATTTGAAAAAAATGCAATGTAGCTTTTAACTTTATTGGACTGTGACTTATCTCCTAACCTATGCAACCTTTCTATGTTGAAAGCGTGTGTTTCTAAATTTTGGAAACATAGTTGACTATTATTAGTGCTCATAAAGATTAAGAGACTAGCTGAAGACCCTCCTTTTAATATATGTAAGCTCCTTACCCATAACTTAAGAACCACAAGGGGACAGAATATTGTCTTCCCACAAGGCTGAGGAGCAGACTGATGCAGAGGCTGATGATGGAAATAATGGCTTTGGCAGAAGTACTTGGTTTAATGCCAATTTTTTCCATGCTAATGAATGGTGGAATTACCACAGAAAAGCTTTCAGTAAAAAAAAAAAAAATGCTCAGCTTATTCCCCGTTAATCAACCCCCTAGGATAGATGGCCATGACCAATTATTATACAAGCTACTACTGGTTAATCACAAAGTACATAGTTAAAAGGACTTTGTTAGCTATTTGGTGGCTAAAAGCAATAGTGTAGGATCTGCAAATGTTCACCAGAAGATTAAGGTTATGCAAATACTTTAAAGTTTCAAATTACCCCAAAATTTGCCTTTCAGAAAGGTTAAGTGGTTTTTACTACCAGCCCAGCACTAGATCTGGTTCAGGAAAGCAGTATTGATGTCAAGGGAGCTATGCTAATTTACACCAGCTGAGGATCTGATCCTAAATATTTTCTTTTCAGGACCATCTTCCATGCCTTAATCCAAGTGTTCGTTTCCAGACTGTGGAAATTCCAAATTCACCTTTAAAAAAGTTAGCAAACAAAATAGTCTCTATTTTGACCTATAGTCAATTCAACACTGTAATAGAAAGACTTCAGGATTTGTGGTGGTGACCAAGTACATCCTCAAATGTACTTCATCAATAGCCAAAAATGTGCATTATCTCCAGGAAGGTTTCTCTCCATGCTGCTTTTGTAGCTTTTTCCATCTGTTAGCTAATTTATGAAGAAGCAATGATAGCGGAGTCAGGGGATGCCACTCATTTGGCTCTCCCACCTGAGTCCTGCAAGGACATCCAACAAAAAGTGAGATATCAGAGAAAAAGTGAAGGCAGACAATACAGTCCAGCCAAGGGGTCAGCACCTGGCAATGCTCGGGCATTGGACAGCAAAATGAGAGGGGCAACACAAGCAAACCAAGAAAAAAATCTATTTAAATTTCTTGTATAGAAAATTAACAATTTGGGCCAGATTCTCAGATGGAGAAAGATGGCTTTATTAAAATCAGTGGAAAGTACACTATGACAATTCATACCAACTGTAAATCTGAATAATTTGAGTTCACAGCAGCTATAAGAAGAAATTCATACATTGAGGCAGTGGAAAATATCATGGCAATATAATCAGAACTATTGTGATGTAACTAACCTTTTTTTAGTAACTGAATTTGTTCAAAAAACACATCCCAGGTGGACATAGTAAAAATATAGATTCTATTTTGAATATAGATAAACACTGGATTAAATATCACAAAATGCGCTGGTGTAGCATATACAGTACATGCTATATGTTAACATCAAGCATTACGTAAACTCAGTATCAAGCCAACTTACTTTTATTGTGCTATCGTATCTTTTTACATCCAAGAATTATTATTTATACATAGATATATGTAGTGCTGCAATGCCACATTGACTGGTGTTACAGTTTTGATATACTTTTCTGACATAGGTGACAATGGGGGGAAAGCACCAAATGGAACATGTTGAAAAATAGGATCATAAGGTTTCACTCAGGCTGCTTAAATAATCATGTAGGAGGTATATTATCAACTCTTTATTAAAAGCATTTACAGGTTCCATGGAAACATTGTTGCGTTAACATACAAAAACAAATGAAAAAAATATGTAAAAATTAATCTTGTCTCCTGTCTATTACTTAGAAGCTCTCCTCATTGAACACTGCCTTATCTTCCCCCACTTATGCAAACAGGCCTGCTCAATATTGATCCATTAGCTGAGTATCTGACTATACTATACCCTGTGTAGTGAGCTGGTATTTTCAAGTTGTTTGGTCCTAAAAGAGCACTAACTGTCTTTTTTAGTGCAGTTTCATCCACTTTTAAACTGGTGCAGAGCTTTAGTATATTTGGCCTGAAGTTAGATATGCATTAGATTTGAACAATATTTGAAAGTACCAACTCATAAAATTTGCAGCTCACAAGAGAATGCTCTCCTAGTTCTCTATTCATTTAAAATAAGACAGTCTCATCCTAATTGGATTCAATTACTGGTAGTTTACGGTCTTTATGGGTATAGAAAATGCTATAGTAGCCTTTAAAAAGTGTGCATAAGACTGAACATGTTTGGACTTGGTTAGGAATCTTACAGCACATCATTTGAGATAAAGATCAGCCTCTCTTGATTTGAATTCCAGACCCCTCAACTGTGGTCTGCTGACATCTCTTCAGCATTTGTGACATTTACCAGTGATATACCATTATATCATTTTCAACTCCAGAGGTCAGATGACAAGATGCAAAGACATTAGAATACTGATTATAAAAAAGAAAGGAGTTTAGAACATTAAAAGAAAGCTCTAATGGAAAAAACGAAGACAGAGTTTTCTAAGATGCATGAATACCTTGCCAATAAAACCATAATATTATCTGTGCTTTTATTTACAGCTAGTTAACTTCAAGTGGTTCACTTTGGTTCTGATCTCTTTATTTCTGATTAAATCCATTCAAAATCCTGCCATTTATTTACAGGAGTGTTCTTTACATGAGTAAAGATAAAGTGGCTTTGGAGAAGATCTAATTAATGTGATTTTCAAAGTTTTACTAGAACAAGCAGTTCTAAAAATCCTACTCAGAGAAATAATAGCTAAAGATAAATGCATCTGCCTGAAATACTATGATAAAGAAAAATAAATGTCCCAAACTAAGTCATATAGATTATATTCATTGTTTTATATATTGAAACAAAGGGAAAGGAAAGTATTTATTTTTTTGTGTCTGGAAACTCAAATCTTTTGAACACAATGAATACCTATGTATCTATGGTTTAGGACCTTATAAAAGCCCAGTGGGAATCTTTCCATTGCTGCCAAAGGACACTGCATTAGGCCAATGATGAACATAGTTTTGAAGTAACTTGCAAACTGAACATGGTATCAAGCCAAACACGTATAAGTGTTAGGAACTATATATATTTTAAGTTGTTCAACAATTGTTCAAACAAATCTTTGGGGCTTTTGTGTTCGAGACCACTCATGGACTTAGGGCCTAGTCCAATGCCCACTGAAATCTTTAGCGGTCTTTCAATTGACTTTAATGGGAACTGGAACAGTCTCTTAAATAAGATGCCCAAGATTTTCAAAAGTAGTTTTGGGTGCCTTGATATATGGGTGCTCAACTTGACACTTTAAATGCACTTGATTTTCAGAAACTGGTGAGCAATTGCCTTCTAAATATATCCTTTTACTGTGTCTCAATTTAGGCATACAAAACCCACTCATCACTTTAGAAAATCTTGGTCAAAGTGACTCCAGAAATATTACAGTGCTTAGTATCGATGTTCTGCAGTATCCTAGGTCAGATTCCTAGTTTTGGTCCTACAGCTGCCCAGGCTCACAGAAGGAAATAGGTTAATGGGAACACACCATGCTGCAGTGACTCCTCTCATTGATTGTACAGTCATGATGGAAAGTTATGGAGAGGCTTATCAAGAAATTCTCAGAGAAAGAAGGCTGATATGCTAGCCAAGAGTCAACAGTAGAGGAAATCCAAAAAAATATGAGCACATTGCAGAATGTAGCACTTATCTCTGGCCAGAATGCTGCACGCTAATGTCCTACACCTGTATTTTGGGCTCTAATCTAATGTTTACATGACTGAGTAATATTTGAACGTGCTGGCCAGTTAAAAGTTATATCTTAGACAGAACATTAAACTGAGATCCTTTGTCTTATCTGTAGTTGGCATTAATTTGAAAGATCCCTCAGTTCTTTTTGAAAAGACTAGGTTATGCCCTAGGTTGATGAACATGTTGAAAGTGTAACTCATGAAAACCCATCATTTCTACAGGGTTTACCAAAGGAATAAATATTACCGGAATTTGCAAAGACATTTTCTCCATGTGTAAGTGGAGAGTTCTGTTAATCACTTGATGGACTGAACAATCATATAGTGAGACACACATCTAGAAAAAGATATTAAATTCAAAAAAAATTAGTTAAAAAGGAAAGAACATACATTCTGGCTGCTCATGGTCAGCTGCACTTTTCATTTCTCCAGTTAACTAAGTTTTACCTAATTATTGTGTTGGTCAATAAAATATCTGGAGATGGACTGAACATTTCATCTGGTAAGCAATTAAAGATTAATCTTGCTGTTTCCACTTGCAAGGGAAGACAGCTTTGTTCTTTTCAGCACAGAATTTGATGTCTTTAGTGACCACCCAGCATGGTAATTTCTACCCCATTTTATAGCAGTTATAAAAAAGAAAACTGCAAGAGTAAAAAAAAAAAATGCAATCAGAAGTCCAGCAGCAGAGTGGGGGCTATATAGTTTATTGTTCTGAATTCAGCATGTACGATTACATGCCTCATGGGCAGGTGGCATGGGGGTGCATAGAGCGCAAGCAGCTCATGGCCCTCAGACACACAGTACTGGTGCTTGAGGCCAGAGTGCCTGAACTGAGACAGAGAGGTACATAGATGAGACTTTCAGGAACACAAAAGAGTGGTTCCACCCTCAATCTGACCACTCTGCTTTTAAGGAGGATGAAAATCTCAGGGAAGGAGAACATCAAGATGGAGTGGAGGGAAACAATCCCATAGCTAAGATCCTCCTTCCAGATGATGTCATGGTATCCTCTCACACTGAGGATACCCATTCTGAGGAGGGAAACCCAGTTACTAAGATGAGTCAGGTAATAGTAATGGGGGATCTGATTATTATAAATATAGATAGTTGAGTTGTGATGGCCAGCAGAACTACATAGTAAACTGGCTGCCAGGTGAAAAGACTGCAGATCGCACAAGACATCTAGGTAGACTTATGTGCAGGGCTGGTGGTCATGGTACATGTAGGTACCAATGACATTGGGAAAGGTAGAAGAGGGGTCCTAGAGGCCACATTTAGGCTTCCAGGTAAGAAATTAAAGTCCAGGACCTCCCTGGTTGCTTTCTCTGAAATGCTTCCAGTTCCACATGCAGGGCCAGAAAGACAGGCAGAACTTCAGGGTCTCAATGTGTGAATGAGACAATGGTATATGGAGGAGAGGTTTAGGTTTATTAGGAATTGGGGAACCTTTTTAGGAAAGAAAGCCTATAGAGGAAGGATGAGTAACACCTAACCCAAAATGGAACCACATAAAATTTAAAAGGTTGTAGAAGATTTTTTAAACTAAGGGTGCAGGGAAAGTCATCAGGTGCAGAGGAGCACATAATTTGGTGGAGATATCCCTTAGGAACAAATTTATTAAAGGGGCAACCCTATATCCTAGAAAACAGGATAGGAAAGAAGTTGGTAAAGTAGGAGCTAATGAGGAACAGTGAAACCTAAGAGTGCTATTTGAATATAACACATGAAGGCAAGCAACTGAATATTAACAAAATGTAAAAGTGCTTTTATACAAATGCTAGAAGTCTAAATACTAAAATGGGTGAACTAGAATGCCTGGCATTAATGAGGATATTGATATAATAGGCATCATGGAAAGCTGGTGGAATGAAGATAATCAATGGGACTTGGTAATAGCAGGGTACATCTTCATCTTACAGCGAAGTACTATCACTGCAAAATCATTTCCTCCTATTGCCATCTTTTATATGAGGTGGTTAGAGAGGTGAGAAGGTCCTGATTTTGCTATGGGCAGGAAGGGCAATTCTCCTTAGTGAAGGACACACACCTACATCTTCACTATACAAAGGGTTAAAACCTACAAAGTTATCTCTTCATGTTGGTATCCTTGAGAAGATTATAATCTATGAAGCCATAATGCTTTGAACAAAGGCTGGATCCTGAAACAAAGGCAGAGAGAGCTCTTGACTCATTTTACTTACAGTTTTTTTGGAATGAATGATATTTTTTGAAAAATATCAGATCTGATCATTATATACTGCACATATAATAGAGGAAAATGGGGCAACTTGATATTTTTGTGGTCAGTGAGGGTCATTGAGGATCAATGCAACAAAAAATACATTTGCCCAAGTGGCTGCAACTTTAAAACAATTTAAGACAACAAAACAAGGTAACTGTAAAATCAGCTCATCCTGGCAGCAATTAAGAGGGAATGCAACAGCTGCTCTGAACTTTCACCAGTTTGTCACCCCCTTCTATACTCAATCCAGAAAAACCTAATTGCCCAAATTGTAACAAGCCCATTTCCTCCCAAGGCCCTAACAAGCACGTGCAATTTCATGACGTATGACCTTAAGGGGGTGTGTAAGTATGTGTTATACTAGATCATACTATACCACCTTATATAGCCTGGCTATGAGGCTGAAAGGCACTTTTCACCCAGTTCTAGCAGTTTGATAACAGTTATTAAACTCAGTTGTAAGGCCTATGTAGACTGGTCCTAAAGTTGCAGAACCTGCATATTGTGTGTATTTATGTGTCTGCAATTTCCCAACATTACTAGCTACTACAGTAAGAGCCATTTAGCTGCTCAGCATTGTATGTAATAAAACACTGAAGGCGTCTGGGGTTTTTTGGATACATTTCTTGGCATGATGTGTTGGATTCTCCTAGCACAGTTTGGAGATCAGCATGTTTTCCAGGGAATTTGGAAACCTATATTCACACACATATCCTCTGTTGTGTATTGTGTTACACTTCAGCACTCCTGGTTTATTTTGGGTTTGGGGGGGAAAAGCACATTATAAAAAAGATCAGATGATAATACCATGACAATGGAGCTGGCTGCTATTATCACAGGGCAGCGCGCTACACAGTACCAACCTTTGGGCAAATCTGGCTTATGCAGGGAAAGTGGATAAGACATATGCAGGGAAAGCAGGGCCGACTCTAGGCACCAGCAAACCAAGCATGTGCTTGGGGAGGCACATTTTCAGGGGCAGCATTCTGGACCTCTTTTTTTTTTTTTTTTTTTTTTTTGCTTCAGGCGGCAAAAGCCTAGAGCCGGCCCTGGCAGCCACAGCGCAACATGCGCGGGGCACCCTGGGGCCGCTGGGGAGCAGCGCCTGCACGTTGTGGCCGGGCAGGGCAGGCTCCAAGCAGGGGACACTCAGGCTGGGGGCTGCCCCGCAGGGCGCACAGAGCCACCTGCAGGCGCTGCAGGGCGGCCACCCCCTAGCGCCGCAGCTGGGGCTGGGCTAAGTGGCCCAAGCCGCCCCCCCGTGCCACAGCCGGGGCTCAGTGACACGGCCCGAGCCGCCCCCCCAGGCGCCGCACCCCGGGCTGGGCGAAGCAGCCCGAGTTGCCCAGGGGTTGTGGCAGGGCAGCCGCCCCCCAGCGCTGCAGCCAGGGCTCGGTGATGCGGCCCGAGCCGCCCCCCAGCAGGGCAGCCAGAAGCAGCTGCAGCAGCGGGGCCATAGAGGGTGGGGTGCTGCCCTGCGGGGCCCGCATCCCGTTCTCCAGGGCTCTGCTCCCTTTGGGGCTACCCTGCCCTGGCTCCTCAGCCCCCTGCCAGGGTGGTCCCCCCGGCTCTGCCCTCCCAGATCCTGGCTGGTCCTGGAGGCAGGAGCCCCGGCTGGAGGGACCCTGGGCTGAGGCGCGGCCCAGGAGCCCCACTGCTTACCCCGACCCTGCCAGCGCCAGATCGGCTGGAGGCGAGGGCGGAGCAGGCGGAGTCAGCACTGTGTGAGCGAGCCCAGGGCTGGGGCGGCATGGGGTGCGAGTGGGGCGGTGGGGAGAGCCCAGAGTGGGGGCGGCAGGAGGGTGCGGTGGGGATCCCAGGGCTGGGGTGAGGGGCAGTCAAAAATTTTTTTGTTTGGGGCGGCAAAAATCCTAGAGCCGGCCCTGAGGGAAAGACCTCACCTCCCAAGAAGTACAAAATATACAATGCAAACATCAACATTTGTGAATTCCTATCTTCTGACTATGAATAACACCCTTCCATCCCTTCCCAGTAATGTAACATGTAAGAATAATTATGGATAGCAGTTCTTGCCATGTCAGTGATCATACAGATGTAAAGACATAAACTCAGACTTTTATGCCCATTAGGTCTTCATGCCATGGATGGTAAATGGAGCAGGGTTTCTCTGATATTTCAAAGGGGTCAGAATCACTGTAGTTCACTACTGCTCACATTTTTAGTCTGGCCGGGATGCCTCTACAGCACTTTACCAGATTTTTGCACTTTATCACTCTCTATTAGGGAGACAATGGAAAAGTCTGCTCACCACTGTTGCCCCCCTTCATGGCTGGGCATGGTGAAGCCTTTTGGCATGTCCTGCCAACAGCTGCTTTGGCCTGTGGTGGACTGCCTCTTCCTCTTGCTCGGCCCTCTGGCCAGGTCACTTTTAGTCCTACCCTTTCTGGAGAAACCGGAATCCAATATCTCAATGGTCTGACAATATCAAGTCACAGATCTGGCAAAATTTCAGGCTTTTGGATCCTACCAGCCCTTGGCTCCAAGGTCTTCATGTCCCCACCCTAGGTGGAGTGCTAGGGGAACCCAGGCCTGCCCTCTACTCTGGGCTCCAGCCCAGGGATCCTGTATGAAGCAGATAAGGTCTGTTTGTTCAGACCCTCTACTCTATCCCTGAGCTGCTTCCTCACATGGCCTGCAGCTAGGCCTATCTCAGTCTCTACCCCAGCTGAATCTTCTGCAGGTTCCAAAACAAAGGGGAGCCAAAGTAACTGAGAGTTGTGAGCCAAGTAGGCTCTGATATTTCAATTGGCTGTTCCTTCCAGCAGCTTCAAGGCAGTTTTCGGCTATGTTCAGTCTCCAGCTCCAGGCAGGCCTTTCTTCAGAGGGCTCGTTCAAGAGATCTGCTCCTGCTTTCAGTAATCCACAGCTGAGCTGAACTTTTCCCCTTTTATCACCTCCCTCCAGGCTTGATACCTTGCACAAGTGTAACAGCATGGGATTGATTGGGCCCACCTGCGGTCATTAACCTAGGGTTGCCAACTTTCTAATTACACAAAACTGAACATGCCTGCCCTGCCTCTTCCCTGAGGCCCCGGCACCATCCCAGCCCTTATCTGAGACTCCATCCCCCCTCCCTCCATCACTCGCTCTCCCCCACCGTCACTCATTTTCACTGGCCATGGACATAGGGTTGCAGTGTATAAGGGGGGTGAGGGCTCTGGCTGGGGATGCGGGCTCTGAGGTAGAGCTGAAGCTGAGGGGTTTGGGGTGCGGGAGACGGCTTCAGTCTGGGGCAGGGCGTTGGGGTGCGAGGGGGGTATGGGCTCTGGGCTGGGGGTGTGGGCTCCAGATGGGGCCAGAAATGAGTGGTTCAGAGTGCAGGAGAGGGCTCTGGGCTGCAGCAGGGGGTTGGGGTGCATGGGGGGATGAGAACTCTGACTGGGGGTGCAGGCTCTGGGGTCAGGCTGGGGATGAGAGGTTTGGGATGCAGGAGGGGGCTCTGGGCTGAGGCAGGGGTGTGGCTTAAGGGGGGGGTGAGGGCTCCAGCTGGAGGTGTGGAGGGGTGGGGCTGAGGATGAGGGGTTTGGGGTGCAGGAGGGGGCTACAGGCTGGGACCAAGGGGTTCGGAGTGTGGGAGAGGGTGCAGGCTCTGGGGTGGGGATGGGGATGAGGGGTTTAGGGTACAGGACTGGGTTGAGGTGTTGGGGCGGGTGCAGGCTCCAGGAAGGAGTTTGGGTGCAGGAGGAGACTCTGGGCTGGGCAGAAGGTTGGGGTGCGGGAGGGGATTCGGGGTCTCGGCAGCGCTTACCACAGCTCCCAGGAAGTGGTCACCAGGTCCCTGCAGCCGCTAGATGCATGGGTGGCCAGGGAGGCTCCGCATGCTTTATGCCATTTTTGTAGGTCTCCAATGACGGGACTGGCTAGAGACTGGTTTGCCCCCTGGTAAAATTTAAAGCAGCTTTAGGGTGTCTCTGAGTCACTCAAGGCACCATTCCAGCAACCAGGGATTGTTGGCCGTAGCAGCACTCTGGCCATGCCTTCTATGACAGGCACCAAGAGGGAATGGGGCAGAGATGCTATGTTGGCTGTATGCCACCAGGTGATTCCGTCTATGCTGGTTAAGTTTGCTTGACAGCATTTCTGCACTGCCATTTCCCTCTGTGCCTAGAAAGGTGGTTAAGTTCGTTTGATGGCACTTCTGCCCTGCACTTAGCCACCACTAAGTGACTACAAAGAAGCCAAAAAGCTGGCCCTAAAAGTCTCACATACTAGTGTATATTTGCTTAATAACTCAGAAGATCCATTTTCTCCTTTCTTTCCAAGGAAGGGGGAAAAAGCACCTTACCATCTTTCTGGAAAGATCAAAGGTGCACAGATTCTTAAAACAAAAATGTCATTTTCTTTTAACGATTGCTTACTCCGATACGTTGAAAGAATTTGCATCTTTTTGATCTCATTTACTCTCTGCATTGAATTTGTTTTGGTTTTGCATGTTTTAATTTAGCAAACAAGTTGTGTGCTGTGACCTAAGCCCATTTTAGATTTGTTAAGGAATCTTGCCTGTTCGCAGTTTTTTTCAATCTGTTTGTATTCATCTCACATGCTGGGTTATATTTAAACAGAGGATCAACTGATAATTGTAGCACCACTGCTGGCACCGTTCTAATGATGAGTCTGCCAGCATTTTCAGGCTGAAATTTGGCATGCAACATTGCAGCCTGGGAGCCAATTTTTATTAAAATTAGTAGGGGGGAAATCTGTTTGGCCTTTCTTGTGCAATAAGAATGTAAAAAGAAATAATTAGTGTTGAAAATATAGTAGGTAACCAGCAGGTATTTTTTGTGGTGTGTGGGGTTCTGCATGGGTTTTACTGACATGTATTGACTAGTACGTAATATTATTACTGTCCTCTAGCTGATAGAATGCTAGGGCCGCTTACATGTTACTTATTAATTATATCATGATTTAATGGTTGGCTTTCAAAGGACCTAATCCTACATAGTATAAAGTGTCTTTTGTGAGCTGTTGAGCATCCAGTGGGTCAAGCTTCATATCTCACAGATTTAGGCTAATCCAGAGCTGTGAGCCATTCAACATTATTTTGTGGAATTATGTGTGCCCATTTTTGCCATTTTGTTCTGTGTAAGTTCACACCCTGAAAATGTCCTTTTAGGTGATGTTTTTGGCAAAAGGGCTGTTTACATCAAAAATATGTAAAAACTGAAAATGTTATTTATTTATTTGTAGAAACCTTCAAGGTGCGCTTAAGTGCCACAAATACTCTTCATTCTTTTTTCAACACAAAGGCCCAGTTTTGAGCAAAGATGCCCATGTTCACTCCAAACACTCTACTTACCTCAGCAAAAGGAGTCTATGGTTTTATTTGTTTTAGGTTCTAAATTCTGTCCCCACTTACAGCCTTAGAACTACATAGTCATGGTATGTGAAACTGCTGGTAATTATATGCAACCATAGAATATTAAATTTAAACATATAATACATATAACAGAATGCCCAGAATAATAATTAGCCCCCAGTACTGAAACTGGATCGACTAGTGTAGACCCATACACAGCTTCTTTGAACTCAATAGCCATAAATATGTAATTATATAACATATATCACCAAGGACCTAAAAGCACTTTATAAGCATTAATTAACTACCGCTCACAATAAGATAAGCACAGCCTTCTTGGTGGTATTACACCTCTTTTACAGATGGATAAACTGAGGCACAGAGAAATTAAGCGATGAACCCCATAGGTTGAGAGAGACACCAAGTGCTCTGTTCTAAACATTAGCCCACACTGTCTTCTGTTGTATCAAGTCTTGTCTCATCAGCATCAATGCTATAATGGCCAGAAGGAAAGAACACAGCAAACCTGATCAGATGGGAAAATCACAGATCATTGACACAAAAACGCTGTTATGAAGTTTTAGAACCCCTTTCTTTCTTTTGTGAATTCCCTCCCAATCTTAATATAAGTAGTTGGCAACTGTGCAAATGGATCCGCAGTGGCACATATCCACAGAGTTTGTTTTAGGAGAATTAAAATTTGTTATCTTAACCCATCAGAAACTAGACTTTTTTTTGGTGTGGGGGGCTGGGTGATATCACTCAACATTGTTTCAAATAGCAAAAGGTGAGGTTTTGTATATATTTTCTATTCCCACTGACATTCATTTCAATAATGTAGCTCTTGCTTAACAGCCATTGGTGAAGATTCTTTCCTGCACCACAGTTCTGTTTGGCTTAGGATAAGGCAGGGGTACACCAGGGAACGAGTTCTCGTGTCCTGATCTTCAGGGCAAACCTGGGTCTGACAATATCTAGAGCCGCTTCTGGGCAGCTTTAAGATCCATCACTGGGATAGGATCCTCCAATAGACCCTACCACAGTAGAGGACTGCATTGGTGGAGTTTCTCTCTGCCATGCATCTTCCCGACTTCCTACACCAGGAAGAGGGAAGGGCAGAGGTCCAGGGCCTGAATCCAGCTCAGGTATCCCAGCACAGAATTCCCCTACATCAAAGGAATTCTGACAGTGGTCAGAATCTGGACCCTCTACAACCCCCAATGCATTATAAAGGGACAGGATCTCAGAAGGGAATCTGGATGTCAGTCTTCCTTGTTATTATAGGTGAGTCTGACAGCACAGGCAACCTTAATGCTGGCATTTCCTAGCGTCTGAATGCTTGACTTTGCAGCCATAACAATGTTCTTCTAATACAGTGTTTTTGTATGTAATATTAACATGGATTTGTTGCTCATTAGAACAAAGGACTATACCACTGGCAGGCACCAGACACAGTGAATGGAAACCCTGAAGACCTGTCTCAAAAGAACCCTTCCCTTACCTGAGACTGCACTGGTTCTTGACCCAGGAACTTTCCTTGATTAGAGATGCCAAACAAGTAGAACACTCCAAGATGCAAGTGTGTGACACTTTCTCTTCTGAATAATAAATAATAATAATAATACGTTGCACTTAATATCGTATTTCATCTGGCAACGTCAATCACTTTACAACAAAACATCCTGGGGGACTTGGCAAGTATTAGTGTTGCACTCACTTGACATATGAGAAAATTGAGTCAATGAGAGATTAAGTGACTTGTACAAGATCAGACAATGAATTAGAGATAGAGCCTGTAATCAAACCCTAAATGCCGCAACTCCCATCCCTTTCTCCAACTGCTAAACTACACTTTCTCCCTAATGTGCAACAAAGACTCAATATGCGGTACACAGACCAAACAGAAGAAGAAGCTGGAAACAGTATGAGCTAATTTTCTTTATCAGGTATAAAGTTTACTGTAATCTTAATTTCAAGAGTTTGATTTTTTGATATCAGTAAATGAATTAACAGTGAAACAACATGATGTTTGCATGAGACAAAAGTAAATAGAGGTTTGAAATGAGTACAATGCCACATTCTGAGTTCCATCTGAGAGTATTATATAAAACAAAACCCTTTGGAAGCAAAATTGATGATAAAACTCATTTTTTACTTGTGACCTAATCTAGCACTTGAACCCAGGTATCCATCAATAATTCTAGACTACTTCCTCTAGCCATGTTATAAAGTGCATGGTTAGAGAAGAATGGTCTTGAGGTTAAAGCAGGAATTTAGATTCAACTCTTGCCTGTGCCGCAGACTTCTTATAGATGTTCATATGCTACAATGAGGAAAGCCAATATGAGAACCTGGACAGGTTTCACAGTCTTCTCTTCCCTGGCTCTGAGGCACTATCAGAATCTCTACTACCTTCAAGATAATACAACCTGTTGTAGATTCTGTAGCCATTTTTCTTTAATTGCTGTTGCCTCAAGAAAAGGAGCACTGTTTTCCTGGGGTACGAAAATAGCAGTAGCTCTCTTCTCGTTCTAAACTTGCATTCTTTTGGTGGCAGTTCCTTCAGTGCTACTAGTCAGTAGATACAGTATGGTAGTATCCCACTTACCTGGGCTTAGTTTGTGAACCAGAAGAAGGTGCAGAACCTTTGAGACAGGGACCCTTAGGAATGACTGTAGCCAACTTTCTCTTCTGTGATTTTCTCTTTTTCATTATGTTTGACATTTTTGAGACTGAGCTTTGTTACAGACTATTAGCCTATGGCAGTAGGCTTGGGAGATGAGACTTCATCAAGATATAAATCACACAAAAGTGTGAAAACGTGAAACTACAAGGCTGCGTTTGTAGCTCTTGGTTGGAATAGATTTGTTGCATTGATTGCAACATTTCAGGTTACTGTATCTGCCAATGCTACAGCATGTAGTGAAATGAAATTAGCGCCCTTTGTGCCTAGATAGCAACTCTATTAAACTTTGTGTTTAGCATATCTACTGACTTTGTGGGATCACTGTAGCAAGTTTTAAATGATGCATGAAATGAAGAATTCCTGCCCATCTTAGGAAGAGATTGTGCAGATAATAGACAGTGCTTTGCAATCACAGCTGTGTAGTGTTTTTTTGCTGTGGTGGTGTTCAACTCAGACACAAAAATGCCCTTCAAACCCAAAAGTAATAGTATATACATATATTTGTATAGGGGTTTTGTGTTGCTGCTGCTTGTGTATACATTCTTTTTTTTTTATTTTCTTAATAGTATTCAGTCAGAGAAGAGAAACTGTTAATTACATACAACCCAATCCCCCGCCCATAAACAAAATCCCAATGGTATAGCTGTGCATTGGGCCTTATTTCTTTCTTATTCAAACTTTGTTTTGGTGGGGAAGGAGGTGAAATTTTTAAAAGTTTTTTTTTATTTTGAGGGCCACATTATGGGTGGCCTTGCACAGAAGTAGTAGCTTTACCCACCCCCACTTGGTGGGACTACAGTGGGGACATTCAAAATAGCAGTCCCTGAGCATTGAGAAGTTTAGGGATTGCTTGCTCCTGCTCCTCCCTGCAGAGATCAGGATGGTAGAAAGCCAATGGAGATAAAGTGAGGCCATGTCCATATCCCAGCTCTCCACACACCAGCCCACAGAGCAGGACTGCCACATTCTGCTCCTTCCCAAGGGTTGGGGCAAACTTTGCTCTACCTGTGTTCCAGGAACAGCACCAGAGATACTGTGCCTCAGGGAGGCAAAATCCTTCTAGGGCAGTGTGGCTTCACCCCATTCACTACTCAGGGCTGTGATGTAAAAACTACAATCTAGCTCACAGATTACTTTGTCGCTGGCTTCTCTCTAGCAGAGCAGAAATTTCAGCTCAAAGAATGGGATTTGCCTAGATTATTCACCTATCCACTTTCCCCCTCTTTTCTTTTCTTTTCTTTTCTTTTCTTTTCTTTTCTTTTCTTTTCAATAAGGCAGTGGGGAAACGATTTGAACATTAAACAAGACTTTCAGGAAATGGGCCTTTTACCTCTGAAATTCTATATCCACTTTCATTGGACAGAATAGGGTGAACCAGAGCTACATATTTGACTCAGGAAACAACTTCTGCCTGTACTATTAGTAAACTGAACAAAAAAATTAAAAACTACGCAGTAAATTAGGGTTTTCCATTCTGAGGATACCCTTGAATATACTAGGGCATAAGGAACCACCTGCAGGGATCCAACTGCCAGCATACTCTAAGTGCCCTGTCCTACTCTTACTCCCATTCATATTGCTTACTTCCTTTTGAAATCAATGGGACTGTGCTTGGCATATGCACTCTGAGCCTGATTCATGCCAAATGGTGTCAAAGGAAAGACTCCCAGGGTAAAATTTTCAAAAATGTGTAAGCTACTTAGCAGCCTAAGTTCTATTCCCTGGGCTTTGGATCCATTCACTGGGCTTTGGATCAGGCTCTATGTATGAAAATAGCCCCTTTATAATAAGCAAAACAAAAATAGCAGGTCTGACACACCCAACTTTGGGATATTCAAAATCTGAATCTGGATTCAAGTTTGGTGGATTGGGCCCATCTCTCACTGCTTTTCATTTTGCAGTTTAAATGTACTTGTGACTCAATATACAGAAGCATATAAAGTACATGCAAAGTAAAAGTTATTGAAGCCTGATAACGGTTGATT